>VXBI01005669.1:1251476-1426964 GCA_013397375.1 Toxostoma redivivum | reverse complement strand
CTGTCTCTTAAACCGAGACATCAGGCTAATGCTCTAAGCTGGCAACAGGAAGTAGGTAAATGTTCCATTGCCCAAATAACTGAGTAAATCATGCACACCTCACTTAACTCCAGATATGGTGGGAGAGGAGCTGAGTTGCATTAGAAATCTGAGAGCAGACATCAACAGTTTAGCTAGGAGAGTAGCAAAGGCAGGGAGCTAGAACAGATACAGATTATAAAAGCTCACTTTCCTAAGACTGATTGATCCCACGTTGGTCTGCAACTCAAGATTGTGTCAGTGCTGTCAGCAAATATTTGTTAGCCCTGTAGCACAGTACATTTCCTGCCTAGCAAACAAAGCCTGAGTATCTTACAGGATTTGAAGTAAGCAGCATTTCTTTGAAGAAATGAAATCTCTATGCATAAACATAGGAAAATTGAATTAAGGTCAAAATTCAATCTACCGCATTCTGGGATTTCTTAAACTGCAGGTCTTTGATTTTACAATCCAAATAAAGTTCTTCTGAAGTGGTTTGTTTATAGTAATCCCATATGAATTACAACTCAGTCTCATAAAATCCAGGATTCTGCATATTTCTAATTTCATTCACTCTTACAAAGCTTTGTAAGGTAAAATACAAAAAACCAAATACTATTTGACAAAGCTGCTGTAAGTAGCACAGACCTAAACTGAAACGTGAGTATAGCTAAAGTGAAAAAGGAAATAATCCCTGAGAATATTTTAAGGACTTTTTGGTAGTAGAGAGATTGTCAGAGAACTGCAGGGACAAAAAAAAAGTTTTTGATCTGTTTTTGTTTACAACAGTGTGCTACTTAACATGTTAAAATTTTTGCCTGTGTTGTCAGATAGGAAGTTCCAAGTTTCTTTTCACCTTGTGTGCCCCAAACTGAAAACATTTTAGTCTGGATGGCAATGTATTATGGAATGTTTTTAATTTTTAAAATTGTAATGGGAGACTGGATGCATAACAATGTGGTGTTTTGCAACAAAGTAACCACAGATTTGTCATTTTAAACAGACAATAGTTCCATTTTATGTACAACATGGTCTTGTTTACTGAATTTTAGCAAGTTCTGCTAAGTCAACAGATAATGTTTTTTAATATTTTATTTTTCAAACTGTCAGTACTTCAACACTGTTTTTTTTCTTTCTCCATCAAAACTACATGGAGTAAGTAGATTGCACATAGATAACGTGAAGATATTTTGTTACACTGTGTTATGATACAGTGGGATACGTGCCTAGAATATTCTAATATTAACCCGATTATTCTATTTTACTTGATTAATTTACTTGTTACTGTTCAGAATTGAATATCAATAAACCTGTAACGGGAGCTAGAGATGAATTTAAGAGAAACATTCCAGTCTGGTACTTCTGATTAAAAGCACAGGACATGTCCAGTGGTAAAATGAAATGAGAATTTATGATTATGGTTTCTATTAAAGTCAAAAATTATTCATGCCCAGAATTATTAGAATAAATTCCACTGCGTTATTTTGCATCAGTACCATTATACATGATTTTGCCTGAGGGTATCAAGTCAATGGGTAATGCTTGCAATACTGCTTTTTCAATCATGGTTTGTTATGCTGTCATTTTAAAAGTAATTTTTTTGTCTCTGATTTATTTATCATCTTGTTTGTAGCTGGCTTAGGATCAGATTAGTTTTTATTTTAAGGCAGGCATGCTGATGTGAATATTACTGCAGAAAATACCAGTTAAATATTAAAATTACATATGGAGATAATATATTTTCAGAGAAACTTCAGGTTATTGCTACTGAAAACTGTTATGATACTGTCAAGTGAAAAATGCACAGTGTCTGCAAATGTTGTGGGATATTATTATTGAATTTGTTGACATACTTCACATTTCTAGCACAATTAGTACTTCAGCATTTGTGTTCTATAATTATAAATTTGTTTGTGCGGCTGATAGTCTCATTCATAAACATTGCTTAAATATTTAGTAAAGTGTCTAATTACAAGCAAAGCAAAAATCACCAATAGCCAGTCTTAAAAAAAAACTCTTCAAAAAAACCAAATGAAAAAGATTGGGAAAAGGACAGAAGGAAAAACACCTGAAAAAACATGTTGTTTAGAAAGGACTAGAAGACAGATTGTCAGATATTATAACTATCCACACAGTTGATCATAATGAAGCTAAATTCTGATGGGTAATTACTACACACTTCCTTGGGGCTTGATTCTGTAATGTTTTTTTCATCAAGCAATGTTTCATGTTGAGGATGTTGTCTGACAGAGTACTGGTGGAATGAGCTGCTGTCCCTCTCAGGCTGCATAGCAGTATGAATATTGGGACCATGAAGAGGTTTCCTTTTTCCGTGGTACTTTCTGGCAGCATTCATACTATGCAAGACAATCATTGAGTACAATTATTTGGAAGCTCTTACATAATGACAGGATTGTATGCATTTTTATATGGAAATTGCTTTTCTTAGCCTTTTTTTCTTCCTCTGTTTCCTCTCCACCCTCTCCATAAAATCGTTTTGCTTGCTGTGAAGGTTACTGAACACAGTGACTCCTGTTAGCACTTTGTCTACCTGATGATGAGCTGGAGATTTCAGAAAAGTAGCCACTATTTTACAGGTCAGTGTTATGTGTGTCAGTGTTATATTCCCATACTTTGATTGTCAATTGAAGGCACTCAGCCTCCTGTCAGACTGCACTGCAGGAATGTATGGATTTTCCACAAAACTTTCTCTACAGTTGCTTTACAAAATTCTGGGTCTTTAAGTGGTGTAAAATTGCAAAGCTATTTGCTATGCTGAAACTCAGAGCAGATTTACGTTTTCCACCAAAGATGTACAACATTCATTCTGGTAAAATTAAGAGCAGCATAGAGAAGGAAGAGAAAATCGCTGGCTTCCTGCTCAGTGCTTGCAGAGCCTGCTTTCACCTTGGTCATGGCAGGTCAGTAGAGAGGGAAGGGAGCTGGTTGTGATGCTGCTGGCACAACATGACGCACCTGAATGACACAGGGAAATCCTGGTGCATGGGCTGCACCTGCTTATGGATAGATCAAGGAGATGCACCTTCCTCTGTTAAAAAAACAGAGAATCATAGTCCCTGTGGTGTAACATTGATATCACTTAATTCTGATACTTATATCAATAATTTTTAAGTGTTGATGGTGGCTGTGGGCTCCTCTTAGTAATTTTAGTAAAAATTTTTCTCTGTTACTGTATGTATTCCTTTCTGACATATAGCATATAAAACACAGCCCACTCTCCTGCTTAAGGTGGTGCTCAGTGACTCAAGTTCCACATGTAAGGGT
The DNA here is from genome assembly GCA_013397375.1 of Toxostoma redivivum. Lineage (NCBI taxonomy): Eukaryota > Metazoa > Chordata > Aves > Passeriformes > Mimidae > Toxostoma > Toxostoma redivivum. Next base: position 1,423,661 of record VXBI01005669.1, on the reverse strand, counting down.
AGAAAATAGCATGGAGCTAGGTATTTAGGGAAGATTTTAAAGAAATATGCTTGGGAGAGGCTAGCTTTCATTCACATTATTTGTATTATTATAAGTCATATAATAATAAATTACATCAATATAACCCAAGTAATGATGCTTGTCTTTAGGTTAGTAAACCAAAAATATAGACAAAAAAACAGCAAAATGCTTATTTTCCTTGAAATCAGTTCCTAGCTATTGTTACGAAGAGTTATCCATTTTCTGATAGCTTTCCTCAGACCTTGTGGCTTATACCTTTTAGAGTTCCTATCTGTACCAATTAATCAACAAATTTGGTCTGCAAAAAAATCACTCCAGAAAGTGATTGCTTTTTGATAATGAGGAAGGTGGGAATATCTTTTTGCAAGTAAACAACTTTTTAACAGGGAGTAATTGAAATACTCAAAGTTTGCAACATCTTTTTGCTCCTTTCCTTGCCGCCTCTCCTTTTGCTGAGTCACTTTCCAGGCACTGCCTGCACCTTCCTCTCAGAAACCCACTAACCCAATTAACCTGTTTTTGTTCCATCTGAATGGATATTCTTTTTATTTGGCCTGCTGCAAGTCTTAACTAAGATTCTAATAAGTTTATATAGACTATTGCCCTATTTTAGGTGCCCTTGTTTGCTTTTTTACTGGCTGCTGGTTGAAGTAAATTTGTGTGGTTCTATAAATACTGGCTTGAGTAAAATGTTCTGAGTAAATATATTAGATATTTTAGTCTGAGTTTGCATTCTACCTAAACAAAAATCAATTCAGAAATGTCTGAACTTAAATTCCACTGATATTTCCTCTTCACTACTTTCTTCAGTTTTACCTCCCTGTCTTGTTATGTGTGTTGGACTCATTGTCCATATGGAAGTGCAGAACTGCAGAAGTTCATCAGCATGTTCAGTGTGGTAAGAACTGTTAGCATAGGAGGCCCATAAGGAGGAGGTCATGCCAAGTCAATCATTCAATACCTCGCCCATCCACATTTGGCTTTAGCCTTTTTCTACCTTGGTACTGACTTCATTCTGTCCTTCTGTGTTTTTTTTGGTGTTTTTACTTATTTTTAGAAAATGTTTGTAGCATCTACATATTTATGATTCCAGGATAAACCTAATTGAGTTTGGTGGGGATCAAGGATATACACAACTCAAAGTGTTTATTTTGGGACTCGCAATAACTTAATTGTCAATAAATAGAATGTCCAATTAGTTGTGCCATGGAGTGAATTTGGATAATTTTTCATCAATCAGTCTGTATAATCAGATTTCCTCTCTTCTGATTGACCTTTCTGGGAGAAGATGTAAGTGTGAAGCTAAAACAAACATATGCTCTGCCTGTCTGTCTTGTCTTCTCCTGGGCTTTCCTGACTCGGTTGCTTTGACAGTGGTCCTTGTACTTGTCACATCCAAGGGTACTTAGACATCAGCATTCAACACATTCAATGGTTGGCTTTGGAACTCAAGTTTTTGTATGAAAATTATGCTTCCTTTTCTAGGGGATGACTTTTTTATGACCTCTGTGTTTTCAAGTTTACTTTTTATTGTGAGCTAATGGAGGTATTCAGGCTCGTGAGGCAGCTCAGGCTTCCCAGTGGAAAACAGCATTGAACTTTTATGACTTCCTAAGACTTGTTAGCTAAGGTTCACCAAAAATCCATGTAGCTCACTGTCAAATGGAAAAGTCTTTGGGATGTCTTTAATTTTGCACTGAGGCCTTCCTTTTCTTCTCACTGGATTTGTGTACTATCAGTCACAGACACCTTTAACCCTCAAAAATAGCAAGCAAATGCAATTATATAGGTATAAAACACTAGGTGGGTGCCTACACGTTTTTAGCCTTGCAAAATTTGAACAGTTGATAGAGCAACATGTTTTTTTGCTTTCTGGTCTCTTTGTTTTTTCTTTCTTTCTTTTCTTACCTTTCAGGCAGGCCTCATTTGTGTTTTTAAAGAATAATGTAGAGCAAGCCCCAAAACTTTCTTGACATTCTGATCATACAATAAATTAAAATGTGACTACTTCAACCTTCCAAATGTATTTTTATTTCTTTTCTCCTCAGTATTTTGTGGATTAGAAATAGTTGCTTGGGGCTATTGTCACATATTACATTTAATATTCATACATCAAGAAAAAATTGTATGTGCTACAGCTACTTGTTTAAAAATACTTTAACAGTGGTTGCTATAGCATTCACAGAAATTCTCCCATAAAAGTGTTGGTTGTTTGCACTTGTTGGTTTTATTTCAGTATATGGCTATTTCAAAATTTTCACAGATGAGAATTAATTTAATATTGTACCCATTTATTGTCAGAGCCTTTCACTGAACTTGATAAAATAGGACTACTGAGTACAGAAGAAAACTGCAGCCAATCTAAGAATTGCAAGAAATGTTGAAACAAAAATACTGCAGTGCATTGTTTTGTGGATATGTGATTGTACAGACTTCCTTGATGCAGTGCTCAGAGAAGCTGAATCTTTTTGGCTTGGTATGAAGATATTTAGGTCAAAATAATCCAAAAGTCACAAAATAATGAAATATATACCCCTACTGTCTGGTATACATTATAAAAGGCTGATTTAGTGTACACAGCTTCTTCCTAAAGTTTCTGCAGTGCTGGTGTGACCTCTCTGCCCTGGTGGTGCATCAGCACCTGAACTGGAGAACTGGCCCAGGGCAGAGAACAGGAGGGGTAACACTCAGGTCAGGTAAACACACAGAACATTCCCACTGGCAATCATGTGGAAGATATGATGGATGTTTCTGCCTTCACAATTCTTTCTGTAAGCCTCTTTTAATTATTTCTTCAAGGATACAAATGCTGTTTGAACAAATGGGATCAGAGAAAAAGAGAGTGCGACCAATTTAATAGCTTTGTACTTTTAGTCTGATAAACCATTGAGGTACATCCTATCAGTTGTGGGTCTGATGTTATGGTGCACTGCTTCACTACCACTGCCTTTCATATCTAAAGAAGCTGTTGCAAGGAATGTAAGCATCATCATCTTTTCTTTTGTCCCACTTATCTTTAATTAAAACTCTTCAATTGACTTAAGTGATGACTTGTAAAGATGTCACTAAAGTGACAAATACACGTGTAAGAAATTTAGGGTGCATTGTGGTACCTTTGACCATGGCTGATTAAGCAAGTCCCGCTGCTATCATCATTCATCTGCAACTGACTTTACCCATAAATCTTATTTTTAGAATGGACTCTGCCCAAGCACAATGAACAATTAAGTTCCAAGTTTGCAAATGACAGTCTGTCCTCTTCTTTTCTGTTATTCATTTATCATTGTCTTGCTTACGGCCACTGTGATAATTTGAGATGTAGAGTGATAGGGGCTTAGATTGCTTGGTATTTATCATTCAGTGTACTGGTAGAACTACAAAGTTAGGTATGATCATATTGTCATTATATCTCCACTTTAATAACTTTTAAAAGAAAAGGAAATATTAAGTAAATTAAACTGATGTGAATATGTGTCACATGTTAAACAATGTGAAAATCATTGATAGAAGACAAAAATTCAATTTAAAATCCCTAAACATCTTGTGTAAGATTTTGCTGTTTTAAAGCATACAACATAATACTGGGCACAAAGGAAAGATTCGAATAAATATGTATGTTAAATGACATTCCAGGTGCTTGTCTAGAAGCAAAGTTAAATCAAAGAGTATTTTGTAAAATGTTAACAAGATACTGTTGGCAATAATCTCCGTGCCCTTCCTCCCCTCTCCAATTTATTTCATGTAATAGTACCTCAGGAGTCCAGACAGAGCTTAGTGTTTAGGGTTCTTCAGGGTCTTTTGCAAAAGGAAGAGATGTGCCTCGTACACAATGTTATAATTTTCAAAAGGATAATGAAATTTGCTAGAGTAAGAATTCATTCTTTCTGAATTACAGCTGTAAAGCATATTAAAGGGCTCTGAAAAGAGTAGAAAAAACAGGATATGGAAGGAAAGTACTTTGTCTTTAAGGGCACAATTTGGCTGTGACTTATTGAAGAACAAATGTTCAAATAGTTTATAAAGCAGAGTTATGCCAGTAATCAATTAGGAAACTTCATACTTAATTCTTGTTCTTCAGCTAATAACAAGGATTAGAAGGATTTAAAGAAAGAAGTTAATCAAATTTCCACCACATGTCTCATCTTCAGAACAGTGAATTTCACATGTACATACAAACCTGGAGTATTTCACTCTGCAACATATTCTGCTGGTCCAGAACCATCAAATCCATTTCATCAATGATAATTTGTGGCACTAACTTTATTTTTGGGTACTTCAAACTAATTTTCTAAGTTCATCTTGAGATGGGTTAATTAGTAATGAAATGCTATAGTGACTGTATAAGACTTATTCATATTACTCAAGTGTAATAGGTTATTTATTTGTTGTTGGGCAACACACAGTTATTGCCAAGCAATTTGGTAATAAACAGTAGGATATCAGTCTGCTTGGAATACAATTAAATGTGTGCCTTTCAAGAAGGCTGTACTGTTGGATAATGCTGTAGATAACTAAAACTAGGATTCTGCTTTATCAAGTAAAGGTTTTGTTTTGCTGGATTAATCATATTAAAATGTGATATGAAACCAAGTGACAGTAGAAGTATAACATACATGAACTTTGGCCATGATAGTTAGGATATTATAAAGCTGTGCTAGTTCTGTGCCTTCACTCTCTGCTTCTCTTTCATCAAAAGTATTATTGATCATTAATGACAAAATGAAAAATAAGAGGTAGCAATTCATATAAGAAAACATTTAGATGGCAATTGCTATATATTAGGTGTAGTTAATGGTCATGTTTACAACCACAAATGTAATTTTTGCATCCATTGAAATGACAGAAATGATTAAATGAGATAAGAGAAGAGTGTACCAGAAGCTCCAGAGCATTGCTTTTTGTAAATTTGATTGATGTTGATGGGGCATGTTTTGGATCTGCAGAATATTAGTAAGAAGATGAAATAAAATCATAACTAGGCAAGCATTTCATTACTTCTCTCCAGCAAAAAGAAAAATCAAGAAAGAATGGTAGTGAATGCAATAATCAAATTTGCACCACTGTATAAGCTCTGCATAGATTGACATAGAAGGAAAATCATAGGTTATGATTAACATTAATAACACTTACATTGCTAAAGCAGTTGGCAGATATCAGCCAGAGATTCATTTAGAAACACTGCTTGTAGCTACTGAGAATGGTATTCAGCATCAAATACTTTGTATTAGAAATTTTCCCTGTCAAGCAAATGAAATGAGTTTAGCTTGCAGGAAAACAAAAAGTGACAGAACAAAAGAAATGGAATACAATTTGGGGTCCCAGAGATACGAAGAACTTCTATTAAAGTATCTGTAACATCTGTCTACAAGTGTAAGATTTTTTTTCTTGTTTTACTTTTATTCTTTTTTTTTCAGTAATGTAAGTGTATGGGTCGCCCTCTTTTTCTTAATAATACTAAAAGAAAAAAAGAGAAATAGCAAAAAAATCCCTAAAATCCTGTCATCCCAGGAGATACTTGAGGAACAAAATGTCCCCAGTATTGTTATTCAATGGGCAGTTATCGATGTCTTCTTCTATTCTGTTCTATTTATATTTTCTACCATTTTTTCCTTCTCCTGGTTATGTGAAAAAGTTCAGTATTTCTGCTTTCAGTGTTATTTGTAGGTTCCTTTTATTCCAGAAACTCACATTTGAACTTTCTAGAGAAAAAAGGGATATTATTTTTCTAAGCTTTATAAGCAATCTTTGCTTTTGCAGAGACAACTTTAATCACTCAGTTCTTGGTTGTGAATCTCTGGTGCCAGAATTTGTTCCACCATACCGTGGGTCTACTCTGATCTAATTATGGACTCCTCTTCCTGACCCATTTCCATGGGTGTGCTGGACAGCTCAGCCCTCCTGGAGGCCCTGCTTGGCACCTGGCAGAGCAGAGGTGCTGACACACGTGTTCCTAAACCTTGTGGTAGCCAGGGATTCTCCTTACTCAAATGGATTTATCACTGGGTTCTCTAGACAGCATCTCCTCTTTTGCAGTAGAGAGTCAATCTAGAAACTCAATCCTGAAGTTTTCACAACACTTGAGTTTGATTTTTCAGAATTGAACACTGATTTAGACTTCAAATGATTCAGGAATTGCTGAAATATTAGCTATTTTTTCTTGCTAAATTGTGAGGTTTCCACTGTTTTAATATTCACCTACCGTAGCAGCTTTTAAAATTATGATTGTACTTTAGTGATGGAGTTCATAAGGCTGTGTACTTTATTATATCAGCCATTATACAGGAGGTAGGCTTGTGAGTGTTCCTGTGTAAAAATAATCTCCTGTATTATCAGAAGTGCAGGCATGAAAAAACAAAATTGCATTTTTCTGTAAAACATTCAGAAGGAGCGTGTGTAAGTAAAAAGAAAGCTTGGCTTTTAATTGATGCTTTTAATGCTTGGCTATGCACAATTATTGTCACCATCAAATCAGTTTGAATGCACTTAAATAGAACATTACTATATTAATTTAAAAACATTTATGATTCTATGAAGGAAGTCCTGCTATTGACCCTCATGGAAGTGAATTGTAAGTTGGATTTGAGGGTCTTGAAAAAGTAAATCAAAATGAAGTTGTAAGCCAGTCATTAAAAGTGAAAACATCAAGCAGCATTAAAATTCTTTTTTAACTTGCTTTTGCATTTCAGGCAAGGCACACAGATGAAGACAGTGTATTCTATAGAGGATACAATGGGTAGAACTGTCAAAAATTAGCTTCTTTTCAACAGAAAAAAACATCAATTGAAATTTCTTTCTAACACCCTTATTGACTTTCTTTTTAATTTTTTTCACAGAGGATCTTTCTCAAAGCTGGAAGTGAGGAAGAAATCTTTGCACATCTTGGCTTGGATTATGTCGAACCATGGGAAAGGAATGCTTAAAATTATTTGCCAGTATAAATTCATCAGCTGACTGCAATGGTGTTTCTGCCCACCTTGCACTCTGATTTAGTTATATATACATATATAATAAGTGTTTCTATGACAGCAAAAAAAAATTTAAATAAGTATTAGAAGCCATTTGCACATGCTGATGTTCCTAGAAGATAAGAGTTTAAGTTTTTCAAAATCTTTTCCAGTCTTTTCTGGTGTTGAAGTTTCTGTGTGAGTGTGATAAGACAGAGCTTGTTTTGAGGGAAAACATGGAACTGGTGAGATTTTTGCTTATGATAGGAATTTAACATTAGTATGAACAGTGCTTGTTTTTTAAAATAGTCAGCTACAACAATACGTAAATAATTCAAAACATTTGAGCTGAGTCAAAACATTACTGAAATGTATGCTGGTCTTTAACTGAATTTCTTACGTATTCTGCTGAATCCATGTATAAAATTGCTCAGTATATAAGGCTTAATGACCTAGGCAGTTACTACTTTGCAGTCTCAGCAACTGGAGGCTTCAGTTGTAATATTTTCCCAGGTAGGGCACCATTCTACAAAAACTATAAACAAGTTGATAATTCAGTGAGAATTAAAAAACACTTCACAGGAAGGGATTTTGAAAGGAAATGTGGATTAACTCAGCAATCTTCAGTTGTGTAGAAAAATACTATTTTTACTGATTTGGAATAAAGAGGATTCAGATTATGTGGAATAATGGTCCTCAATCAGGAATTTGAATCATAACCTGCATGAAAACAACAGTTTTAACTGTCAGGCTGGTAACTGCTCCAAGACAAAAGATTTTAATTGTTTCTGCTCAATTTAGATAGATGGAAATTTTATCTATTAGTAAGTATGAATGCATTGGAATGGGATTTTACTTGAGCTGTTGGGCTATTGGCTGCTCTAGAGTGGTGTTTCCTCTCTTTAGTCAGAAATTCATCTAGGATGTGAGAGGCTTTCTGATAAAAGCCCTATGAGATATCTTGATTTCAGAAAATGTCCAGGTAGCTCTTGTGACCATGTTGACAATGAAGGATTTGTAATACATTTATCCTTTAATAAACAGAGGCATTCAGTGCTTTAGGAAATGAAGCTATTTACTGGTCATTCATCATTTGAGAATAAAGGTAATTAAGAATACCAGGATTGGTCAAATAATTTTATTCCTTAAAAATCTGGAATTTTTTTCGTCTGTCGAGGCTGACTACACCTCTTGACACGATGAGGGAAGAATGGCAATGACAGGGCTGTGCACAACAGTTATTACTGACAGAAAAGGCTTCCATTTCAAACAGTATTTGTTACTAAAAAAAAGTATGCTTAATTTGTTGCACATTACTTTCAACTAGGGAATAGACTTTTAGAGGACTGCATTGTAAACTATTCCAAAACCTTAGTCAGGATGGTAGAAAAATGTGTTAATGGCAGAAATTTGCTTCTTGCCTGTGTCAATAAAACCACCCTATTTAAGTGCAGTTTTGCTAACTGAGCTGAAAATACAATGCTACTTCCTAAACTGCTCTAACTATAAAGCACTGACACTGCTTCCTGCTTTATTGTGCTGATGTATGAAGTATCTTCTCTGTGTTTTGCATCAGGATGCTGACACTTAAGTAGCAGTGACATTTTTCAGTCCTAATGGAAGAAAACAAAAGTTGTGGTGCCTTGTCTGAATATTCTTTCTGCTTGGCCAACATTTATCAGAAATTATACATTCTAGTTGTGCTGTTTCTGCAAACTTCAACACACACACAAGATACCAAACATTCTGAATTCCACATAAATAAATAACTCACATCTTGGGTGCTGATGCATCACTTATAATTATGCCACCTGGGAGGGAAAAGATACCAACACAAGTTCTGTCAGCTCCTCCAAGACTAGAAGAAATCAGCATATCACTTTATTCTTTTATTTCCTTCAATTTTTCTGAACTTCATTTAGAATACATCTTAAAGATTGCTCACTGAATTAACTATTATAAAATAATATGGACTGATAAATGAGGGGTTCTGTTAAAGAGAAGCTTTAGATGACCAGGATGGTTTGACCATGAAGATGACTTCTCTTGTGCACACCCTCACTGGAGAAGCTGCTACCCCAGTCACTGTCTCAGGTACCATGTGCAGGATCATCCCTGATACCACCTGCCAAACCAGTCAGCTGAGACTGTAATTAGAAAAGATAAAACTCATAGGAGAGCTGGAATGGAGCAGGTGAAGGGAAATAAAGCCTTTATCAGCTGAGCATATCTGGATCATGTGCTAGTGAAAAGTTCCTTACGGTGTGATGGAGCTGTTGGAGTCAATGGTAGCAAAGCTTCTGAACCCATCAAGGGCAGGGGAGGCCTCAGGGGCTGGAAAGGGCAAACACTTGTAACAAGAACACACCAACGTTTGTAATAGGAGGAAGGGAAGAGAGAATTTCAGACCAGTGCACTTAATATCTCCTAAATTGCTAGAATGATTAATAGACTGTATTTTTAATGCACCTAGAGGAAAATAAAGTGATAAGTTATTGGTAACTTGTTCATCAGAAACAAATCACATCAAACTAATTCAGTTGTAAAGTCCCTGGAGGCTGTTTTTTAAAAATGTCTGTCCCTCCTCTCCTGCTTCTACACCAAGGCAATTTGGAAGTAGTGAGTAGAGAAGGATTACTGGTTTAATAAGCAGCTACAAACTAACTCTCTAAGAATTAATAAGTAAGTCTGTCTGTGGGGAACAAAGGGAAAAGTGAAAGCAAATCCACTGTTATTTTTTTTTCATGGTTTGAAGTAATATATGATTTATCAAATAATCTCTTAAGGCAAAGGCATTTAGTTGTTAGATGTATTTAGTTTGGTGGGTAATAATGTAGTTAATGTCTAAAGGACTAATGTACTGAAGTAAAAGCTAATTCCATCTACACAGCTCTGCAAAATTGCAAATCTGGGCAACCTAAATACTCATATAACTGAAGTCACATGGACTTTCTGCAAAATAACTAGAAACCTGAGAACTGCTGCTACTTTGCATAAATAACTCCAGAATTTTAAAAAACCCAAATACAAAGATTTGCAAATATTATAATCCCCAAATGAAATGTCTTTTTTACAGTTTATGGGCAGAATTGTTTGGCTTTCCCAGGTAAGACCATCTTATTCCTTGGTATGATATATATTCTTTCACTTTTTGAACAGTTATTACTTCCTATTATACAGTTTTCTTTGGCAACTGCAGTTAAAATAATCAGGCCCTGGGTCTAAGAGGTTAATTGAAGTCACATAAGGAAATTAAGACAGAGAGCTCTGGAAACCTTCTTTAAGAGGAAGACCAAACAGTCTTTTAGCCCTGCTGTGCAGATGCACAAAATGTCTTTTACTTTAATCAGGATGCATCAAATGTACCTTGTTTCAGCTGAAGAGGCTCCTTAGCAGAGCTGTAGGACATTCTTGATGGCACCAGCTATTATGTGAAATACTGTGAAAATTTATGTTGTGCCACCCTGAGCTAAAGGCCTCTGCTAAAGCCAACCAGACGTGTCACCTTGCACAATGTCAAACGATAACTGGAAAAGGCTTTCCCCCATTAATGCTGTTCAAACCCCTTCAAGAAACTTAGAAAGCTGTTTAATGTCTCCTTCAATAAATGTGTATTATAGGCAAGCCACAAAATCTAACAGTATTTTTCAGTGGGTGCCTCCAAACAAGCAAATACTGTTCTCAAATACTACTGGTGATACAGAAACTCCACATGTGGGGTGTGATGCTGGACTACACATCCCAAAAGCCCAGCTGCCTCAGGGAAAATCAATTGGCTGGTGACAATCAATCCTATTTGCATGTGGTGACTGACCATGGGGGGAGAAGGAGAGAGCACGTGTTGGGTAAGTACAAAGGCTCCCAGTTTTGTGTTTTAGTATGTTTACATATATACACACATACTTATTGAAAACCAAGCTACTTTTTTTTATGGTTGCAGACATTTGATTCCAGTTCCTTCATGACTGTGCAGCAAAAAATAATACTAAATGGTATATTTCCTTTTGTGTTTCATTCTTGCCAAAATCAACATGCTCATTCAAAGGGATGTTTGGAAATGGCAAAGCTCCCCAGACCCTTTCCTGCCGTTATGAGGTTTTTAAGAGAACAATATTTGTATGAAACCAAAACAGATGCATTTTTATTTAAAAAGTTAAGCCTTTCTAGCAGGAGTAGCAAAATTTCATGTGTTTGTTGCTGTATATACACATATTATGTCCAAACTATTCTAAGTCTTCTGTCAGCTTCAGTGTTTTTCCCTCTTAAGGAAGCTATGCATTAAGATATAATAGAAAATAGCAAGAAAGGTCTCAATTTCTAAAAAAATGATGATTTCTCTGCTGGGAATGTGCAGATTATATTCCAGAAACTTGTGGTTGCAACACTTAGGGGAAAAAAAGCAAATAATAAAAAATCTTATCCCAGCACTTTGAAAAGAAGTAGTGATCTTTGTATTTTTCTAACCACTAAAAGAGAGATGGTTTGGAATTTTCTTCACAGCTGGGCAGATCTAACTTCAAAAATGGAGCTTGAGGAGGTTATGTAATTGTGTGACTAGGTGGGAGTGTTTCTGCAGTTGGAAACTGTTGCTGATGATACAAGTCTGAAAGTGTTCCATTTTTAGTAGCCTAAGGATGGATTGAAAGACCACTTGGGCCTGTGGCTTCCATAAGTCTACTCTATAAATCCCACACTTCAACATGTAATGGTGGGGAAATTTTGCCTTTGCACTTCTCTGACATGCAAAATATCAAAATATGTTCAGAGTATACCTGGGATCTACTGCTTCTGGTGATCCTGAAATCCTTCACTTCTGCTTTAAACTATAATGTGATGTATGAATTGGGTTTCTGTGTTTTAAACTAAACTAAGATATCAGAGACATAATTCTCTGCCTTTTGCCCTTTTACAGCATGCTTTTAAATGTGTTAAAGACTGCTAGAAACTATATTTTGTGTTGGTGTTATAAGAGTGGGCAGTGGTTGTTTTGGAAACCCTGACAGACTGGTTGCAGGGCTGTAGCTGTTGCAGGGCTCTTGACAAATGATTGATGATTTAATTTGAATCCTTCACAATACCAACAGTAAAAAAGAAGCCAAATACCATAAATATCAGTGTCCTTTCAGACACAATATCACAATCACAGAAGGAATATGGCTGTTTTTCTCCCATTAATCTCACCCCTTACCCCCAGTTAGATTTGATTTCATGAGGGGAAAAGGACACATATCTGAAGGACAAATAAAGGGACCTAATGAACTATATATTTTTAAAATGTGCTGCAAGCCCCACTGGTACACGTGTGTATACAGGGAAAGATTTTCAAAAACATCCAAGTGAGAAGGAAACTGTAGATGGGTGGGCCACTCCACTTTGAAATTTAGTGACAGATGGTTGCTAAGACAGTCTACACTAGATGACAAATGACTATACATTAAAGCTTTCAAAAGACCAAAAAATAAAGCCTCCAAGAAACATTTGAAGTGAAGTTTAATGATCATACAAAATTACCAGCAAATCAAGAATCACAAGCTTTTAAAAAGAAGGGTTGAGCAGAGAATAAACATTCTTCTAGTGTAAGGGAAGGATGAACAGATATGAAGATTGTCAGAGCCGACAGTGATAAACTTATTACAATTATTCCAGTCCCAAAGAAGTCAAAAGAAGAACCTCAGTGAGTTGTGTTAAATCTCCCTAGAAGTAAATACTTCTCAAGCCAAATAAGGTGGGTACCTAAAAATCTCTGAAATAAAAACATTCATGCAAAGGTAGAACAAATTAACCACAGACAAATTAGAAAGAATAACAAAAATGAATAATGATGAACTGTTATAAGTTACAAGTTTTAAGATAAGGTCATAATATTTGTAAAACAATAATGGAGGCTCACCTGAGAGCTGAATTATATTACATTAAATGAATAGAGTTCAAGAAAAACAAATTACTTGTATGAGAAGCATCTATCTCAATGGTCTAGTTGTGAAAAACCATTACTATTGATAATGATTTCTTGCTTTTGGGAAAGGGGAATAGTATCTTCAAAAGTATCCAGCTTGCAGAATCTGTAATCTCAGCAATTCCTTTTAAAAGAAGCAAAGAGGATTGACAGTTACTCTTATTGCAGCAGGACAACTGTTCATTTTCCCTTTTTAGCTCTTCAAAAAGATCACAGAAACAGGCATATGATGTTGAGTGCTAGTTGAATTTTTACTGCAAATAATTAATCCAAAAGTAGACAGAGACAACAATCTCAAATTATGCTGATATATCAGTCATAGTATGCCACGGGTTCTCTAAGGGAACAGAATTTTAAGCCTAAAATTCTTAGCTTTTTATATGTGTGATTCATTTTCTTGCTGTTGTATGGATTTCTGGTTGTAAAATGGACAGGTCACGTTTTAGCTTTTTATTCTCATACCGAGCTCATTAAGAAAGCATTATTACCAATTGCAGAGGTCTTTTCACTGCTATGTCCTTTCTTTGATCTGGTTTTTTTTTCCTAATTTGGACAACACTTTCCTAGCCCCTAAGTTCAATTGAACGTTTTATGCATTTCTGTGCAAATCCAAGCAAACTGTGTAAGAAGAACTATTAAGACACCCAACAGCAGCACATGATTTGGCTACTTTACAATTATGAGGAGGTGTTGGTTCTCACCCAGCACAAACCAGGCTTTGGGCTTCTCAACCAGGAGACCCATTTCAGCCACACTGGGCTGATTTTAAACTGATGAGAGCTCTTGCCCTTCAAGAAGGCTTGGCTTGTTTGTGCCAGTGAAAGAACTGCTTTGTGCCTGCAATGTCTGTGTGGGATGAAACTCATGCAAGAAAAAAGTAATCTGACAATAGGATTTGTTTGAATCAAGACAAAAAACTGCAATCATGGTCAGAAAGTAAACAGAGAATTCATTTATGTGAAAATATACCCTGGATACTGTAAAAAAAATATTGTTGGGACCTGCACATATTATCTGTTCTATTCCTTTTAGGAAGTTACTTAGTAGGGCCTTCCAGATACTTCTTAGTGACATTCTAGAAAATAATGGGAAAAATAATGTAAATTGAGAATAAAATCCAAAATAATTTGGATTTTTTTTTTTTATTTAGCAGGACCATCATCATGCCCAAGAATAGTGAAGGTTACTAACATTATCTGGTAACATGTTATTCAACTCACAGTTATTTCACTTTGTTAATGCTTTGTTTTGTTGATAAGAAGGTATTATTCAACATTAGCTCACAGCTTAGAAAATTTGGAGTTCTTCAAAAAGTAAGAATTTTTTAACTTTGAAGTTTAATATTTAACAACCAAAACCAGAATAAGTATGCACAGATCGGACAAGGATAATAAAAAATTGTTATCTTTTGGGCCCCTTTCTTTTTATTCTTGGGTTTTTTTCCTAAATCTTAGATTTGAATAAAAAAAATCTTATCTTTTTGTGCAACTGAGAAAAGAAATTTGGTTTTGTTGATTGCATTATCAAACAAATTGATTTATACAGAGATGCTATGGTTATTAAAAATATTTTATGAAAACACAAAACTTAGTTTATGGAATGCATTAGCATTCACAACTGATAATGCAAATGTGAATTATATCACAGTACACTCAGTATACCATCTGCTCCAGAAAGAAAAACATCTGTTGGTAAATGTAAACTGTGGAGCTTATGTGGTATGCAATATGTTCAGATACTGTATGGAATAAATAAATTGGACTTTGACAATCTATTATGTTAGAAGCATTCAACTACTTTCTTATCTTGAAAAGAGGAAAAGCTCAGCTGCAAGTATGTTTAGAGATGGTGGAGGAAATTATTGTGCCATGTCCCATCCAGATGGCTTTTGCTGAAGCCAGTCACTGACAGGCTGCTGCAATCATCCTCAACAGTTATGAGATGCTTTAAAGCAGCAGGAGCATAGATGAATAAACTTCTCTACAGTAGAGGTTTCTGGACTTGAATTTTCATGATGGTGATGACACTGCAATTTGTGACATTGTTGGAATTGGCTGTATTTCCTGGCTTGTAGGATGAAAATCATGCGCATGAAAAATGTATATTCTCATGTATGAATGATAAAGAAGACTTTTGCATCTTTAAAAATATAGTAATATATGTTGATGCTATTTTTAATTTTTAATGTGCTGCACTGATATAAAAATGGAAAATAGGCACTAATTTTTGCATTCTAAGGGCCTTGATAGCCCTCACAAGATCTGATCCAAATTTATAAAATCAAACCCTTGTAAAATAGAATTTTTTTTCCTGATTTAGAGTATCCTGTTTTCACATTTGTTTGTTCGATACATTTTAAGCAATTAGACAAATAAATTTTTTGGGTTTTTTGCTCACAACTGAATGTGACAGCTCAGAGGCAGAGGTAAAAGTCTGGGAATGGCACTGGGAAATGCATCCATATGTAATGTACTGTACTGTAGAAATTTCCTTGACAGCTCTCCTTTCATTCCTTGTCAGCTCATGGAAAGCTCAAAGAGGTTTTCACATATTTAACGAAGTGTTAGTATGCAGAAGTGCATCTTGGTCATATATCTAAAAAGTCAGGAAACTTGTTCAAAATGTCAGGATTTCTATTTCAGTTTAAACCTTTTCTTTTCCTCCACACTGTGAGAAGGAAATTATCATAATCTGTTGTTAAACAAGTCAAAATAACATTTGTGTTAGTGATAGCTTGCAGGTTCTGTTTGTTTAAGTATCTTAAAATGCAGTGTTTATTTGCAAGGGAATATAAGCCCTCCTGTGGTTACCACAGCACTGATGTTTCTCCACTCTGGAGTAATCCAAAGTAAAGGGAACTCTTTCTCAAGAAGATTTGGACTTCTGTAATTCTTTTCTGCAAGAACATTCATTGTTGGTCTCTGCATTGCTTTAGAACAGCTCTTTAGCTTTTTTATATTCTGTGCCGTCCTTGCATGCCATTATTTCTTGTCTTCAGTTTTCTAGCATGTTCTCATCCATTTTCAGGCTGCAGATAACAATGGAAGAATGCTGCAGACAAAATACATTTTAACTCTTTGGATCAAGCTCATCAGTCTCCTGTTCTTTGTGGTACTGCTCACACCTATGGTACCTTTCACTCCATGTATCCATTAGCAGAGAGCTTTTGGTCCTTAAGCATGGTAACTGACACAAGCCTCACAAATATTTTTATTTGTTTTAACATATTTAGTCACCTACAGCAGAACTGAATGACCCAATGCAAAGTGAAAAACTTTTGCAAGAATAAGCACTTAAAAAGGGTCGATGTAGAAGCTCTTGGTGCAACATTGCAAGAAAAATATCCTATGTATTGATATTCAAAGCACTAAAAAGGATTAATGCAGGGATTAAACTGCTGCATGTGGTTTCTCCAGCTGTAGTACCTACACAAGAGCACCTTATTTTAACCCATTATGTGTGACATAAGTGAGCCATATATTTTGTCTTAGTAGACCTAGCTTTAAGTTTTGCTTCTGTCAATCTCTCTTAAGACTTGTGGTCTATTCTGTACCCTGTTTTTAAAAATTGGGGTGCAGGTGTTTTTTCAGGTCTCCTCTGTACAACCAGAGATGAACTCAACTGTTGAATATGAATAGTTTAAAATGTTCCAGAGAAGACACAGGCAACAATACTTTTTTATGAGTTCCAATTTGTCAAAAAATGTAGATTTCAAAATATGGACAGGTTCATAGCTATCTTGCTGCAAGAAATAAAAGCACAGCCCAAGGTATCAATATCAAGATAATAAAAGAGCAGTCTATCTTAGCAGAAATAAAGATCAGTTAGCTGAATGGACCTAAGCTTTACATATTAATAACCAGACTGGCAACTCTCTTCTCCTTTTCATATTTGGACTGAGTGTTAGATACAGGATTGCTTATGTACTAAAAAGAAAAATAACAGCTTAACAACCTTTTCCAGTAAAAATAACCTGCTTTCATATTTTTTGGTTAAATTTAGATGGAAAATATTACAACATGTCTGGTAGTGGAGATCAGACAAATTATCTAAGTGCAATAAAAGTGCCTGAGGGATAGAAGGTGTTAAAGGAAGATAAGTGGAGTATCAGCATCCATTCAAGGACATGCGAATACTGCCAAAAGACTTGGTCCTCTAAGTGCCAGCATAAAGATTAGAAGCAGTACTGGGCCAAGAATGGAATGCTCTGAGAAACATCAGAGCTAAGCTTTATGCTTTGTAAGAAATTTAAAATCTCACAACAACCTAAGATCAGAAACTGACCACTGGTCTCCAAATTACAGCCAGACAAGACTAATATAAACAGTGTAAGAAAAAACTAGTACTTTAAATCTCCTCATTAGAGTCCCATGGTGCAGTGACGACTGAAAGAGCACAAAGAAATGCATAAAAATTGGAAATATTTTAAAATGTTTATGTTTGCTCGGTTGCATAATTCTGAAATAACTCTAGGTATTTATAAAGGAAATACAGCCTTTGGGTACAAAAGACAACTAATTGAAAGGTTATAAAATGTAGGAGACTTTTTATTGAGTGATTGTCCTAACAGCAAATAAAAGCAAAATGGCACTCACCACTTTGACAAAAATGTAAAATGTATAAAAATGTTATCAGCAATAAAGTTTCTAAATTATTAAGACAACATTTCATCTGGAGGAAACAAAAATTAAAGTGTAGCTATATGACCAGGGTTTCTTTTAAATACCACTTAATGTAAGTAGCACTCTGTAAATCTGGACCTTCTTAGGTTTTTACACTTGGCAGGAAACATAGAAGTGTGTGTTGAATCGTAGGTGTTGGTGATACTGTGGAGATGCCAAATACAGCTCCATTGCTGGGAATCTGTAGAGTATGTCAGAAATTTTGTTTGACAATCCTTAAAATGAAGGAGGAAAGTATGAGAGAACTGACAAGGGAGTCAAATTCAAGGAGCAACGGGGATGTGCATAGTGAGGAAATAATAGAATTCATAAAAAATTACTCCTTCTGGGGAAAGAGTGGAGATGCTGGCAGTTGACAGGCCAAGATGAAAGGCTGTCTTTATACGTTTGACAACAGTGGGAAATGGACATAGAAGAGCTGGAGAAATAAAAGTTTTTAAAATAATGCTTTAATAAATAAGACCTGAAGAAGGCAAGTTGCTATAAAGCTAAATAAAATAAAAATGTGAAGTTAGGCTTATAGAGTCAAAAACAATGGCCATGATTCTCAAGATCTCAAATCACCAAGCAGTCAACCTGTCTATTTTGCAAAGCTTCAACAGGCAGGATAGAGTGGGAATTCTCTTGCAGAGTAGGATAAGACTTAGGTATGGTGCAGATTGCAATATCTCCACCAATGTGATCACAAGTCTTTCTATTTTCTCAATCTATTTCAAGATTAAAATGTCACATTGCAAAGTCAAAGTAGATCTAAGACTCCTAAGAACCCTCCATTCCAAAGACAAAAGCAGTAGTTAGAATGGGATCAAAGGAATTGATAAGCCTTATGCAATTTACCTCTAGTTATGGAGGAGAATTTCCTGTGGCTTTCATATTAGTTACATTCTGCACTTGAAAATGCCGCATTATTTATTGTATGCATAGAACTTGATTCTCTAAGGTCTGCAAAGAGATTTTTTGCTAAAAAGAAGTGGCAGCAGTTTCTTTTTCTTGGTATCATACCAACAGCAAACAGTAAAGTCACAAGTGCTAGCTACCTCCCTTGATTTTATTTAAAATTGAATTTTTTTTTTCAGAAGATCATGGTACTAATAAAGTGTTGGATATTTTAAATCTTAAGGATGACAGGTTGATTACTTTTTGTTTGTACTACTCTTAAAGCTAAGAATGTAACATAAATAATACAGTGTATAAATTTCAGCTGGTAAAGAAACCGAACAGCAGTTACCTCAGAACACCAATTCTTGTTTACTAAGACATTTTGGGGAAACTGTGCTTTTGTAGTGAGAGTATTACATACATGTACAAACTGGGTGTTTATACAGCAAGTAATTAAATTTAAATTATTATGAGGTATTTGGCATTCTAGTTGTCACAGGAAATACCATGGCTTCTGGCTCAAAGAATGAAGTAAATTGTTGTTCTAACAAAGAGAGATGTCTCAGTATGATAAAATTTTCAGTTGGAGTCCAAAAGTGCCTTCCAGTTGTTTTTTGTTGCTTTTCTGCCATACTTTATATACTTGAAAATTATTCCTATGCCTGCTTGGCTCCCTCAGATTCAATATGCATTAATAGGTGGGGTTTATTAGCCATCTTTCTCGTGTGCATCCCCTGCAAGTTGAAATATGGTGAGTTGGAATAATCAGGAAGTTTGCTCCAAAAAGTCACTCCAAAACTAGATTATAACAGTAGTGTAATATAACCATGGACTCAAAAGGTACCAGAAGATTTCTACATATCAGCTCTCTCTGTTTCCTTCTAATTAATGATTATTTTTATTAAAAGCCTTTATAAAAAGAATATTATTTTTCAAGAACACCTGGTACATCTGTAATTTCAGCATTGCTGTGAAATGAGAAATACTGTGAGAAGCATGTTGGGAGTACAGCATAAAGATATCTGCTTGACCTTGATCACTAGGTGGGTTTTATTAGAGGGACAGAAAAGATTACCAACTGGTAAGTTCCTTCATTAGAACCTATGCAGCTTCTGGGCTGTTAATGAACAACCACCACATTGTACTTTCAGTGAAACAAATAAATAGTAGGACTTATTATTTATTGATCTTTTCATATACTGTGCTTAGATATACTGAAGATCATTTAAGTGAATATGTGTGTCATCAATATAATCCTAAAAATAACAAAATGAAAGGATCAGCATCTGCTGGTTTTTGCTTAGGTTGTTTTGTTGTTTGCTTTTTCTTTGCTGTAGTACAAAACAGAGCAAAAAGCAAATCACTGCCAAGTGTACAAATACATGAGGACATATCTTTGTAAATATTTAAATAACTAGTAAAATATACTTCCAAGATTTGTACAATAAGTAGTAAACTCTGGCAAGTATGACTTCAATGTTCTGCTTTCTCAGTTCTATAATCAATGCAAAGATGTAATGGGCTTTATTTTAAAAGAGGATTCACTGGAGCACATTGTGTTTGTTTTCATTATTTTGTAAGATGTTAAAAAAGATTTGAAAGGAAAAGTATCATTTTTTTGCAGATGTACCATGGGCATTTAAGTAAGCATAGTGTAACTTCTGAACATTTTTTGACTTAGTAGCTAATAATCCTTCCTGAAAATCAACACATTTCATATCCAGTGCCACCTTTCTCTGTGACCAACACATTGATCAAATACTCAGCATCTGCAACGATGGCTGAACTTTCCAGGGGTGTGGTTGCATCTTTTACAAGGTCACATATCACCAGGCTGACCTAGAAACAAGTCAGTGGCTGAATTGCTGCCTAATTTACTACCTTTTTTAATTTCCTTTTCCAGCAAGATCTGATGTGTGTCTATCAATGTTGCAGTGCTGTGGGAATCTAAAAGTTGTGCAAAGACTGTCTCTCTGTGATGTTGCTAGACTGTGTGAAGCAGTCAGGAGCTGTCCTAGGCATTCTGTACACGAGGAAATACCTATTTTACAGCTATTTTACATACTTTGACCTACTTATTCCCTAGAAAGAATGTATCTTTCTTTAACCTCCTTTGAGTGGTCTACACATAAACACAAAAAGACAAGCATACAGAAGCATCTTTTTGCTTCCAAATGAAGCCAGGGAGAAGGAGCTGTTATATTTTAAACTACCACCAAACCTCTTTTCCAAATGCTTTTGGATATAAACAAATAATGAAACTAAGACCTTCAGGGAGCATGAATACAATGCATGATGTAGGTTGTGCTGTACAGTGCTGAGAGAAAAAAAATATGAACAGGGTTATAGGAAAATGGGTTGACGTTATCCTCTGCCCTTAGTTATTAGAGTCTTTAATGAATTGGGCATAATTCTCTTTTTCAGTACTTTTCTTTGCTCCATGCTGATAAATGTCCATGTATGAGAACATGACTAAAGCATTAATACTTACATAATAGGATATAATTTTCCTTCCTCTCAAAGTGGTGCTGGCTTCTCAGAGATGATCCCCTTGGTTGTTCAGTCATCATTCCTTAGAGTACACTTAAATGAGCGATAGCAATGTACCTTAGAGCCACTCCCAATCTTCCACTCCATGTTCACATTCCATTACTATGAACTCTGGTAGAGTAAGACCCTGAAGAGTAATGTTTTTACAGTCTCATTACCATCTAGTGTATTAGACCATGGCAAAAACATACCTTAATGAAAAATATATCCTGCTACAGTGAATGATCACTTGGCAGCAATGGTTATTTTAGAACTTTATCTAAGGCCTTTAAACTAAGCTTTCACCATCTGTTCTGCCTTCTAATTATACATGCAAAAAGAACATAATTCACAAGTGTATCATAAGAGTGGGTAATGTAATTGATTAAATGATAGTGCTGCATGTATCTGTGTTTGGTTATTCAGTGCCTCTGTTTTGCTTTCAGCTCATAAATCACTTTGAATACATTGTAGAGTGACTTTTTCTTGGCTGATAGACAAGGATGTACTCTCTCACTTTTGAGGGGAGGCAATGAACTGATGATAATGATGGATGGAAAGAGAATACCAGAGAGGTACAAATACTGTCAAACATCAAGTATTCATGCTCCAGTTCTTTGAAGGAGTTGGACCAACGTGCTTGCTCTTACAGTACTTCAGAAAATGGGGACCTCCTTGGCAACTGTCTTACATTAAATAAAGAGCCAGGAAGAAATTGCTTGCTTAAATGGCTCCTGACATTCTGGGTATAACTTTCTGCATGATGCTCTTAGATGTGTGCATTGTTATGGATGGAAACCTTGGAGCTTTGTTTTGCTTAGCCATCCAGGTGATTATATTACTTTCAAAAAATGTTACAATGTTACCATATCTATGACATGCTAAATTGAAGTCAGGAGCCTAGGCCTTAGGGAGTAAAAAAATGCCTGTATTTTAAAGCAGCTAGGAAAGAAAAGAAAGAGCTACAAAAAAAGAAAGAAAAATTAGTTGTAATTTGTTGCCACAAATAGGAAATTTATGAGTTCACAGATTTCAAATAATAGTAAAACCTTAATAATAGTGTAGTCTTTACAATACTTAATTTAGTTAACACTATACAATTCTTAAAACGAGCAGATTTTAATGAATGCATAGAAAACTCTGGTTGGGAACTGACAACCCAGGAGAAGGTCTATTTTAATGAAAGTTTCCCTAGGCAAGTTGAAGTAGAAATTTCAAATTCCTTCTACAAAACTCTAGCAAAACTATAGGTTCCCTTCAGAGTCAACTGTCTGAAGATATACTTAGTACCATCTGCACTTCCTTTTCATTTTTAGTGTTTCTGCATTAACTTTTCTACAGTAGTCTACTTTATCTATATTTTGCTACACATGGTGTCCCCTAAGTGCATACATAATCCACATTGCACAAGAATGCATCTGCTTTGATGAAAGAAAACACAAGTTATGAAATCTGTCTTGAAAGCTGCTTAAAATTAAGCAGTGGAAAATTTTATTCTTACATTGCTTTTAACATTTTATCCATTTAGCAGCAATCTCCATTTATGCTGTAGATTCTGTGATTCCCACTATATTTTAGCTGACTTCCTCTCAAAAAGCTCTTCTCTGTTGTTGTCTTTGTCCCCTGACTTAAGCAAATAAGGAGAGAGAGTTTTTGTGACATTAAGAGATATTTAATCCAGTTTGTTACTTCAGTAGTTTGGCCTCAATCTTCTTCCAAGGACTACAGTGCACTCCCCAGCCATGTCTTGTCATGTCTTCTGCTCTTTCTCTAATGTCTTCTTCCCTCATTCTGACAGGTAATTTAGAAAGCCTGCCACATATCTTCCTTCCATCTGATTCAACTGGATGTGAAAGGATTGAAAGATGGAATGTGATGGAACAAAGCAATCTGCAGTGTGTTTGAGTATTTTAATAAATATTTAAAAATATTTGTATTGACTTCACAAGGATTTCCTGAGTATTAACAGTGTAGTCCAGACAGAGCACTACCATGATTTTGCCAGGAAATAATATGTGGTTATTTCCTCAAGTGATCTTTTTTTTATTATCAATAAATAATGCTTTCCCCTTGTACCACTATGTAAAATAGACATTTATGCTTAACATTAGTTTGCTTGGAGGTAAAATAAATGTTTGATGGAGTGTTAAAAGCAAACATGAAAACTTAAGGAAGCTTAAAGCCCCCCTAAATTTCTAGGTGGATAATAGCACAGTTAGCCATAATTTCTGCAATGATGTATTGCTCAGAACAGACAGAACAGGCAGGTATCAAACTTGGCATCTATATAAATCGATAAACACCATAAACTATCAATGATACTTCATCTTAGAATGTGTGGACATATGCAAAATCTCATTTCTTTCACAGAGCTCAGCTAGAACACATGTGAGGAGATTGGAAGCCCAAGCAGAGACTGTAAATGGTAGGATTAAAGCTGTAGGACCAAAGCCAAAGCCACCCTCATCAGTGGGGCTTCTTATGCTTACTTACAGTGGACTGTTAACTGTTCCCTGAATTATTTATTCTGAAATCATTATAGATATTCCTTAGTTTATCCTGTTGAATGGAACTTTTGTGACTAGTCAGTCCTCTGCCATTGGTATACCAGCATGTTTTCACATTTTCACTTAGCTTCACAGAAGAAACTACTGTCTGAAACCAGAAAAATAATGAATTTTACCACGTTCAGAGCAGGTTGCTATATTGGGGTTTCATTAAACTGAGTCAAACTGTTAAACCATTTACAGTTATTATTAAAATGTTCATATTCTTCTAGAAGTCAATAACAAATGAGAAGTTTTCTAGGAAAAAAAAAAAGAAAGAAAAAACCTAATTATTCCAGATGCAAATATCTCCAGTCTACACTAGTATGAGCAAGATTTAATTTTATCTTCTTTATCCAACGTTCCAAACCACCATTCTCATTTCACATGCTCTGTATTCTGCTGATCTACTGTGTTTCTCTCAATCTTTTAAGGATTTGTTTTATATTCGATTTTCATTCCTTTATATTGTCTTTTTTGCTAATTTGGTTTTTGAACTGGAGTGGAATGTAATTCTTTATGCTAGAATCCAAGTTTAACTTTCAAAATCACATTTTCCTCTTAAGTTTAAAACTGGGAAAAGTACAAAAAATCCTTATTATACTTAGTCTTTAAAAACTCAGGAGAATCAAGAAGGATATCTCTGAGGGTTCACTATTTTTAAAAAGAGATTAATTCTTCTCTGAAGCAATGATTTAATATGGCAGATCTTTTGAGTTTTTCTTTAATCATGGATCGGGCTTTTTTACTTTCCAGCAACCACAGAGATACTGACTCAGCTTGACAATGTTTATAGTAGAGGTTATTTAAGCTGTAATATGGTTTTGAGATATGAAGTGAGTTGCAGAAAGAATCTAAGAGGCTCTCAGATCAGCAATGAGAAATTTTCCACAAGATAACTTTAAGTCATCTGCAAAGTGGAGCTCTTTTGACCAGCTACCCAATTCACTTCTTCACATGCTAAAATTTAACTAAATTTTGCAGACTGACAGATTATAAAGCCAAAAGGGACTATTTGGTTAATTCTCACTGACCTCCAGAATGGGCTGGAGACCTTTGCTGAATAAATCACTATTCCAAGGACAAAAGTCTTTTCAGGCAGGTATCCACTGTTGCTGTTAAATCTGGTGATGACTTGCACCCGAGGTACCATTGACCCAGTGTTCCATAACTACCCTGATCAAATGTCTTCCTTATCTGAAGCCTCATACCAGCTAACAGCAGTCCCTAAAGTGCTTCTGCTCACAGGGGTCAGACCTGTGATGTGGCCATGTCTGTGGGCTGTGCTGGCCCGATGGCAATGGCAGGCCCTGCTGGCTGAGCAGTGCAGGAGGCCAGGTTGGCCCTGGTGTTTGGCACCCTGAGGAAAAGGCTCACTGTGCTCAAGGGCTGCCTGACACTGCTGCCACACATGCCTGCGTGCCATGGCAGGAGCAGTCCATGCAGAAGGTGTTTTTCTTCTTCCCCTGCTCCTCCCTGCCCTTAGAAACAAGGATTTTAGTATTGTCCTTCCTGCCCTGCAGTGCCAAGACAAAGCTGGTGCCTTTACAGCATTCAGCAGTGTGGGTGGNCAGAAACTAACTAAAAGCTAAGGAGAGCTGTCTCCGCTGTCCACCACAGTGACACAGTCCAGGAGGATGAGAGGATGGAACTCCAGTCTCTGTGATTTGAAAACAACCACCTCAGACATTCCACCGCTTCTCCTCCACCCTCCTTCACTCTCAAATCCGGCCGAAAAGGTACAAAACATTTTCTGGGCAAAACAGACAAATGGGGATACAATTCAACATGACAAAGTCACCCCAGGACAGTGGTGTTGACATGGCCATGACAGAATCCCTGTCTGGACCTGGCCTGTTCATGGCTCTTCTTTGGAGACCATCTGCTGTCTGTACTCAGCAGCAAAACTGTGTCCATGTGCAGGAGCCAAGGAAACAGAGCTCCCATTAAATACCCACGTGGGGACACTGTGGTCTGGGTGAGCCCAGGGAGGCTGTTGGCCATCGTAACTGTATTTTAGGATTTCTGAGTGACCTCTAATTAGTCAGAAACTTACACAGCTATGTCCCCAAATAGGGAATGTAAGTCTACTTTGTAAGTGAGACTGTCAATTAAATTTAACTGAGTACCAAAGGCATACAATGGTAGAAAGTGATTCCATATAATAGACTGGCTGCTGGTGGACACACTTGCCATAGGTGCCAAAAGGAAGTGTGGACTACCTGTCAACATAAATACCCAAAAGCACAACTCCTCCAGCTCCACACCCATCTCCAATAAAGCCCTCTGGTACCTTCACAACTGGGGAATGTTTTGAGTCATTAACCCATAACACTCCAGTCTCTCACATACATGGCTAGTATTTGGAAACCAAATAATGTGCACTTCAAGTAGTATAAGAAGCACACGGAGGAGTTCCCTTTCTGGTTCACCAAAATTAAAATTGAGACTGTGTTCTTTATGCCTTGATTCTGTCTTTAGAAGTAGTCATGCTCATAATTAATTCTAAAGGGGCTCAATTTTCAAGCAGAATCAATCTGTAAAATCTGAATGCTCTCCAAAAATGAGAACAAGGAAAATTATTCTCAGATAAAATGAAAAGAGAGTACTTCTGGTTTTGGTTGGTTGTTTGTTTCTGTTTTGTTTAACATAAGAAGTGAGTAATAGCATAGAGCTATCTACTTTGAATGCTTGTATATACCTGTACTTTCAGAAGTTTTAACATTCAGACTTAAAATGGCCATGGTTAAAAGACCTGTGTCTCTACTTGAGCCTGATTAGCATTTATGCTCTGTAGCTGATGTTGAGAAGACTCAGCTGTTGCTTAAAGTTCCATGAGGGTCGTGATGACCATTTTCTTGGGTTGATAATATATTAATAACCTTAGACTAATACTAATTAACTTTGTACAGTTTCTGCTGTAAATTATTTTCTGAGCCACTTAGGATTGCTCTCAGCCAATTGCATACATGGCAAAAGGTTAATTGTTTGTGAAAGACAAAGAAAAGGGCACCTCTGTGACTCCCAGTAGAAATTAAGAAAATAATGAAGTCTTTCCATGGGAATCCATTTACTTCACATGTGATGTACCAACTGCAAAGCTTGTAAAATAGTCAAATATATACTTCCAAGAGCAGTGTTTGACTGCTCAGAGCATACATTTATATAAAATACTGGCATGAATTTCTGCTTTGTTCAAAAGCATAACTAGAAAAAGATGCAATAATTTAAATCTGTAATTTTTGAGAGGAATTATATCATGCATACATACAAAATGCATGTATTTCCTATGCTGATCGAGTCATGCTGGGTTGTTCAAATTACCCTACAGAGAGCAGGAAAACGTACTTCTATACATGGCAGCCTCTATCAGGCAAATAAGGTTTGCATAATTATTGTGGCATGAAATATTTATGTGGCATATAATTACCAGAAGAAATGTGAATTGCCAGTTGCCCCCAACAAATGGAAAAAGGAGCTGCATGTGATGCCACACAATAATGTAGAACTTACAGAACTTAGATCTGATTTTTAATGCAGACTTTATGTAAACTTTTCCATTTATTTTAAGGCATTTGTAATACATTGTCTCATCTGTTTCTGACTTCCTTTATGAAAAAAAAATTTACAGAGGTGTTGGGTGAAGAACTCCAAAAAGAAAATAAAAATTATTTGAAAAAAATGTGTAATAAAGCTTTTGAATTTAAAGACATAATTGGGACCTTATCAGGAAATTATTTCTTCATTATTTACCCAAGTTACTTTTCATCTGCTCAAGGAACTGTTTCCTTCTCCCTCATGTTACTGTTTGGGGTTATACTTCCTCCTTTTGGGCACCTAGAGTTAACTGTGTTAACGGAGCTGAGATCAATCAGCTTTGATGAGTCTTATGTGTGAAGAGTTCACATGTGAGGAAAAAGACAGGTTTTTGCAATTCAGAATTGTAGCTACTTGTGGAATTTTGTTACTTGTGTGTCCTTATACGTACTATTCTGTAAAAAAATAATGTCTGAAACACGTGAAACATAATAAAGGGCAGAAAAATAGTTCGGAATATTTATGAGGTAGGGAAACAAAAAGAAAATTAGCATGAGGGAAACCTGATGGTCAAAGTAAGGTAGAAGAAAAAATCTACGTTTTGGTGGTAAAAAATAAGCTGGTTTCATTTTGCATAGCTGAAATGATTGAGCAGGTTAAAACCTGGGCTTTTAAGGTGCATTGTACATTTATCTTGTATAAATTAACACTACTTTGATTTCTTGGTCATCAGTGTCTAATCATGTCCTTGGTGAAATGTCAGCTTCAATGAATTAATTGTGTGTTTTCTCATTCTGTTGAAGGCAGGCCAGACTTCATTCTTGTATGTGTTTATTTCTTTAGTACTGCTGGTTAACCATGAGAAGGAAACAGTTCATAATGAAAAGCTCATCTTGCTTTCTCCATAATTATTATTTCCAGCTGTTGCTGGTTCTCTAAACTGGGAGTCATGACATTTCCTTGTAGGATAGGCCAGAAGTTCCTCCCCCTGCCAAGAGTGGTAGAATCAGCAACATCCATGGCCAGCAGAACTTTATTGCCTTGAAAGCATCTTAGTGAGTGAGTGACATTTGAGTAGATGTTGTTATCACTGTTGTGCAGATAAAGAAAATTCAGTATAAAGCAACATACTTTATTCAAAAACCACACAGAGCTTTTAAACTGTTCTTCCATGGCTGGAAATGAAAAATGAATCATTGTTAAAATAGAGGCAGCAGAGAGAAGCTGTAAACCAAATTATTTTGTACTGAAAATTTGACAAGGAATCATGTCATACCAGTTTGAACTGAAGAAGGTATTATTTTCTGAGCAAAATTTCGTTTGAAAAACTGTTTTAAAGTAATTCTGGAGAATCAAATGGAGAAAACCTTTAGGGTAGTACAGGTGTCTGATTTCCTGGCTGTAACCTATACAAGAACTAGTTTGAAAGAAGTTTCAGACCTTTAGGTGTACTGTCATTTTTTCTTCTATTTGAAGCTCAATAAATGAAAGTTTTAGTTCTGAATCATATTTCTGATGATGTAGGAGAAGATAATCATTGCAGGAGAGTGAATATCACCACTGAATGTTTAGAATGAACAAAAGAAACTAAGAAATATTCTCTTCTCATGGAAATGATACTTGCCAGTTCCCTGAAGAGGGGGGTTGGAGTCCTTTACAGCTGGCATCTGTAGAGCCATACTGTAAAGAGGACAGTGTTTAGGGGATTGGTTTTGCTCCCATGTAAATAGAAAGGAAATTAAGTTGTTGTTACAGTTGATAGTTATGATTGCAGAACAATTATTTTGTAGCTCAAGTTGCATGCAGGAGACAAAATAGAAAATAGATGGTGATTTCTTTTTACAGTTGAGACTGGCTACAGATTTTCCCACAGCCTTCTGCTGAAGTATTCAGGTTACACAAAAACAATGAATTTGGCAAGCTGACAGCACCTGGCCTTTTTTTGGCAAATGGTTTCAGTCATACAGCTGTTTTCCTGCCTTTGCAGGCAGGTCTGGCTCACATAGAACTGTGTGAAAAATACTAAACTTTAGAGTAGCATAGAAACTATGTGATGAGTATTTTGATTTTTGGCATGTAAGTAGACAATTTTGGCAATGTGTGTAATTGAATTAAAGGAAGAAGGTTCACATAAACACTCAGAAAAAGATGTATAGAAATCTGCAAACCTGGGTGTGCAGCAATTCCTACAGTGAAGATAACTTCAGCAGAAATGGGAATAATAAAAAAGGATAAATAATCACAGTATTCAACTGTTATGAATCTAAAAGATTAAGCAAATATATTAGTAATAAGACCTATTTAATTTCACTTTTAAAATTTTTCTTCTTGACAAATTGATGACATTTAAGCTTTCAGAACTTTGTTTTGTATTTAACTCATGAAACTCCAACTAGATCAGAAACATGAATCTAGAAAATCTGCTTTCTTTTAGAATTTTAAAAATGTTCTGGCTTGAGTTGTTAGGATGCTTGGAGAAGGTGGTTTTTCTGCACCTATTTAGGTACTATTTTGTTCTTTTTTTTTTTTCCAATTATTATTAAGCACTTGTCGCTTTTTTCAAAGAAAAAATGAGATTTAGTGAAGTTTGTGTACATGTACAGTCTTGAAGATTGTTCTTTTCTGTATTTTCACAGGTTAATTTCCATTGTAAAGTTTCTTTTTAAGGAGAATTATAATGCTAATTAGCAGTACATTGTAATCCTTCTATTACAAAGAATGATGACTATTTCTTATCATGACAATGTAAAAGTATTAGTCAAATAATACCATTTAAAAGAATCATAACCCTTATTTATAAATGCAGATTGAATCAAACATCAATAAAGTTGTCACAAAAAAGAACAAAGGAAGCTATTTTGTAAAAATACACCTCCATTAAGATTGGTTTTCACAACTTAAAAGAAACAGGGGCTCTACTTTCACCTCTTCCTCAGTTTAAGACTCGAGAAATATTTAAAAACTCTTTCTGGTTTAGGGGCTGATGAGTCACTCTATCAAACATAATTTGAAATTTCTGTTTGTTGTAGAATATACTTCATTATTTTTTAGCAGAATTCATTCTTTTATCTCTATTTTGCTTAACAAAGAGAAGGGAAGATGTTTAGTTTTTCAATTTAACTAATCAGTTTTCAATTATATCATTACAATCATGAGTACAGCTGGGCCAGTGCAGTGCATTGTGTGCAAAGAGCACAAATCTTAGGCAGACCTGGTGGGTTGAAAGCTTACAAACAGTAGTAATTTTAAAGATGATTTATATTGGTGTAGCAATGACATTTGAATTCATGCTGGGAATGCATGCACAGCAAAAGAGGTGACAGCTCTCAGTGCCATGGTGTTCTGTGTCAGGCTGAAGCAATTCCACTGGTGCCAGAATGGGGGGAGGGACAGGAACATTGTGTGTTCAGGTAATGTTCAACCCCTGAGTGCTTCCAGAAGGGCTGGCCCTCTGCAAGGTTCTGGACAAGGGGTGGCCTAGGAAATACGGGGAAGGCATGTGGTAACAGGGACAAACTGCTTTTAGCTATTTGGCTAAAAGACTAACTCCACTGGAAGCTTCCAGACATAACAGAGCTGTGATCACTTCTGGTGGGAGGGGAGATGAACTTCCCAATTATATTACTCTGAGTTAATTTAGGTCTCCATAAAACCCCCTCACCAGCTTGCTCAGCCACTCCTATGCATTTGCCTAAAGTGTTCTTCTAGTTTCAAGTAATCAAAAAATATTTCAGGAAATGTTTTTGTAGGTGTTTATACAGAAATTTAACAAAGGTTTCAACAGAGGTTTATGGTCTAATTTCTTTATGGATAATTTCTTTAGTCACTTTTCTGTAATACACTATAAATATGATATTCAAATTAAAATTATAATTCTATTAGAAGATTGTATTTGGAAGCAATATAAAGTTTGTTTGCCAGATAGGAGGTGAGTTTGCACAAAACACTCAATTAATGGCATTTGTCAAGTTATGGAAATGTTTAAATATTTTCTTGTAAATTTTTTAGTCCAACTCTCTTTCCTGTTTGGAGATTAAGCTGGATTTTACAGAGGCTGGATGGATTAGTTAATATGTGCACTGGTACACCTTACATGTCCTGTTATTACTAAAAGTACTGTTTTATGGGGGAAGAGAAATCCATTGTTGCTGTAAAGAGATTATTTAATATGGCATGCACACACTATTATTCCTTTCAAGAACAGCTAGGAGAGACTTGTTGCATCTTGGATGTTGTATGGCATGATTTATGCATGCTTGTTTCTGAAATGCTTGGGCAATAATAAATATAATGTTTTTGTCTGTAACTTTGAATACTCAAATATTGCTTTATTCATAAACAGAAATTTTATTCTAAAAGTAAAAGCACACAAACATTATATCAGCAGGTACTCTCAATATCTGGAAATATTGTATGTGAAAAGTGGTTACAAGTAAACTCCTTTGCAGTTAAATGTGTGGCTATAAGTTGGTTTGTGGTACACTAAAGATGATTTTCTCAACACATGACAAATTCTATATTCTTGGTAAATATTTCATATTAAAAATGTGTAAATATTGCTATTGTCAGCTGAAGAAAATTTTAAACATCTGTTTTATTAAGATTTTATTTTTTTAAAATTTGCAGATATAAAATCTATATTGTTCATAGCTACTAAGGATTAAGCCTTCTCTCTATAAATGGCAAATGTAATGGCAGAAATCCCTTGTTCGTGGATGGATGTGTCTGAGTTTACTCTGTTAGTATTTTTAGTATTCTTCCCATAATACCAGGGATAGCAGAGTGTTACTGACTTTATTAGTTTCAAAGCAGTGCACTTTGCCAGTGAACATGCTGAGAAAATCACAGCTTTGGTAATGAAAGCTGGAAAGACAAATGCTGCAATTTTCAGTAACACATTTATGGTTTGTATGTGGCTAGAGATTTTCACACGTTACAGTTTTTGTAAGTGCTTCACATGTGCCTCTTAAATTTTTGTTAGTGTTCTATATTCTAAGCTTAACATAAGCAGGATGATCTTTAAAAGTTGTGGTTGTGTCTCGACAGATAAGAACAGCTACACAGAATATTTCATATTTTGCCTATCATTGAGTATTCTGTATATAGGATATCATTCTGTACCACAGTATATTAAATTATCTGCAAAATATGATTCTTGACTTTTTTTCCTGTATAATCCCATGGCTCTTCTAAACAAGTTAGAACAGTAAGGTTGGCAATGTTAGTGTTATAATACTTCACAGTCCCTGATCAACCTAATATCTAGTGGGTTAAAACATATTTGAGCATCCTAACTGCTAGGAGACCTCTTGCTTTCATGAAGTTTCATTTCTAATGGCAGACATCAGTTGTCATCTAATTTTAGACTATGCTCAAAATAAATCTGAATGTTAGATTTTTATTTCTGACTTGTAAAGAACAAATGATAGGAGGGAGCTTTGATCTGCAGAATGGAATTCTTACATGTCTCTGTTTTGTGATCTCTACAATTCACAATACATTTCTCTCACCTACACATTTTCTTTTTGAATTTTTGTATTTACAGACTGTTATGAAGAAAGCAAACAAGAACAGTTTTGACATATGCACTGGGGCTTCTGCTACTTTGACATGGTAGGGAACTGCTTATTTGCTGCAAGAGTGGGTTTTTAGTTGATTGGCCACAACCAGAGAGGCCCAAGAGTGGTTTCTAGATCACATCTACAGGACAAAGTTCATAGTGCTGAATAGACCTGGAAAATTCTAAAGGCCAGAGATAAGAGACTATTTGTACCCAGGAAAGAGGCTGAGATAAAAATGGCATGTTAGCCAAAACACATTTCTTTCTGGCTGACCAAAGGCAGGAAGAAAAGTATTTGAAGCAGTTTCCCAACAGTTTGTTCCTCAGGCCAGTCTGCCTTTGCTACTTGATCACCAGTCACCACCACTGCCACCATCTCTTGCTTGTTCTTGTAACTGAGATGAGCAGTTGATAGTGTAAGTCTGCAACGTTTATAAATATAATTGACTTCTTAAAACTACTTTTAAATACATATTTATAATTTAATAAATATTATTTCTGATTTTTATATATTTAGATGTAAAATGCTTTTTTTCTTTTTTGTTCATGTATTCAGTGACCCCTTTTATCTGTATTATTCCCTCAGAGAAGTTACTACAATGAAAGCAGCTATGGACACAGACGTTTATGATTACACAGGGCTTAAATGTAGTTGGGTGGGTTAAATAGCCATTCCTTCCTGCCTCTGAAACAAGAATAAAATGGGAATTGGGTTTTGTGATGTTTTTGCCTTGTTTTTTTCCCCCCTGTAATTAGTAATACATTCACTGACAATGTCAAATATGGTTTATAAACAAACCTGATCTTTCCAAGAATTTTTCTATTTCTTCTATAATTTTTCACATAAAAGCAAACACTTTTCACAGACTACTGAAGAAATATTTGGTTCATCCAAGCTAGGATCAGAACCTACTGGTGGCATTGTTTAACAAAAGTGTTCAGGAACATAAGCAATTGGGAGATTTTATTTTCAAGTTCAAAATCTATGAAGCAATCCTCTTTGTGCACTTTATCTGAATCATTTTATGCTGGAGAGCATATTTTCCCTGTTTTAAAGTAGAAACTGCTTATCTCAGTGGTGAGCAAAGTCTGTGCCTCAAATACAAATGAGTAAGTGAACTGACTTCTGAGGAATGCTTCCCTGTGTTCATAGCAAAGCTGAGTTCTTGGAGGAATACAGTCAGTCAGTGGAAGCTTATGAAGGGTAGTGTTCTAAAACCATTTTTCCTATTCATTTACAGTGCAGATGGCACAAGCATTTATTCTAAACAGAATGTATTGTTAGAATTGTTTAGACATGCTATGATCAAGAGACCACAAATAGAAACAATTTGGTGTTGAAAACTTTTTATCTGATTACAGGGATAATGACTTGAAAATCAACCTGGCAATTTTGTGTGATTAGGAAAGTGATGTTCATGTTGATTTCTCATCATGTTTCCAAATAGAAACAGATTTCTGCCACATATCACAGACCATTTTTCTCATAGATGATTCTGCATCTCAATCAACAGTTTCAACTATTCCACACATGGAGCTGTTCTGTTGTTTTGACAGGCAAAGACACATCAAAATCTTGTATTAGTCACTTTTCCACGCCACTGAGTCTATATGAAGGCCTTGGAAAATTAAACCAGAAAATAATATTAAGTTTTTTAAGGTTTTGGTTATATCAAATCTGACATTTATGCAAAAATAGACTCCTTAGAGAGGATCTTCATGTTGAATTAACATGTGCATTTATTTAAATGCCTATCTAATTTCAAATTTTTAATTTCCAATTCATGCAAATTAATTTAAAGTTATAGGACTGCTTCTGATCCTAGACACTTTTACTGAAAGGAAAGAGGTTGAGGCAGTCTGATCTATTTTTATGTCTTAACTTCCTTACAAAATGCTGTTAGGGTATCTTATGATTCACAAAGTTTAATGCGGTATATTATAAATAAAACCTTTTTTTTGCCTTTTTTATACTGTTCCCAATACATTTGTTGAAAACATTATACTATAGAATACATGAGGTTTGTGGGCATTCTGTGAGTAAATTTTAGTCAAGGACTTATGTCTGTAACATTTTCTCCATCTTGGTCTGAAGATGCCAAGTGAGTAGAGGATTCTGTCTTTTCCCATTTCCATAAGCTAGGTATTCAGGTAAGTTTTACTGAGCTTGTCTGTGTTTTCTGGTGAAAATAAGAATGAAAGTACAAGTAGGAATCAGCATTTGATGATAAAGCTGACTTGAGTTACAGAGCTATAGTGACTAAAATTTGCTTTGTTCCATTTAAGTTTTAGCTTGGACTTCAGTCTGTATCCATCAGAAAATTCACCTGCAGGGTTGGAATTATTGAAGTTATTTCACATGAAATGTTTTAACAGTAGAGGCAGGACACCAGTAGAATTCTTCAAGTGTTTGTGCCCTTCTAAAGTGTTCACAAATTGCTTTATGAAAAGATTTTGTTGGCTTTTTTGGTTTACTGGTTATTAATGGTATTAAAGAAAAAAGGTGATCTATTAAGAAATTTCTGAAGATTATAGCAAGACACAAGACTGAAAAGCAAAATTATGAAATCCAACCCAGATAAATGTAAAATCATGCAAGAAAGTGAAAAGTCCTAATATCACATTCAAAATAATGGGCTCTGAACAGGCCATTGCTACACAGGAGAACTGGGGATTATAGAAGGTCCATGAATATGTCAGGCCAATGGAGAGACAGGGAACAAAATAAAGAACATAAAAGTTCAAGACTCTACATCCATGTTTTACCTTGGTAATAATGTGATTGTTCTGC
This sequence comes from Toxostoma redivivum, assembly GCA_013397375.1. Lineage (NCBI taxonomy): Eukaryota > Metazoa > Chordata > Aves > Passeriformes > Mimidae > Toxostoma > Toxostoma redivivum. Next base: position 1,388,216 of record VXBI01005669.1, on the reverse strand, counting down.
TCCTGTGCCAAAATCTAGTAGAGCTGGAAAAGGTTCTGAGAGAGACAGGCAGGATGACCAAAATGATGGAATAGCTTCCACACAGAGAAATGTAGAGAATTTAGAAGAGTACACATAGAAATCTGGAACCAGGAAACCCTCTACTTGCTTTCCTTTATACTTTACTGGTTCTCCTTAGTATAAAGCAAATATATTTCCTATGATATTGATCAGTATTACCACAGAAGTTATCAGAGCTTCCTCAGGAATACTATTTCTCTGACCATTGGATTTCATTGTCAGGTGTTCACAACCTTCAAATGTTTGAGGAAGGATAGAATTCATTCTTGCTCTTATTTAGTTAAGACTGTGTACTTAATGGTTTTACTTCCATTCCCTGTTTCTTCTGCTTGTATTTTTCCTTATTGTTTTACTTTGTTCTGTAGAAAATGAAAGAAAAAAATTCTCACAGGAGAGAATCTGGAACAGGTAGAGTTGCCATCACTCCTAACACTGCTTAAGAAGATGTGACATTATGGAACTGAAGGATATTGAATCAGTGTAAAAAACCCCCATAAATTAGAAAGAAGATTGGATTCAACCAAACAGCATTTATCAAATAAAGGTGGAGGATAATTCAGGGGCATACAAACAATAAATTGACTCATTTAAGTTTTCCGGGGACTCAGTCCCTCTGCTTCTGCTTTCCTTGTGCCCATAAATTTGTTGGTCACCAGTATGTAACATTGCCCATTTTAGCTGCTGCCTGAACTTGTCTTTCAAATGAATGAGTAACTCATGTCCTCTTGTTTCAGCTATGTTCACATCCAAAGCTTGTTACTCTCATCTTCTCAATTTTTCTCTCTCCTGACAGAAGGAAGCTGTTCGATTTTGTGTGTGGGTAAATCTATGATGTTCCAGACCCTGTCTAAACACTGTTTGTTTTCTGCTTAGGGTCATTATAACAAGATATTTCTTCTTTGCATGGTCACTTATCCTTGCTTGAAAGCAGGTTCTCCTTTGCATATGAATGGGAATGTCTATATGGGAATGACTGTCAGGCTGTTAGGCTGGGTTTTATTATTCATCCTTTATTTTGTTCCACCCACCACTTTTAAAATCTCTTTGAATGTGACTAAGAAAATGGAATGATTTGTCAGTACCTTTAAGTTAGACATGTGGAATTCTGCCTCTCTGTTGAAAAAAACCCAAAACCAAACAAAATTCAAAGAGATGGGAGTGTGTGTACAAAAGGAAAATGGCTAAAAAGCATTCCTAGGTTTAAATTCACAAGATTATTTTAATAGGAAAAAATTCAGTCTCTTTTTCCTTGAATTTTTTAATGTCTTGGAAATAATTACACAGCTTTAGGCTGCCTATGTTGAATTGAGACTGAAGTGAAAACCATGTATTCTTTTTCCATCCTCTGAAAAATGATAATTTTACCATTGTTAGAATCAATCTTCTTTCAGAGATGTAATGACATGTTTTCGTCTTATCTATCCTTAAAACATTAAATCTTTTATATGAATTGGTTGACAATTTTTGAAGGATAACCTTTTCAACATCATAAAATAAATGGAAGTGGTGAAGGATTTAGATTCAAAATGCTTTACCAGTGCACTAATAATTTGATGAGCACTGCTATCATTTTTCTTAAATGGCATTAGATTAAATCTTATTCATCCAGCAAATTCTTTTGAAGAGTCTCACCTTTAGAAGCTGATGACACAAACCAGCTTGAAAATGTGATTGTGGTATTTGAAATGCCGTGTCACTAGAGTAAATTTTTTTATGATTTATGAAGAATATTTTGTGTGTTTCTTTACAAGTTTTGTTACTTTAGTATTAATATTTTAAAGCTAAACTTACAAGGACATACATAGTTACTCCTCCATAGTAAGATCTTGTTTCTGGTAACTTAGCACATTTTTCTCCAGGCATTCATGTCAGCAGCACACAACCATGATGTGAAAGGAAATTGCTTCCAACGCCTCTAAAATTGCTTGCTTGGCTTGAATTAATCTTAATCGAATTTCTGTCTGAGATGTTTAAAAGCTTACAGAATCTCATCCTTTGAGCACAGCTTTGCTAATTTGATTCTACATTCCAAAGTGACAAGAAATTTTGAGACCTGCAGGGCTGCTGTTGCTGATAATGTTTCTATGCAGGTGGCATGAACCACACTGTTCATTAATGTGACATACCTTTATAATGAATGTCCTCAAATAATAGTAGGGAAAACAATGAACTTGCATCCCTATTTAACTGTGTTGTCCTCCTGTCTAATGTACCAAAAGTACATTCAGTCTGAGAAAGAAAATCTTAGAAAAATATGGTGTATTATATTTTGGATATTAAAATTGGGAAGAAAGCCAAATTATTAACCTTAAAAATGTGATTTTTTTTAAAAAAATGCAAACCCTAGAATATTACCACAGTAGAGAAAAAACAGAAGGGCAAAACTGTAGCCAAAATTTCCTAAAGATCACTTGCTGACATCATTAGTACAGTAGAGTAACTCTAGATTTTTTAGTCTTACTGTCCACAGTGTGACTGCTACCTTCAAACTTATTTGTAAATAGGAAGTTTGAGCCAGATGATCACATAGTCTGAAATTCAATGGTAATTTCAGTTTTACGGATTGCTCTGAAGGCCAGAATGTGGTGGATGGCTCCAGAAGTAGAGTACAAAAGAAATATTTTCTTAGAATCCCTGCTTCAGTGCAGGTTGCCTTTTGCTCAATGTGCAGGTTGCAGGCTGGTCTAGTCTCTTTGAAGGAAATCAAGCACCTTTTTCAGAGCTGTTATCTTGTGATGCCTGTGGTAGCACTTTGGTCTGACTGACTCTGCTCAGGAACAGGAGCTGAACGAACCTTTGGCAAATTCTGAGCTGTGAGCCAGCTGAGACCAGGTGGTTCTTTGCCTGTGCTCCTCAAACACCAGCCACTGCTGCCTCCACGAAGGCAAGGACAGCAGGCCAGAGAGCATCAGCTGGCAGGGCACTTCCATTCCAGCAGCAATGAGATAAGGCATCCATGTTCTTTCAGCAGTTGCATTTCATTGCACTCTTCTCTGCACCGTCTCAGCCTTCTACTTTTGTCATTGACTCTGCAGCTCCTGTAGCATGGGCTGGGGAGTGAAAGGAGTGAATTTTGTTACTTCTTTCTCCTCTGTGCAGACAAGTAGGAGCTGCAATGAGATGTGAGAACTGCTTCCAAGTTATTTTGAAATACATAAATAAACATTTGCAACATTAAAAATTCAAATCTTATTTGCTATAATTGTAAATAGAGGAAAAATGCTTCTTTAAACCTATTACTAATCTCTTTAAAGCTGAAATCTCTGTAAGCAGAAATAAAATGCAAGATATTAAAAACCCACTTGGATTGCATGCTGCTGAAAAGTTCAGCCCAATTATTGGAATTCTACTGCTTTGTATACAAGTTTATAAATTAAGGGGCCCATATAAATAGAAATTTACATCCATGGTACTCAAGAACACGAGGAAAAAACCAACTTGAGTAGTTATGAACTATTAAGTCAGACTTCTTAATTTCCCAAAATTGTAGAAAGCTGTCTGCACCTTGAAAAACTTTTTCACAAAGATTTGCAGGGATGCTGTGCAGGGTTAACTCATTTTTCAAACAGATACCGCGTTAGCCCAGCAGCACTAGCTCACTTGTCCTTGAGAATTGCCTTTTTTGCTTGCTGTGGTGCAGTGGCTGGTCGGGCCATGATGAATAGGCTTGCTTCCTGCTTTTCTGAAGCTCTTTATGTCCTTTAAAGATGGCAGACACAATTTTTATTATTTTTTTAAAGAGGTCTGAATTTTGTAGTATTTTGTATTTAGCTCTGAGTGCACTGTTTAGCTGTGTCTCAACCTTTTAATAAATCTAGACTTTCTTTCAACTCTCCAAAATTTAAAAAAAGCTGCTGCCGTTTTGTTTCATACAGTGGCTTCATCCATGCCATGGATGGATGGACATGCATGTCCACCAGTGTTCTTTATTTTTCTTTATTTTTCCTTTTCCATCTTCTCTTGATATTTACTATATATTACTTCTAGAAGTAAAGTGACACTGCTACCTGTTCACCTGATGATTGATAATCTAATGGTTCAAGAGTACTGCCAAGAGTTGTGCAGTAAATTTCTGCTAACCACTGGCCTGCTGAATTGGGCCTGCAAGCTTATGGCAGTAAGTGTTGTCTTGCATTTACTGTAGAATTTTATGCAGGCCAGTTGTCCACCACATTTTCCACATTTCCCAGGGCTATAGTCAGCTCATTTGTTTTCCCACTCTGTATCCTAGTGGTAAAAGGAGCAGGCTCATAATCTCTTTTCACTTAATTCTCCTTTTCTCCTCTTATGTAGTACTGGTATTTTCACTACCTATCAAAAATAGTAGGGAAGAAAACATAAAAAGCATCTGATCAGTGCTAGCTGGAATTTTTCAGATATTATAAATGGTGCTATCACCTACTGATCTAAAGCCTGCACTGATGTAAATATCAAGAGGAAGCAGTCCACACCTTCTCTCAGAAACTGCACTACTGGGAACTTTTCAGAAATCATATTGTTGCTCTTGGAAGACAGCAGAACTATCCTCAAGTAGCGTGTGCTCCCTGTATTAGTAATGAGATTGTCTTTAAAATGCAGTCTTATCATCTAGATAGAGATTCCACAAATTACACAGTTCAGAGTAAGGTATTTGTTGTAAGAGTGCGTGAAGTTGCAGAAATATTTAAAATACACTTTTCAGTCAGGAGACTGTTTCCATGCACCTCTTCAGCCCCTAGAGGGTATTTTCACACTTGATGATAGTAGTAGTGAAGTCTAAATCTGCTGTAACTTAGAATTATGCAAAAAGTTGAGTTGTGACATATACTGAAGGTCACCACCCCAGAACAAAGCAGAGCTGAATTACAACTCAGGTTACATTGCACAGCCCCTTGTCTGGTTGAGTTTAGAATATCTTCAGGAACTGGGAATTCTACAACTTTTCTTGGAAACTTTACAGTGCTTAAAGATAGATAGATAGATATTGCCTCCTATCCTTCCAATGTGTATCTCTGAGGAGAGCTTGTTTCACTCCTACCTGCACCTCTCCTTAACATACTGGAAAGCAACAACTGTATTCTCCTTTAGCCTTTTCTTCTACAGAATGGAAAACCTCAGTTCTCCAAAGGTCTCCTCACTAGCCCTTTTTGATTCCTTCTGTGCATTCACTCATATCACGAGAAGTCAGAAAAATGGAACAGAATCAGTCTGTATTTCTTGATCTAGTATGAGAGTTATGCAACTCTGCTGTATTGGGTTTTTTTCTGATTCTGAGTGTATGTGAGGTAGAAAGTTCTAAAATGACTCATGACCTACCTGGGGATAAACTCTAGTCTTCTGGCTACTGACTGAAGTTTTCTGACAGATGAGATATGAGTCAGGTTTTAATGTCAAATTTTAATGCCAGGTTACCAATTTGGTGGATTTTTTTTTTTTTTTTTTTTAATTTTGCAGCAGGGATTTATCATTAAAACTGAGCAACTAGGATGTCATTCTTACCTTTGGCTATCTGGGCTGAAGGGTCCCAGAACTGCAAAGTGACAAAGCTCTCATCTTCTACTCTGCTAGCTATGGAGTAGCCAAAGTACTCTGTGTTTCTGCCTTCAGGAAAGAAAAGGGTATAATTTGTTGAAAAGAAAAAGACAGTAACTGTGGGACTTCTTCATAGCTGCTCTTTAAACTGTAAGCAAATTCTTTTACTATTGCTGACTTAGTCTTATTTTTCATGGTTCTCCAGTTCTGCCTGGAGGAAGATTCTGAATGATTCCTTGTCTGTAGTCCAAACATGATTATGGTAGCTGAGCATTATTGGTCTTCATAGGATCTAAAAATTATGTAGGACCTAGGTACCATTGTATTAGACACAGTATGTTCAATTGAGCTTTCCTTCTCACTGTTTGTCTGAATGCTATTCCACATTTTCATACATTTTGGTTCGTATTAGCTGTTTGACTGATGGGATACCTCACCTGTATCAGATCTTAATTTCAGGTAAGTGATACATGTGAGCTCTTTTCTTCATTGTGTTTACTTTAATGTCTTATAGTAATTTCCCTACACAATGGTTTCTGCCTCAAAGGATTCACTATTTACAGGTTTATTCTTACATGAAAACTTCCGCTTTTACCCTTGCAATTTTATCTAAGCACTAAAGTCCTTGGCCAATTTAATTTCACTTTTGAACCTTTGTGTTTGTACTTGTTTAAATAAGGGGGTTTTTTTCACTCTCTCTCTATCCAGGAGTGGTTAAATGCATATAGTACAGAGTGTGTAGAAGAACAATACCCTGTAAATGAATATTTTTACAATTTATAAGGCATGAGTTTAGACGATAAAGGTGCTGCCTTATTACTCCCTAAATACATGCATATGTGTGAACACACAGACACACGATGTCTTATTCTTACACACACAGAGTATTTTTGCCAAGACTGTCCTTGAGTGAGGGGAGATGAATTGACACAAACATCATCATAGACATCATATGCAGTGTTACTCAGAAAATTAATTAAGTGTTAGAAGTTCTGTTTTACTTTAAAGTTTACAGCAATTTGGTTCTAATTTTTCATTATTAGACGTATTAATCTTGTCTCTTTTAGTTAAAGTACCAATTTAATTGTTTAAAACACTTTTCAGTCTTTACATACAATTTTTTGTGTATCCAGCAGGTGCCCTATATTCATTGCTATTTGGTAGGAATGATGGGCACTTTAAAATCAGATTCTGCTTTATGTTAACTCAGATGACTTTGCCCTGTCTCCCTCACTTACCCTCAGATTCTTGTATATATGCAGTAGCTTGTTCACCAGAAAGTTTCTGTAGGACCATTGTTTTAATTCTTATTTATGTAATTTCTTTCTGTGTGTTTTCTTGAAATTCAAAAGACCATGATCATGAAAAGTCATAGACTGTGAATACTGAAGAGAAAAACATGTATTTCATTGAAATTCATTCTTCTATAATGTCAATCTTAATGGATCCCAACTTAATAATGTCTAAAATACATGTTAATCACTCACCAGAAGAATGCATGACGATAATCAGTTTAATGTAAATTTTGATTCTTTTGGAGTAAGACAAATTGTGATATACATAACAAAAGTTTCTAGTTGTCATTCCAATTCACTTGCTCTAAGCAGAACAAAACTGCTTTAAGAACACTTGGTAAAAATAGCTTAGGGAGAATTAATTAGAAATATGAGGGGGAAACCTACTGTGCATATTGAGAGACCAGAATAAATATTATACTTTAAAAATATGTTATTTCTGACAGCACCAGAAATCCTTTGTGAATGACAGTGATTATTGAGGATGGATTCTGAGGGATGCTTGGATTGCCTTAGTGTAGCTTTTTATAAGTTACATACTTAATGTTTCTTTACCAGAGGCAAAGATAGGCAGCTCAGGAGTAACTCCTCCCACCTACTTTTCAGCTGAAATGTATTTAGAGGTGTCTTGTGGGGTTAGTTCTCCGGTGCTCTAGGCACCATTTGTTGGATTGTCTTCTTTAATGAGCCAAGCAGCTAATAGTTGCTATAAAGTTGTTTATTGCAGAAGCACATCAGTTTCAAAGCAAAAAGTCACAGATGCTAAAATCCATGCTAAGTTTTCCCAAACAGAAGCAGAAGCTGCTCCTGGTGGTCCCAGCAGAGCAGATGTTGCTGCGGCTCCTGTCTTCTTCTTGGGTCCTGAAGATGGCAGCGAGAGAGCAGGAGCAAAAGCAAAAAGCACCAGCTGTCCCCAGTCCATCTACTTACATAGAAACTTTTCAACAAGCTAAGACACAAACTCAAACCAATACTTCTTAACCTACTAGAATTCTAGTTTCTTAGCACGCCAGGTTACGTATAAACTAATGGTCTATCTTGTTCTAGCTGAAAAATGTAAGCAATATTATTATGATAGCTTTATTAAGTCTAAAACTATGTTCTTGATCTAGGACTATATTTTTCAACCTTCACTCGAACTCACACTTCTACTCTGGCATCTGAGACCTTTTACTCACTAAAAGTACTTAAAACTTATTCTACTTACTTGCTTGCTTATTCTAAAACTTAAACTTACACCTCTACTTCATGTGGGAGTGGCTTAACACACTTCAATCCATCCAAAGGTTTTAATTCAATCCCTGTACTCTGATTTCTCTCTGAAGAATTCAGAGAAGATCTTGATTTACAGACTCCAACACTGTCTGTTTTACTCTGAGTGTAAAGGGAGTCAGTGGTTCACTTCAGCTGGATGCCCTCCTTCTGTACAACTCACTGCAAACGTGTCACTGGCCCACAGCTAAGGAGAGCTGCACACCTACCTCTGTAGAACCATAAAGCTGAAAAAATGCAATTGACAATCTAATGTTAATGGAAAAACTGCTAGTGGAATTTGGGTGAAATCTTTTACATTTGAGGACTCTTTTTCCTTTAGTTCCTGATTGCAAATTTGCTCTTTTCAGGTTATGACCAAAAATACTGTTGCCATAGCAGCAAGTTTCTGCTTTTGAAGAAAACAAAGGGCAGTGTAGCATAAACAAAATACGCATAAACATTTTGGTGGAAAGAGGATAAAAAAAGTAAAGGCCTTATAGAAAGTACATTTATAGATGAAATTACATTGTGTCATTTACTTTCTGCCAAATGCTATTGTAATAGAGAGTGTGTTTCCTACCAGGGTGGAGCAAGGATCAAGGAAGCCTTGATTTCTTGTACAGAAGATGGTGTACAACACATAGCCTTATTTATAATTCCTGAAGAAGGTTTAGCAGAGGTTAGAAGTGGAATAAATGTCAAAATTCAACTACTTGCTATGCTATGCCATGGCTAATTGGTGTTAGTATGGCTGTTCACCTCTACTGTGCTTTCATTTTCATACCATCTGTCTCTTGCACTAGATGACAGATACAGAGCCTTAAGTGGCTGAGAATTTGACAACTATGGAAAGGATGTGGTGAAATGGAAGATCTATTCTTGATCTAGAAGAAGAAATCTATTTTAAAACACCTGAGTTTCATGGGAAAATTGAGTTTTTGAAAAAGGACAATTCCAGTGAAGGTGAAAGGTTGGAAACAGAGGATGGAATGTGTTAGGGAAAGAGAGGAGTCAGGTTGCCATAGTAAACCCTAAGAAGCTGATAACTTGAAATTCAAGTTACAGTTCGGCAGTCACTACACCTATTACTGTGTTAGACTGCTATGACTTTATGCTTATTTGCTGCTCTCCATGTGTTGCTTTGACCCTCAGTCTTGTAAAATTACACTAACCAAGAGCAACCCAAAAATAAATCCTTAGAATAACTTACATTTTGTCCTCAAAATTCAAAAGGCACTCAAAACATTTTGTTCTTTTGCACTGGTTACTGTTACCTGTTAACTCATATGGTGATGCTGATTTGAAGCATTTACTTCAGAGCTGACTTCATCAGTCATACTTTATTATCTTCTCAGGATGTGCTTACCTCGTTATTCCATAATTGATATTACCCAAAATGAAATTTAAAGAAAAACTAGAAGGGAAAAAGTAGATCAGAAGAAATCTATCATTAGCAAGGAGAACTGTACTAGCAAGTGCTAAGTTGTTACTTTGCTTATTTCAATGCTCAAACTGTAACTTGGCCTATGCCCAGCTCCTACAAAATATTCAGGCACCCACTTCTTAATTAGTCTCATAATGAGAACAGAGCCTATACACAAATCAGTCTTGGTTTTGTCTCCATGCCTGGCCGTGGATGATGAAGGTCAGGTATGGTAGCTGCCTGTTCAGTTGTGCAGAGTATTGCTGTGATGCCTTCACATTTGTGTGCATTTCCCTCTCATGCTTCCCCTGCAATGCCTGTGGCCATACAGCTGGCAGAGACTAAAAACAGAACTTCCACTGGATCAGTGACACTTTCTCTTCTCAGGCTGTCTTCCACAGGCTGCTTGATATTATATGTTTGAGGTCAGCTCTTTAAAGTTCTTAATTTTGTGGTCTGCTTTTTGCCATGGTAAAGCTTTGGCAGTCACTGTTCTGTTATTAAAAGGCATTTCCTGGTTTGTTCGCATAGGTCAAAAGCATTTCTTTGGGTTAAAAGTAATGAATAAAGAAATTTGTGCATGTAAGCATTCTTCAGCATGTAGCATGTTGATTTCATGATCTGTGTGCTGAATTGTCTGCAAAGACACAGAGATGCCACCTGAGATACACCTGGTTGTTTTTATTTATTTATGTGTATGGATCTTCTTCTAGAGAAGTGTTCATTTTAGCAATGGGCAATCCATGTTTAGACCTCTCGTTCTTCATTTTTGATGACTTTTATTTTCTCAGAAATGAATTTCTGAAATTCATGCAAATTTAACCACTTCTTCCCAAATTTCCTGAGATGACTTTGCTCAAGTTAGTGCTTCAGCTCTTGCAGGATTTTGCAAGTAATAAAGCTAACAAACTAGTAAGGGCTTTTTGACTGGATTTGAACAAATATTATAGAACAAAATATGTTGGTATAATTGCTTTTGAACAAATGTATTATTTCAGTCACAAGGAGTTCTAGGGTTTGGGTGGGTTTTTTTTGGTTTTGTTTGTTTAATTTTTTTCCTTGGGTTGTTTAGTTTGGTTTGTTGTTATTATTTGGTTTTTCCAGTGTTGGGGGCTTTTATGATGTGGTGCTGGGTTTTGGAGAGGGAGATTTTTCACTGCTAAGAGTGATAGGAGAACTAAGGTTGTCTAAAAAACCTTATCAGGTATTCTCCCACCATTTTTGATGTTAATTCTTCTTAGTCATTTTTAATCTTAAGGAAACATATTGGCTCTAATTTCCCAGCCGGTCGTTATGAGTCATTAATGTGCTGGAATTTGGAGGTGTGGATGAATGTCACAGCTAAATAGTGCTTCACAGTCTGCTTCTGCTCCTCTATCACCTTGTGGCACTTTCTTTCATAAAATGGAAATAATTCTATGATTTTTTTCAGACACAACAAACTTTCTATCTTATAAAATTTATTCTGCTACTCAGCAGGAATCTTCACAAGTTCTCTCCAGCTGAAGCACAGATTTAGGTACATTTGTGCAGTTCTATGAATTGCTTTCTCACCATCTTGTGGTTTAATATAATTTCTTTTTCCTACACGAGTTTATTAGCATTCATTTAGAAAACCCATGAAATTGTATAATTAAATGTGTGTAAATATAACAGCATCAAAAAAATCTTTGTGTTAGGAGGTTGTTTATTCATGAAACCTCTATGAAAAGTAGGCAAATGGAAACACTGGCTTTTCCTGCAGTAATTTGCAGAGAACTGTGTGAGTAACTGTTCTACTTACATTTTGAAACCTATCATTTTCTCCACCAGTGCCAATCAGAAATCAATATTACTAAATTACACTTAAATTCAGTTCAACAAAGCACATATGAGGACTAAACAGCAGATAAATGGTCAATAACCTAAGATGAAAGTGGATAATGTACCATGTACCATTCAGAAGGAACAGTGGTAATTTTTTTTAACAGCTAATAACTTTTTTCTTGTAAACTGAAAGAGACAAGAACACCAGCAAACAAACAAAACAAACAAAACCCAGATATTTAAAAAGTATTTGCAGAATATTATTATTCTAAACTAAAAATATTTACTCTGAAATGACTTTAAATTAGTTATATGAGTTACCAAAATCACAATAGAAATATACTAAATAAATCCAGTATTATTAGGATAAAAATGGTGCATTTCCCATCTGGTGGATGTATGAAATATATTCTGGAGCTATTTTGCATCTTCTAAAATAATGGACTGTTTATCTTCATTGCTTTAGCATAAAATCTTGTATTATTTCTGAAAACCTGAACTCTATATAGCTCTAACAACCTTGCTGTTTGTAAGGTGGAGAATATAATACCTCTCTCTTGTGATTTTCCACTTTACATTGCTGCAAAGCTTGACATTATTGGTTTCCAGTTCAGAGCCAGCACCCGCAGACAGGGCTGACTCTTGGTCAGGTTATTTCCCTTCACAGGCTTCTTAAGTCAGCAATTCAGTAGACATTCAGGTGCAAAAAACACATTTAAAGGTGAAGTTAGTCAAATTACATCCAAGTGCCCAACTCTTAATAGTTTGTGAATTGATAATACAATATTTTTTGAGAATGAGCCTGTGCTCATAAAGATGTGTGTCAGTTTCTCTGACAGTAATTTTATGTATTTGAAAGTCCTGCATTTTCAGAGAGGTAAGTAAGAAAAATAATCTTAAAAATCCCTAATTTCAATCTGTCCAGGAAATAATCTATAAATTGGATTATTCAAGGGGAGGGGGATAAAGAAAGCTAGTGCCCATTTAAATAATAAAAAGATTTTTAAAAGCACTGCATTAACCTGATGTATTGTGCAAATTGTTCCATTTAGTGCAGACAATTCTAAACTTCTAGAGTCTGTGTGGGACCCCAGAAAACCAGAACAATCCTCCAGCACCACAACAAATTTCTAATTTTTTTTTTCTTTTTTAGTGAAGGAACACCTTTTCTCACTTACAGTGTTCAGATAATGCTGTTAATGATATTTACTGAATTTTCCTGACAGAAACAATAGCCATCCAAAGGAATGTGAACTGGATGAGCTTTCACTATTTATTCATTTATTTATTCATTCATTTGTTTAAAGATATCTATTGGACTACTCTAGAAAAACAGTCACAGCTTGACAGAGCAGTTGGCATCTGTTTTTTCCTGTTGTTCTATTCATGGTTACATTTGATATTCCTGAGCTTACTGAATGTTTTCTTTCCTCTTCCACCACAATGTCAAAGTGTTTTTTGTGGTATGTGGTTTCTTTTTTTATTAGTGCTTTCCTTCTTTAGCAGATATTCCTGTCTTCTCTTTTATTTGGCCTGGGCACAGACTGCTTGGGTGAAAATCAGTTTTGATGGTGGTGCAGGAGTCTTATGTGGCTAAAAGCAATATGTAATTCATCAAATGTCTCATCTAATCTGTTTCTAGATTTTATATTCTGATGTTCTACTCTTTCATTCAATAATACTTTCAACAACACACTTGGATAAAAGCAATTTAATGCTATTTTAAATTCTTTAAAACGTTGTTGCATAGTTCACTCATGCCAGCAATCTACATAGATAAGGTAGGTTTCTTCAAGTGTAGTGTCTGAATGTATTTATTTCTAAGATTTTTTTTTTGTACTTTGAGTAATCACCTCAATCATACTGGGCATTTGGTGAATGTATTTTGTATTCATAATTTCAACATCCTCCATGAGAAGTACATTTTAATAGAGGTGTGCCTTGTATGGCAGATTCATTATTATATTTTTCTTTTCATATTTTATTATATTCTGTGTGCTACTACATTTTAAATTCATTTTACACCTGTAAATTTAAATATACCATTGTATGGTATTTGGAGATTTTTTTTTTTAATATTTTGCATTGCACAGGTACTAAATAATTATTTCCATAGACCATAAAAAATTAATTTCATACTTCATGTGAAATTAGGCAATGCATGATCCTGTTGCAAAATAACTTTATTTCCTAGTTAACGTGAACTGTCTCCAGATACTGATTGCCCAGTCACAGTAACTGAAGCAAAAAAAATTTATTTATGGATGTAATAAATTTTGTACAAGTACTTCCTTTTCTCTATTAAGTATTCTTTTATTGTAATTTATGTGATTAGCTGTGGTCTGGTACAATATCTTTTCAGCAAATAGGAGCAGTAGGGTTGAATAGGTTTTGGACACTGGTTGGGTGATAACTTGAATGTTTCTGGTGTGTTCTGGCTCACGTGCTGGTTTTTTTGCTGCATGAATACTTTTTTTTTTTTTAACAGACAGGCAGCTAAGAACAAATAGCACATTCTGTGTGCTTATTTACAGCCCTTGCTTTCAATGTACATCAGAAAAAGCAAACAATAAAGTGTGGATTCACACTGTATAACTTCAGGCATGTCAACGTAACACCTGGGTTAAGAGCTGCTCTGAAAATTGCCAGATTAGATGGCGAAGCAGAACGGTGCCTAATTGTATTCTGGGCGTTTTACTGGAATGATTAAAAATTTATACTAAGCACAGAAGAGAAGGAAATGCAGAGCTTGGGCAATGAACTTGAAGAAAAATATTCAGTAAACTACCAAAATATTCAGGTTGTCAGTGAATTTAACAAGCTGGATCAAAACCCTTTTTCTGCAATGTGTAAGTGCTTGCTACATTTCAGACTGCTTATAAGGTTTTCTCACTTCCTCTGCATTAGAACAAAATTTTAATGAATCTCAACAATCCTTTAAAGCAGGCAGAATATAAAGAACTAACTAAATAGATATCTATGTGAAACGAGGATGTAATGTAATTTTAATTACTTTTATCACAATTTATAATACTCAAATGGCACAGAATATCTGATTAATTGAATTGAGTTTTGTTTTGCTTTTATATAACAAGCCCAGTAACACACTGGCCCCATTTTAATTGATTAATACATTGTTATGGTCTCTGGCATCTTTTGGACAGACATCAGGTTTTCTTGCAAGATGCAGAGTTTCTTTCAGGAGATCTCCTCTGGGTCTTGAGTAGATCTAGTGCTGTTAAGAGAAACTTTCAGTGAGGCCAGATTTTTATATTTCTCCTGCTAGAAAAAGAAGGGTAGGGGTTATGAAGAAAACAGTAAAATTAATGGAAAGATCAGAAATGAGTGACCTTTGCTGTATGAGCCAATAAGGATTGGGTGGGGATAAATGTCAGTCAGGAAGAGAGACCTCCAGCTGCAAGAGTTCACCTGGCCTTTGTCTGGCCACACTCCAGCCCTGGCCTTTCAAAGACAGGAATCAGTTAGGAACTTGACATGGCAGGGTGGTTTGATCTTAATGCAATCATTAAAAGTGATTCTGGGAATCACTGGGATGCATATAGGTTGTGTATGCCGTGGGTGTGGTGTCTGTAGGAACGACTGTGGTATGCCTTTAGTGCTAGCAGAAAAATCCATGTGATCTGCAGGGACAGGAAAAAGGGGAAGCATTATTGTGAAGAGAAAACATGTTATCACTCCTTCTGTAATTTCTCTTGCTGATTTGAAGGCACATACTTGAGGTTGCAAGGTGGTCCTGCAAACTCTCCACTCACTTTTAGAAGAGACACAACTTTCAAGGGCTACACATCTCTGGTTATAGAGATATTAAGACAATATAGTGATCATGAACTGAGATGAAAAAATTCGAGCTGCGTTTAAATACACTAGGCTTTTCAACGCCTACAGAAGTTCATCTGCATTATTTTAACATTAAAATCTACCTCTTTTATAATTATTTCATGGACACCCTTTGGAGAGAAGCAGAAAAGTAATGTACTACACCTTTGTAAATAACAGATTCTGTTTGTAGAGTCATCAGTACAGTCATTCATCTACTTATCTTTTTTATAAACTATGAAAAGTTATTTGAAGCACTTCAGCAAAACCCCAGTATGGTTGAAGGAGCTCTGCACACTTTTTAAAAATTATACTTCATCCTCTGGATCACATCTGTTGTCACACTTAAAAACATTTCAAAAACAACTCCAAGTTTCTTAGATGCTACAAAATTAATCTGCCCTATCTCATATGCTTGCCATATATTATATCCCTTTTGTAACTTATATCAGTTGACTTAAAAAAATTGGTAGATGTGCTTCATTAGTATTAAGCTTTTAATACATTCTTAATAAGATTTTTAATTTGGCAGATGAGTGTGCTTTGTTAAGTAGTACAGCAATATTTTTGCTTAAATGGAGCTTCCTAACTGCACCTCACTAAACCAGTTTGATTTTGTTTTCTTGAAGTTACTTAAGCAGAGGGTATACTTACTAATATGCTTACTGATATTTATTGAGATCTGTCCTCTATCAACCCTGTTCTCAGCCGAAATACCATTTTTACTTCTGTATTTGGGGACCTTACTTCTGGACCAGGATGAAAGGAGTGTTATTTTATGTTGCTGTGATTTACAGAGGGAGATTGAAAAGAAAGGTTCTGTTGAGTATGGAGGAGCTGTGTGGAGAGGAGCTGTTTGCAGCAGAGTTGCTGCAAAAATCCAGAGCCAAAGGTGGTTTTGCAGCAGACCTTCCCGGGGCTGTGAAGAGCTGGTGGCAGGCAGGTACCTGTAGCTGTGCAGAGCAGGGATCCTCTGCTTCAGCTCGCCTCCGTGCCTGGGCTGCAAGGGAAGGAAAGGTGCCACTGCCTTGCTGTGGTCCCCAGGCTCATCTGGGGCTGGCTGGCTGTGCCCAGCACTCTGGAGCCTGTTGGGGACAGGAGGCCAGGCTGGTGCAGTGCTCTCACCTCACTGGTAGGGACACCTCTGCTGCTGAAGTTTCTGATTTGTAGCAAGGAGTTAATGGCTGTGTTAATGTCTGAGGTTCTCTCAGTATTCACAAGGGCAGAAAATTTGCTTAGTAAGAGCAAAGACTGAATCTCAGACTGTCTTATGAATTAATAAGCCAACATAGCAGAATAATGTTGAGGTAATACTAATGGGTACCAGGAAGTAGTCCTTACAGATTTTGGGGTCAAAGGCTGTGCAATATAGGCTTTTCAATGTTCATGGATCAAAGAGAGGGAAGAAGAGAGGTTTTGAGAGGGTTTTTGAGATTGGAGTCTGCATGAATATGCTTTTGTACTGTGCTCTACCTCTGGGGAACAGGATCTTTGGTCTTGGGATAGTATTAGCCTAGCATCCCTAGGGCATGGAAGGAGCCCAGAGGGAACACATACATTTTCCATCTAGGTTAGCTCCCTGCTGTATTTCAGCAGATCATTTTCCTTCTGCTTAACCCTTCATGTCTGCTACTATTTTAATAAGCAAGGATTTGTAGGCGTGAAAGCTTTCCAACATGTCAGCCACATCCTGAGTTCATTCTGAGATTTATAAATATACCTACAAGCTTTTCAAACTTTGTTTTTCAGCAATTTCTTAAGGGCTAGCTAATTTATTTCAAAAGTAGATTAACTCTTTTAAAAGCACTTCCTTTTTGCCCTCAGCTACAAATTGAGAATTGTGTATTTCTTCATTCTTAGCAGCCATCTTCTGTATCTTAACAGTGATTACTATTATTACCTGGAAGTTCTTGCATAACTTTTTCATATAGACAGCATCTCACTTTCTAAACCATATACAGTCTTTCAGTGGAAACTTCTGTCAAGGGAAATACCCTGGTATTTTCCACCTCCATGACACATGCACAATGCATATTATTCAAAAAGTACAAGAGGGATCAAATGAATTTCCTTTCTCCAGTATAAACAATAAACTGCTTTATATATGTGTGGAGAATTATGACTTTTAAGCATCATGTAGTATTTTCTGTATTCATCTTCCTCGTTGAAACATTTATCAGAGAGTACACTTGATAACTCTAGAAACTGTTCACATAGTCACTTTTTAAAGAAATAATAACAGAGAATGTATTTTATTATAGTTTACTAGGTGTTCTTTTTAAATTATCCATAACGTGACAGTTACAATTTTCTTTTAGATGCGGTAGATTGTGTTTAGCAATGACCTTTAAATGTTCTCATCATAGTACATTTTAGTCACTGCTTCTAATCCTGCAGGAAAAAAAAAACCTAAGCAAAAAATGTCTGGCTAAAAATACACCTAATAATATTATAAATAGCATAAACGATAACTTTGGCCTTTTTCAAAGCTCTTACCCTGTCAAGCCATAAGCTGCAAATGGTATTGCTATGCAGGCGCTCCAGGTTTTGCCAAAACCTTTGAGAAAAATGAAGGAAATAGCTGGTATTAATGGCTCTGAAAATTCAGGAGAACTTGCAAAGAATAAGTTGCTTCTAAAAGGCATCAGCTCTTTATTTTTGTCAGAGAAGAGCAGTGAAGAATAAATGGTTCCCTTTTTCTTTCTATTTTTATAGTGTTTTCTGAAATACAATAATAGACTAGAGGCATACTCTTAAATGTTGTTCTTGATCATGGTAAAGGAGCAATCCAGCTCACTTTATTACTTAGAGTTAATTTAAAATTTAATATGAGTAGCTAATATTCTTCATACTTTTCAGCTGACAGTCTTCCAATTTGGCTCTCCATTCCACTCTAAAGTGCACTTTCATCAATTCAAATGTCATCTTGACAACAGAGGGGGTCAGATCCAACTGGTTCAAAGCAACTTGACACAATATCACTTCTAACTCAGCTTATGTATGAAAAGAAAACTATTTCAAGGTCTGCCTTTTGCATTTGGATCTGTATGAATGATTCTTGTCTGGTTATTAGTCCAGTGCTGTCTTGCAGACAGTAACCCAGAAATAATAACTGAGAAAGAAAGCTCAGTGAATATCAGTGAAGAGCATGAGTGATGATCATCATTTTACAACTAAATTCAAGTTCTCTGTTTTCTATTTTACAAAAATCCATGTTTGTACAGTTTGATTTTGACAATATGGTAATAAAAGAAGTAGGCTAAATGATCTAAGTTTTGGTGAAAGACAACTGTGAATCAAGAATAACCCTCTGTTGGGTATTGTCTCTGGTATGCAGGAACCTTGTTTTTGAAAAATCATTTAGGGCTGAAAGTCAGGAAATTGAGTAGAAGGGGGTTAAAAGAGTACCACATGTATCTTTTGATGTCTTAAGAATTGGACTGTATGACCTAATTGGGTGAAAAATTAAGTTACCTGTTAGTAGAAACAAATTTATGTGACTGATAGTGCTCCTAGTGATGAGGCTCCATTCATTTCAGTCTAATAAGGAAGGTTTGGTCTCATATTTGATATTCAGAAAGATTTTATTTGCAAATTGTGATTAAATTCGGTCTTTATATGGCTTCTCTGAACTTTCAAAATAAAATTATTGCCTGTCTCGAGAAGGCTGGAAAAGAAAGTCTTCAGCCAAGGTCCCAGCTGGGTGCTACAAACGTAGCTTTCTCATGCACAGGGGCAAAGTGCCCTCGGTGTCTAAAACTCCCCACGACTCCAGGAAGAGATAACAAACACTTCTTTTATTGCTAACTCCTAGGATAGGATGTGTTTATAATGTCTGTTTCCTCTTCCTTTTAGGTTGCTCCCTAAAAATTCTAAACTTTTCCCTTCTTTCATCCTGTACACGTGTTTTTCTTTATTCTGTTGTAGTAAACAGTATAAAAAAGATGTCCTATATCCTTTTTATGGTACAGTGTGAAGGCATGAGGGTGCACATTATTTGGAGAGGAACACTGTTTTCAATGGTTGCAACACAATATGAAATCAGCAAACACAGTCAGCTCTGATATTCCCAAAGAGTGTTTGGAGTATATTTGGATCTTGTTATTCCTGCTCATCCTCTTGTGATTAGGATATGAGCAGATACTGCATGTTCTCAAAGTGGAAAACTGCAGCCATTCTCCAGGTGATCAAACTGCTATATGTTTTAAATGGAAAAAATAAAATTGTAGATGGAAATCATGGAATACAAGACCTCAAATTAGAAGTCTTAATGATGTAATATGGTTTAATTTTCATATTTCAAACCACAGACCAAAGTTAGGCTAGGAATGAATGGCACAACTGCCTTTAAAATGAATGGGATTTTCCCCCCTTTTTTTTTGTAGGCTGGAACTTAGCCCTCAGGTTCACATGATCTGCTATTTCTTGATTGGAACTGGCTTTTGGTCTCTAGTTATCCACCAATTACGGTGAACTAATTTCCACTAATGACAACTCTCAAATCGTCCTTCACAAGTTTTCAGTGTAATTTCTTTTTTGGCCTTGGGCTTTCAGAACCATACACCAAACTGACTGTAAATTAGCTCTAGAGTAAAGAACAAAATATTACACAGAAATGTGACCCTGTAATAATTAACAAGGTGCCCCAGAGGGTGTACTGTGATACTCTTTTCTCTTCAGACACATTAGTGGCCCTTGTGATTCCTTGTAGATTCCAGAGTTGCTTTTATGCAGATGACTTTGCAATCTGCATTAGTGGACCATCTGTCACAGACCATCCAGTTGAAGTAAAATGTATTTTGAATGTTGTCCAATTGATTGCCTAAAAAATGCATTTTAACAAGTTGTTCTTATTTCATCTTGAGTTTGAATTCAGAAATACTTTTTGCAAAATATGCCATTTACATGTTTGGGGTTTTTTTACGGGTTTAGGGATTTTTGCTCATTTTTTTATAGACATAATTTTTTAGCTTTTAATGCATTTATTTAATTACTTTATCAATTACTATTGAATAAGACATGATATTTCTCTATGTTAGTAAGAAATGTTCGTGTGAAAGATGTTTAGGATTAGTTTCTGTTTTTCATTGCCTCAAATTAATTTCAGTGATCATGTACACAGTGTAACTTTTTTCATTTTGCTTAAGATTCAAACAATGTGCCACATTTCTCTTTGATTCATTTTGGTTTTCACCTTTGTGATTTCCACAAGGACTCAGGAATAAACTGAACTGATTATGCTGCTGTGAGGATTTTACCTGTGTTACTTAACATTTACTCATAGACTCATTTATAGAAATATGCATGTTTGCATGCTTGCAGGTAATTAAGACGCATGTTTCTGAGATATGATCCTAATTATAATTTATTAAACTAGTAACTTGGTGGTATTCAATGCATATGACTTATCATTTCTATAAAATCCTTGATATACCACAATGGACATAAAACACATACTGGATTTATTTTTTAAACTGCTTTCATTTGTTGTTGGTTTTGGGTGTGGGTTTTATTCTACTGCTTATTTTTAGGTCCTAACATTGGAGGTTGTCATTTGAATGAATGCATGAAAGTCTCTTCAGGGTTTTCATCTTGTTTAAATAAATTGAATTGAATTGATTTAGTGTTCCTATTACAATTTGTTAAAACTGCTCAGGCTTTTGAGGGATGTAATGTCACTAGGCTGTATTATAAATTACAAAAGGAAAAAAAAAGAGGCAACTGCTCAGCAGATAGCTTTGACATTAGTTCAACCATTGTATAATATGCACAAAATGCTCCCTTTGTGGCAAAACCTTTGATTCTGTTTAATTGCATATTTTATATGGCTTCAAAAAACAAAACAAATAAGCAAGGTGATTTTTAGTTTCCTTATGTAGTTCTTAGTTTTAAATCAAGAGTCTCCACTAAGTAATTATAATAGGCATTTTTATTATAGTAAAAAAACCCAACTTTTATATTTCTTAGTCCATCACAAGAAGAAATAGTATGGCTTTCTTGTGTCCAAATGTTAAGCCATCTAGAAACTAGAAATGTTGGCTCCACCTAGGACATGGGAGATCCTGGATGTCTGTGATTTTGAAAATTCTTTGGAGCCAGGGAAAAAACTTGTTGACCATTGTACTGATGGCAAATTGAAAGGGCCGATGTGACTTAATGCCTAGAAACGGAATAATTACAAAATGCAGTGGAAAGATGGATACTGCCTTGGTATGGAAGAGAGCAACAGCGTTCTTGGAATACTAGGATCCCTTTTGGAACTCCTACTTTGAGAAAAATGTTATAATATTAGAATATTATACATTATAATATTAAAAAGGTCCCAAGAAGAACCACAAATGTGGTAAGATTGGAAATTAAGAACCTTGAAGCTCTATCTGGAATCGATTCAAGGATACCCTCCTGTCTGTGTGATGCAAAGGAGTAAAGTATCTGGAAAATTCCTAAGGAATGAGACATTCTTTGAGATCCAATTTTTTTAACTCCTTTTTACTGTGTTATAGTATGGAAAATATCTAAAATGTTTTCATTGAGTAACTTTTTTAAAAGGCTGTAATTTAGACTAAATAAAATAAAAAATGCCTGTCTCCAGTATATTCTTGTTGGCATCACTCTGATTTATTAATACAATCTCTTATCACAGCAACCATTCTTTGATAATGTGCAGAAGTGAAGCAATAAATCTCCGGTATAACATCTAAAAAACTGATGCATTCTGTGAATTTAATTTAGCAGAATATGAAGGTTTGTGTGTGTTGTGGTGGTCTTTGGAATTTAGAAATTTGTAGCCAGTGGAAAATCAGACATTTTCAGAGGCCAGGCCAAGTTGTGGATAGCTGGGGGCTGGGTTCCACAGGTATGTGTGTCCCACAGCGGGCCTTGGGGACCTGGGTGAGAACTCTCATCACTGTATTTGAATTGCAACCCTAAAATTCAGAACCCTCATCTCAGAAGTATTTAGGTAACAAAATCACATTAACATGTTTTCTCTTGGATTCAACATCTAAATAATGTTAAGGATCTGAGCCTAAAGTTACATTTCCAAGGTTACAGGGCAGCAAAAATGTGAATCTCCAGGTTGATGTTCTTCCCACCAGGCAGTGTTTGCTCACACCCCAGTGTGCCCCCCACCAATTTTTTTTTAACAACATGAGGAAGAATGCAAATTACTTACTGGTTGTGAGCTATTCCTGAGAAAGTACTGAAACCAAAATAATTTAGGCATCATAGAATTCAGCCAGAAATACAAGATCTACCAAAGTAATGCTGTAGCAAGAACAGTTCCTTGTTTCATTGTAGGCAAATAAGTGAAATAAGTGATGCTGTATTACACTGCATTAAAGAGACCATTATATCTATGCCCTCTATGCTTTAAAACAGATGCTGAAAAATTGGAAAATGTTCCTGCAGGAGCCACAACAATGATTTAAGGTTAGAAAACCTGACAGGAAATGAAAGACAAGCTCTATCTAGTTATTTTATTTTAAAAATCCCTTCAAAATCCTGAGAAACAATTTAATATATTTGTTGATATTTCAATGGAGGGAGAATTTCTGATGGCAAAGAGCTCTTTAATCTGTCTGATAAATATATAAGAATCTGAAAGTGGAAATATTCAGATTTTACCTGGGAACTTTGGGAAAGCTAAACAGTGGGTGCATTTTCACTCCAAGTATTTAAATCTGGAGGAATGTTTTTATGTTTTGGTTTGAGATTTATTTGTTTGTTTTTAAAAAGGAAGTTTGAAAAGTTGAAGGATTGATTATGGGCATGTTTATGTGAAACCATGTTACGGAACACAGGTGTCAGGTGATGACTGATGACAATAATCCTCTTCTTACCTTCCTCAAATATCATCTCAGTAATTTGCAAGTGAATACACTATTAAGATGCAGAAATTGTGGGCTTTTCCTTTCTTTTAGAGTGCTGCTGTCTTATGGATTTATTAGCATGAAAAAAGCAGTAAAATTCACCAAGGGTGAAATCCACTCCTGGCAGAAAGCCAGAAAAGAGAATGTGCTCCAGTTATATTGTGCTCGAGACCTGTGATGACATGGCTTTATTGAAAAAATCGTGGGACTAGGATTCTTGAAGAATTATTCTCCAATGATTTCTTGTATGCTGTGCTGATACCACTGTTATATCAGAGCATCTCAGAAATTCAATTAATTTACAATCTGTAGCACTCACGAGGAACTATTATTTTCCCAGGCAGAGCTGAGTGAGATTAAAAAGTTTTCTCAAGGTCATTCTCAAAGTTATTACTGAGGTAGTCACTAACTAGAGCCAAAAGAAAATCAAATTTTTATTCTATTAATTTAAACTTTTATTTGTGGAATATAGAACAAAAGGAATTGAGAATTCTTATTAAAATTTATTACAAATTTGTATGTGGATAAAAATATTGTGGTTTGTGTAAAGTGTTTCTCCTTGAGCTAGAGTTTTTGAACTTGTTTCGTACATAAAAAATCCCAAACAAATGAGAAGCCTATTAAAAAAATAGTTGATGTTCTGCTGTTATAGAAGAGATGTTTGGTTTTGTTGTTTGTTTTTTTTTTTTTTTCACTAACCTGAGTTTGTGCAAAATCATCAAATCTGCAGGTATTCCTGTTAAAAAGAAAATAGCACTTTTTTTCAACCTTTTTTTGAAACTCTTCCAACAGTTGTATATGTTGGTTTCACAGTCCAGTTCCTTAACTGAAGACTCATTCTTATTTTTTTAGGGCACAGTAAGAAATATATGGTTCTAAAATAAACAAAAGGTATATGATTTAAAAAGAGAGGAAATCTTTGATTCATGGTTCATTTTATAGCCATTGTAACTATTCCATTTTTCCTTTTACAGTGTAAATTCTGAAAACATTGTAGTGGTAATGATAGAAAATGCTACCACTTTGGCATAGAAGTAGTTTTGCAATTAATTTTATTTCAGATAATCAAAAAATGGAAGAATAGGACCTCGATAATTTGGGTAGAGTTTCATTAGGTTGCTTTTAGGTTGCCATTTTCCTATCAGTGCAAGAGGTTTCCATTTAACCACATCCTCAGGCACATTTTGTTTGTTTTTAGAGAGATACATATCTGACAATATCAATCATGAAATTAATTTGACTTCTAAGATAATGAAATGCTAGAAGATGGAAAAGAAAATAATGGAATAGAATTCTTTGCATCTCCTTGTGCTCAAATTTCTTTTTTGGATTTGAAGTGTAATTCTATGACTCATGAGGCATAGACTGATGAACAGACCTGGTAAAGTTTTGCCATAT
The DNA here is from genome assembly GCA_013397375.1 of Toxostoma redivivum. NCBI lineage: Eukaryota > Metazoa > Chordata > Aves > Passeriformes > Mimidae > Toxostoma > Toxostoma redivivum. The sequence continues at coordinate 1,363,761 of VXBI01005669.1, read as the reverse complement.
TTTGACTCAGTTCTGGAAGACTGGAAAGAGGCAATTTTGATTTTGTTTGAGTACATCTTGTATAAGAATTATTCACAGATTAGTTGAAGATGTTTACAGACTTTGCAGGTTTTTCTTGTTCTCTAGTTCTCTTTCTTTTTTTTTTCCCCTGCCAGTTCACACTGTTAACAGTAAAAATCAAATTTTTTTGGCAATCACATCTGAATATCATATCTGGATTTGGAATACATTTACATTATGTAGTTCAAAATAGTTATAATATATTCTGATTTCATATATAACAATGGATTTCTATGAAGCATCAATAAATCATGAAAGATCAAAATAATACTAAATACCAGGAAAAGTGATTTATAAATATCTGCTGATTTTACATCTGTCTGTATACATACTTTTTATAAAGAACTTAATTACATACTCACCTTGAAAGCTAATTTATTTTTAGACTTGTTTTGGCAACTTTGCTGCTTTGATTTGCAATAGATTTAGATTTCTTTTTGTAGCTCTGCATCTGCACTTAAATAGAGATTGAGTGTGAAGGTAGGCATGGATAGAATAGTTTTTCATACATTTTGAATTGCTTTTCTGCAACAAAATGTTGTCTGGCGAAGTTCCAGAAACTACAATAGTACTTTACAAGGAGTCTGAGGATCTTCTCATTCTTTAATACTTGCACACTTCTGTCTACCTGAATTTCATCATTATTCTCAGAGATAAAGCTGAAGCTCCTATTCCCTTTCTGTTGCAATCACAGTGATGGAAGGGAGGGTATTTTTGGTTTAAGTCCCAAGTGACAGAACCCAAGGGAAGCTACAATCTAAATGAAACTTTGGCCTGTGAAATAGGCATTTGAATTCTAAAGCAATAGGTGACTGAAATAATTTCTAGAAATATGGAATTTCCATGGTTTATCACTCAATGCCAGTATATGTGTTATGGGCTTACCACTGCATACTTGCATAGTAGAAATTGTCAAATCCACTTAACTGGATGAAGGTTACTCTTTGTCCCACAAAAGCATTTTGATGTTCAGGGAAGAAAAAGAATACAAAAACAAACACCTACAAATTCATAGGACCGTGAAGGCAGAAAAAAACCCCTAAAACCCAAAAGGTGCTGAGCCAACTGTCCACCCTCTATCACTTCTAGGAATTGCAGACTGAAAGTACAAGAGGTAGCAATTGCAAACTACAAGGGAAATTCCAGTTGAATATTAAAAAATAAAATCACAATATTTAAGATCTGGAGTGTTGCTAAGAGAGACTGCTAAAACACCATCCTTGGAGATATTTAAAATTTACCAGGTAAATGTTCAACCATATACATTATGTGGTTATTTATTTTCCACTTTTAATCACCCTCTACTGCCCTTTGGTCAGCTGCCAGATAATTCAATAGAATTAGCACTAGCAAGAGTAACTACTGAAATCTTTATTTCCTTGAAATAATTCCATGGAATTTACTGGTACAGATAGCTAATTTTCTAAATTACAGTAGAACCAAATGCTTGAAATAGAGAGCTTAGAAAACAAATTGTCAGGAAAGGTTTCCTTTCACATAAAAATGAATTAAGAGGGATATAACTTCATACTCAAATACAGCATATTGTAATTAGTTTACTCTATCTTTCTCAAGGGAAAGAAGGTAAAGCACTAAAGTTACATTTTAGATGGAATTAAATTCTTTATGATGAACACAGTTAGTCAGTAGCTGACAAGTAAGGGCCAATATTTTTGCACAAGCCTGACCTGAAGGCCTGATGTTATTAAACAATGCTATGTTGCTTATTAACGTGAACTTACTCATTCAGTGCATTGGAGTATTGATCGTTTTAGGAAATTGCAGTGGAGTTTTACTATGAATCATGTAGCATAAAACCGTAACTCTGAGATTCCACTGCATACATTTCTTCATCCCAATAGGCTTAGTGAGTAAAATAGTCTGATGGAATACTCACAGGAGACTTTCAGCTGGTTTTCAGTGCACTGACCTACACACTTGTCTAAGATCTCTATATATACCAATGTCACACGCTCCAGATGTCCAATAATAATAAATCTGTAGGAGTATTACTCAATTAATATTTGTAAAAATATTTTAGGAGAGTTTTAAAAAACAGTTTAGCTTGTCAGTTCTTCCATTTCATGCACATTCTTTTATAGTTTAGGAGAAACTTGATAAAGAAGAGAAAATGTAATTATACCAAAACAGCAATTCTTCTAGATTATTGTAATTTAAAACCACATTGGTTTCCTAATTTGACTGACTGGTCCCTAGACTCTCTGGCCTGATAGAGTATATCTAGACAGTTTATCTTATTTTGATGAATAGAATAACCTGTGGGAACAATTAGTTTTACAACACAGCTATAAAGAAAGTGTTCTCTTACTTGATATTCAGAAAATATTCAAAGCACTGTGTCAAGAGTAGATAGAAAGTTAAGGCAGAAAGGTTGACAAGGCTTATGTAATGCTCAGATTGAATACTAAACAGTGAGGAAGAACTGGAAGAATCAGAAAATTTTTGCTCTATTTCCAAATATATTTAATTACTCCCTTCAAACTTCCAATTTTAAATTGTAGCATTACACACATTCCTATATACTGCTACAAGGCCTTGAAAATAAAGATTGCTAAACAAATTCAAGGGATTTTTTCAATTTTACCAGTTTGGATAAAACTTACATAGTTACTCTTCTATTTTCAGTGGTACGGGTTAAATCTGACTGCAATGGTGGGGAAGAAAATCCTCTATTTTTAAGAAATAATAGTTTAAAACCACATTTATTACTTTAGTAAAACTCAGTAATATTCAGGAAAAATTGTTTCATATCCCATATTCTTTCCTCAGCCAAATACTAGCTCAGCATTCCTGGATTTATTTACATTGCACTCTAAATGATGGGGGGTTTCCCTCAAGAATTGCAGAAAATTTATGTGTTAAAAAAAGTTTTAGAAACTTTTTAGCAATACACTTAGAGTAGTACACATACAAAAATTCAAACAGATTATAAATTGTGATTAAATCTAAGACTTACAAATCAAGTATTCCATCAGCACATCTTTTTGGTATTAAGGATATTAGCGGAAATAATGCAGATCGTGTGATGAGATATGTATTGAAATTAATAATTTTAATTATTTATAATAGTTTAATGCTAGAATTAAATTAATTAATTGTATCTATCATACTTTGATGTGGGAATCTTTTTGCAGCTGATAAGTGATTATATTAAATTATATAGAAATAGGATTCTAATGTTTTAAATATCAAGTTCTCAGCCCATGTCTCCAGGTCCCCTAAAATAATTTGCTAATACTCATGGCTTTGTGGATTCTTTAATTATAAAAAAACCCCAAGCAACAAAACCTTATGACTTTGTACTTTTGTAACTGAGGTTCCTAAAGATATCTTAGAGCCTTATTACGAAAATTTTAGCTGTAAATTTGAGAAGGGTGAACCTCATAACTTTGCTCCTTTCACCTTTTCATTTTTAGCCTATTCTAGTATACCCAACATTGCATTGTGAGGAATCAGTGTTGGTTTTAGGATGCTATCAGTTCAGAGTGCATTTCTACTTGAAAAAAAAGATGAGCCTGAGAGATTCTGACAGAAAAGTAATCTTGTTCCAGCCAATTTCATTATGTTTGGTCCCCTCTAATTTGCTATTCTTTATGTGTCACAGAATAGGTAGCAACATACCATGTAAAGCTGTATTTGTCTTCATAGCAATGCCAGAACCTGACTAATATTGTTCCTTTAAAGATACTTTTTTATGGGTCTAATCCAACAACCACAGATACCAGAAATCAAGAAATTTCTACCAAACCCAGCGAGTGCTGTAGCACCATTAAATAAGAGGTGATTCATGTAACAAAATACAGAATTTAAAGAAATAATTTCTATGTAAAATGCAACCTTAAATGAGTCCCACAGCTACAAAAAAATTTCAGAAATCTTTTCGACAGTTTTGGCGCTGATGAAATTCTTGATCTGTTGTTCACGGAATCATGGAATGGGTCAGGTTGGAAGGGATCACTGAGGGTGACCTGGTCCAACCCCCCTGCTCAAGCAGCTTCATCCTAGGGCACAAGGCACAGGATCACACCCAGGCACTTCTTGAACATGTTCCTTATTTGACTGATAAATTATCTTTTTTTATAAAGCATGTTCTTCCTGTGTGTTTGAGCTGACAAAAGTTTCACCATCAGAAACAGAGAGAGGAAAAGAGAGGATTACTAAATCCTAAGAGGGTCCTTTCTCCTGTTCCCCCCCCCAGTCATTTTATTTTGGATTTATATATCTGTGGCCCAAGAAATCAAATACTTAACTGTGCTTACAGTGCAGAGGGAAATCCTCAACAGTATGTTGATAGGAATTTTCTGATTGTACTTCAGAAGATGTTTAGCAGTTCTAAATAAGAATAAATCTCATACATATTCTACAGTTCTTGAAACAGAATTTTAATGTATAGCCTAAGTAAAGATCAAGTGATATTTGTTACGTGTTAGATTTATTTTGCCAAAGTCAATCATAAATTTCTGTTTGGAGAAAAATTGCTTAAAAACGTAAATGGAGTAAGTTTAGAAGAAAGTATCAGAGGCTATTCCTCATTTAAAGATTGAATGGGATTCTTGTTTAATTTTGTAAATGTACTATGCTTTATTAAGCACAGTTAAATCCTGTTGCCATAGCAATCCATTCTCCACAGAATAAAACTCCTGTACTTTCCTGTTGTGTACATCTATTTAGAGCTAGTTTCCTCCATTCTAATGCATTTCAGTTTGTATAAATGCTCAAAGGAAAAAATATTTAGTAAACAAATTCTCAGGTTACTGTTCTTGATGACATAATGACACAACACAGCAAAGTTTGCCTTCGTGTTTTCTTCGGGAATGAAGGGATGGAAATATGAGACTTTGTTTGCTATTTTTTTTCCTTGTAAAATAAAAATCAATTTAAGAAATTAAGGATAAAAATTCAAGATTAAAGTATCTGGAGGTAATCTGGGTTGTAAAAAGTCTCTATGCTTTAATATGAGATATCAAAAGATGTCTGGGCAAAGTTCTGACCTTCAATTGACTTCAGTCACCCCAAATTACAGATATCTTGTAGATGCACTTTGAAATGCTACCTTTGTATATTTTAAAAATAGGTACTATAAAAGAAAGCAACTTGACTTATTTTCATGAATCTGATATTGCACCCGTCACAAGATCACAACAGTCCTTATCTAAGTTTCCTGTATGCAAACCTACATATGCATATGTCACACCACTTATTATTTTCAGATAAAACCCCTGTGTTTTTTACTTTCCATTTAAGGAAACTGAGAAGAATCAGTTAGAATTCAGAATCATTAACTGAATAATTGAATGGCTTATGTGTCTTGCAATAAAGCTATGTATGTTAATGGGTTACTCTTATGGTATAACTAACACTGAGTGCTGCATTTTGAAATGTCTTCTGGTTGAGGAGGGCTTGTCTCTGAGGAGTGGCATGGCTTTTGTGTGGGTAAGTTTTGTACTTGGTTGTTTCTTTGCTAAGTATAAGACAGAAACAACGGGCTATTTTATCCTCCTGAAATTAACTTCTTTTAGCCTTCTTAGCCATACCATGTGTTGGGGGTTGAATAATTTATTTTATTTTCTGTGGAATTTTTCCCTATTTTTTTATGCTAATCACTTGGGGGCTACAAGTTAGTTGCCTCTCACCAGAAGGGGGTGGGGGGGATGGAAAAAAAAAAAAGGGAGCCGGAAAAAGGAAGGGGACCATGGGAGGGAGGGCTCTCTCGTGANTCCTTGGCAAATACCTGTCTCTTAAACCAAGACACCATGGAAATTTTTTTTGTGTGCTGTTGATGTATTACTTTCTCAACACCTGCTGGTCTAAATTACTTGGAGACACTGGGAGTATACTTGCTTCCACAGGTATTTCTAGCAACTAATTGCCTGTGAAAATTCATTTGATTATTTTCGACTTGAAATGACAGGAAGTGTTAGGAGAGCTGTAGGTGAGGTATATTCCCAGCTCACCCACCTCTAATTTTTAATTCTGTTGATTGAGTTTTAGCATATAGACTGTATTGCTGCTCTACTGGCTACTGTATCAATAACTAAATAATTCAGGTATTATTTCTATATTAAATTAATTCTATGCTATATTGTATGCAATACTAATGAAATGATATTACATTTTAAAGCAGGAAAAATTATTCCAGTTAAATTGGAAGGAATGGCATGTGTTATCTGGACTTCTCTCATCCTTTTGTACAATCAAAGTCATAGTCTTGATTGTCAAAGCTCAACAGAACTGCTACTTTACTCTTTTTACTCTCCCCCCTTCAAAGTCCTGTAGGATTCAAATATTTTGTGGTCACATGTTCCATGTCCTCAGATTTCACCCAACAACTTTTGAAAAATTAGTTTGTTAGCCAAGGATGCAGAGTACGATTGCAAAGAAAAACCTCAGAACTGACTACTTTTGCCACTTGTGATTCAAATGTTTCCCAATACAGCATTTAAAAGAAACATTTGATTTAGTAGAAGTTGGAGACTGTGAAATCACCAGTATTCCCTGCTGTGTGGCAACCAGACTTGATTCCACAATTCATAAATTTATGCTTCAAGATGTTGCACCTCTCTAGCATTTGTCTATGAATATACAGATATGCATAAGTTGTCTATTTTCTGCAAATATTCTTTCCCAATTTCATCTTTGAATTAAACCAGGCTTTTCAAAATGATAGCCTGGCTTAAATAATACAGCAAAACCTATTTTTGTATGATGTACCTTCTGTCTATATTTTCATTCAAATTACTACAAATTACCTTCCTGTTATTCATAGTGGAATGCCTAAGTAGACTTTTGTTGTTGAACTGGATCAACATTTTGGAGGAAGAACTTTTGCCATAAAAATAGAGGCTTTCACTCTTTTAAAAGTAATCTGTAGGCAATTGTTATTACTTTGTCATCACTTTTTCACCCAGTAATTTTGGCTAAACTCTATAGTCTCTATTCATCTATTGAAGAGACAAGTCAGTCATATCCACAATTTTAAACCCGTATGAAAGTTTTCTCCAAAATGGATTATTCATTGTGGCTACATATTTTCTTCATAACAGAGTGTATAATGTGTGCTACATCCAGGTGTCTGGGTTAATGTTGAAACTGCTGGTTTCAGCAGCACTTCTGCCCATGCAGACACGCATTGCAGCTCACCTGCTTGTTCAGGTAAGTTCAGGGCACACTTTCTATTTTCCCAGTACTTTCTGTGGGAACCTCCCCCGCATAAAAGCGTCAGGAAGCAGATGTGGTACAATCCAGGGAATTTTCCTGGAATGGTTGGCAGGTTAGGTCTACTGGTCTTTTCTGACCTAGGTTCTTATAGAATCCCTTGTTATTCTTCACATTCTTTCCCAAGTTCCATTATATCTATCCTTATCTTTCCTATTCCTATCCCTACACATGCAAACCATATTCCAGCGCTCTTCCCATGCCACTTGTCCCTTCCACTGTGCACTCCTTTTTTATTCCTCAGTTTAAAGAACAGGTTCATGCTCATCCAGAATCTATGTATTCAGAGAGAAAAAATGGTGAAGTAAGCAGAGCAATGAAAGACATTGTGTCATTGTCCTGTTTGTTCGGGATTCCAAACAGATTGCAGGTCAGTTAAAGTCAGAAATTTGGTTCTTAAGAACAAGATTTTGTGATGGTCCTGGCTGAAGTCTGCAGACCATAACATCCGGTTCATTAATAAGCATTCCCTCCCTTTCCCCTTTCTTAGATAAGTTTTTTTGTGAATTTTGCTTGAAATATTTTCTATATCTCTCCCTTTGTGTTGCAAAATACATTCATAATTAACAATATCTCCAATTTTATATTTTTCAATCTTTTCTTTTTGCCTTATCTAGCTCTTCGTGTACACTGCCTGAAAATGGATTTTTGGAAGCTTTTCAGCACTCAAAGGTCTCATATTATCTGTCGGTTAATGTCTCTGATTTCTCTATTGATCTACTATCTTTTTTGTCTGCCTTTCATTTTTAAGCTATCTCAAAGAATATCTATCCCTTTCTTTTCCTGGTTAGACAACAATGAGAAAATTGTTCTCCAAAATAAGCACAATTTATGCCATTTTTTGCTTGTAATTGCTTATTTGATCTGTCAGTCATCCCACCAATTTCAAACACAGAAATAAAAGTTGGACTAGAGAAAAATAGAATGAGAGTGAGTACTCTTTCGCCTTCTACACAAGGCTATAAATACAAAGAGATTTCTGACTGTAACTGCTGTCATATCTTTGAATAATGCACTTTAAACACAATGGTTTTATGCGTGATTTAGCAACTGAACAAAAAAAAAAGGCAGATTTGTAAAATTAAAATATTTAAAAGACAAAAATACAATTTTATGCAAAGAAAGAGCAAGTCTGTAAGGAAAAAGTTACAGATATTTTAAAGGAGGGAAATATACAAAAGGAAAATAGAAATGCCTAGTATCTCAAATTAAGCAGATATCATATTATGAACATTTTCTTGGTGATTTTTTCTGGATCAATTCCATGTTCTGCACTTAATTAAGTAGAGGTGTAGTTTGCATGTGGCTTTCCATTTTCTGTACATGATAAGCTGAATGGGATTGCAATAACTGTAACAGCAGCAGCTGTGTCAGAGCTCCAATTCTGAAGGAAAAACAGCTGTACATCAAAAAACAGTGAATCTGAAGGCAATTGGCTCCACATACTTGAGCATGTACAGAAAAAATCCTTCCAGTTCAGGTGTGTCTGCACACCAAGTGTCAAAGAAGATGATTAACATTAAAAGAGATAGAGGACAAAGGAAATAGTTATATTTAAATATCTGGAGCAATCACTATGACATGCACACCATGACACTATGTACCACTTATCATTCTTGTTCCCAATTTTCTTCCCTGTCATTTTGCTACCCAGTGTTGTACCTAAAGTTGCACCGTAGACTCCTTGGGGGCAAAACCTCTGTCTAAATTTAATTTGCAAACTGCCAGCAGTCTTGGGGTGCTGTATAATAACATGCTGCATCTCATTAGCTTGCAGATGTATTTTGATACAAGTAACAGCATGTGATTAGTTTGCTAACAAGGTTAGTCAAGGGTTTTTTTCCCCCCATTATTTTCTGTTACCTTCTCTCTCTGTGTAAACCTGTGTGCACTTCCATGGACTTTTATGCAAATACTTCTTTGTTAGAACTCAGTCCTGCATATTTGTTAAAACAGGATAGTTTCAGGGTATAACTGGACAGTATTTATTTCTTTTTTGGTTTTTTTAGTGTGGTTTATGCTTAAAAAGAAACACAGGTGCTCAGAATCTCAAAGGGTGTTCTCAGAAATTCAGCCTGTTTATGCTTAACTCAGGCAAAACTTGTGATGAAATCAGAGCAGCTAGAGGCTGTAAGTCCATGAATGTCTGCTGTTTGTAAAGTATCAGATCTCAGCTGATGGCTCAGTGGGAATTGACCTTGTGTGCTACAGGGTTTCTTCATCTCTCACTGGCTTCAGTGAGAGTTGGAAGGTGCTCAGCACATGAGGGCAGATAGCAGTAGAAATTTAAATGCCTAAATCACTGAGTATCTGAATATTAAGTCTGAGTAACAGTAGATGTTAGACCTGCCTAACAGTGGGATGTCCTCTAAACAGGCAGTTGTGGTTTCTCTTCCCTGAATTTAGAGATTTCATGGAAAACAAGTATTTTAGGGACCTTTGTTGTATTTTTTATTATATTGAAATTATGGAGTAACTCCACATGTGATCACATATTGAATAGACTGGATTTGAATATTAAATGATGGATGGAAAAAATGGAAATTAGTCAATAGCATCCTGTTATTAGGTGCTTTTCATTCAATATATTCTGAAACTACACCCAGTGATAGAAGTGATCTCTCAGAGTTCTGATTATTTATTTACTTAACTGCATATGGGAGGACTACTTTAGTTAGAAGTTATCAGCATGATGATGTTCTGACAGTTTTGCAAAATCGGTGTTTGACATTGGATTGGTTAATATATCTGGAAATTTCCTTTGCTAGTATCTCCCTACAGATTCTGGGTAATTCTGGATTTTCAAAAATTTGAAATAAATAAACCACAGCCTTTAGCTTTTTTCATAATCAATTTACTCTCATAAAAAATGGTACATTTTCTTTCTAGGAGCATTTGCTTTCTAAAAAGCAAATTTAATTGTTTATGTGACAAAAGAGTTAGTGCACTTGCTTCCTTTATATTCAGATATACCCCCAATATTAGTGGAATATGTTCTTCTACAATAGATGGAGAATATACTGTTTGGTGACCTAAACAGCACAAATTAAATTGCATTCTGCAGTACACCAACTCTTGAATGATTGTATTATTTGCATCTTCCACTTTGAAGACAGTTATACAGATAAATTAAATCCAAAATTGGAAGGAATAATTATTATTGATACTCATTGGACTCAGTGACTGCTGAAGTGCTTTCAATCCTGGATTCATTAGCAGATTTAATTTAGACATGTAAAAGTTTTTTGTCACTCTGTTAGTCACCAGATATCTCTTGGTAACTATTAGAGCAAAAGAAGAGCTGTCAGAGTGTTCAGTGCTTCCATCTTAAATACCCGAAGAGGAATCATAGGTAACAAGCTCAGTCGATCTGTTTCAAGGAGACTGAATTTAGGTGAAAGTAATGCCCTTCCTTTGTTAATCTATGTTTGTTTAAAATAAGAAAAAAAAAGTATTGAAGATTGACTTCAATGGAACAAGAGCTGTGTCCAGTGAGCTAGATCACCCAGCTGGCTTTTTAAATTTGTTCTAATTAGGTATTAACTGATTCTCACTATCTGACTGTAGAACTCTATAGTTAGTAGAAGTTTGTCATTAGGAACTTCATCAAAGGCTTTCTAAAAATATAAATCAATAATGTCATCTGCTGTTAAAAATTGCAAGTTCCACTATAATATCCACAAAGCTAGTTGGGTAGAATTTTCCCTGTGCTGTACTATGCTAGTTATCCCTTATTAAATTATTGCTATCCCTTAGAGGCCTGCTCTGAAATACCTCCTACCTACTTATTTTTTCAATGCTATTTCTCATTGCTAATTACCTGGAAAGATGTAGGTGACATCTGACCTTAATTTTTAAGATTAAAAATAGTGCTTTCCAATCTTTTTTTTTTTTTTAAAAAGCTTGTGCTTTTCTTCTGATTATCATGAGACTTCATGTTCTGTTTGATGAGACAGTCTAAAAACATACATGAACTATAGATTGCATCTTCTCAGACTATTCATGGTTCAAACTGGAAGGCAAAGAAAAAGAAAAGAAGGAGTAAAAAATGAGTTTTGAAAGTCAACTGCTTGCCAGTTTGCCTACAGTTTATCCAGGGTCTGAAACAGCCCACAGAACTCAGAACAGTTAACATTTTGCATGGTTGTGAATTGCTGAAGTGTTGTATAATCTGCTTTGTACTCAGACCAAGTTCACCCAGCGATGTTCCTCACATGCCAAACAAGTAAACAGGTATTGGTAAGTCCAGTACTCTGACAGAAACATCCTCTTCCTCCAGTTCTTCCTGTAAGAACAATCTCTTTTCTGTTTGCAAAGAGGTTAGAGAATGTGATGAAAATTGGCTCCAAAAATAGATGGCACAATAGATTTTTGCCCCATGAATGAAAGCCTCCATATCCAGAACCACAATGCAAACACTTCATTGAAAGATGAGGAGTTCAGGATTCTCCACCCCTCTGTCAAGAGATCATACAACTTTTGGTTTGGAGGGGACCTTAAAGATCATCTAGCTCCTGTGTCCCTGCCATGTGCAGGTGTTACTGTCACAGTAGGAATGGCGAAGAAGGGTATAGTGACACGGCCTCTTCTCAGGGGTAGAAGAAGCTGGTTTATTGTAGAATTATATACATTTTTATAGAACACTTTGTTGACCCAATCATAAAGTTAGCCCATTGGTCCAAGGAAGGCAACCCTTCTTACTTTTACTAAAACATTTCGACTTACAAACATGCAATGTCAACAATAGCAGGTGCAACTTTGTTTATTAATTCTTTTCCTTTCTGTTTTCTTTCAAACGCTTGGGAAAACTCCAGTTTCCCAGGTGCCTGTATCTACATGCAGGGACAGCTTCCACTAGGCCAGGTTGCTCCAAGCCCCATCCAACCTGGCCTGGAACACTTCTAGAGGCGGGGCACCCACCTGGGTAACCTGTGCCAGTGCCTCATCATCCTCACAGTAGAAGATTTCTTCCTTAGATATAACTTAAATCTCCCTCTCTCCACGTGAAGCCATTTCCCCTTGCCCTATGACAACGTACTACAGTTTTTCTCCAGCTCTTTTGTAGGTCTCCTTAAGGTGCTGGAAGGAGTTCCAAGGTCTCCCTGCAGCCTCCTCTTTCCCAGCTGAACAGACCAGCTCTCCCAGGCTGTTTTCACAGGACAGGATTGCAGCCCTCTGATTGTCTTTGTGACCTCCTCTGAGCTTGCTGGGAAGACTACAGTATGAAAATGACAATTTTCTAATTCAGTAACTTCTTATTTCTGGTACTTTGCCTTCGGAGTTGTGCAGACAATTCACTAAGTGCTCTAGGCAATGTTGATCAGGAAAGTTATGTAGAAAAAGAATTAACTAGAACTCATAGAACTTACATCTTGCAAGTCTTAAATGGTTTGGTGTAGAGTGCCAGGGAATAGTGGTTTGTTGTTTTAGCAAATATTATTTTTCCATTTTAAGAAATCAGTGGTGTCTGTGGTACACTTCAAAGATCTGCTGCGTGATCAAGGACAAGAGATTGAAGTGAGAACTTTACAAGTCAATAATGTAGCTCTGTGCCATTGCTAATGACAGTCTGAAAAACAGTGTCTAAGTAATGCTTCATGTTTGTAAAAAAATAAAAAAACAATTATGTCACCGCTTTAAAGTGATAATATTTATAAATTGATACAATATCAACTCTGGTAATGAAACTACTTATTTTAGTCTCAATATTTGAAAAATATTATTTTTTGTAAAATATTTTCAGTTCGTTCACTAATTTGGGAATAGATTCCTTCATTTAATATTTTTTACTAAAATTTTAGTCTTTATCCTTGTTCTAGATAGCTGGCCAAAACACTCAGAAAAATACACCACCTTATCAAAAAAGGGAACTCTATTTTCATGAAGGGGATGAAACTACTTACTCTCATCTCTCACTGGAGGGATTTACAAAAAATATTCCTAAAGAAATAGTATTTGTATAATCTGATTTGAACAGAAGTTACCTCAGTAACATTCTATTTTCCTTTCACTATCACTCAGTTTAGATCAACTATATAGGGTTTTGTAGATGGCACTATGGGGGTTTGGAAGTCAATCATTGTCACTAAAAGGACTTTAAGACTCTGACAGGTTATTTTGCCGATACCTGCATTGCTCTGCATCCCTTGTGAATTGTGGCTGGCCGGGGAATAGGGATCCTGCAATGGGAAAAAGTTAAGCTACACCCAACAGAGAGACCCAGTGCTCACATATCCTTCTTACTCTCATCAGTCTTATCAGTGTTGTATTGGCATTGTGAAATTGTGGTCACCCAAAGGTTGCTTGAATTGAATAATGAGATTATAGAAACTAACCCAAGATCAGAAAGGACAAGCACATTCAATGTTTTGAGCTGAGCCATGTGATCTCAGAGCTGTAACTGATTTATTAGAAAATTCGTTTTTGCCTGGGAGGACCAAAGGCTTGTTGCAATTCGTGTAGACATCATATTGTTTAATTTATGACATGGCAACTTTATAGTTTTTGGCAGATTTAGTAAAGTCTTTAAGTAAATAAATACCTCTGATTAGTCAAGGAATTCAAAAAAGAAAGCAAAACATCACATTCTGCACTGAGTTTTCCTTTATTTATTTCCATGCACAATTTAGTTCAGCACTGGAGAGAAATGAATTTTCTGAGAAAAATTAAAATAGTCTAGATGATAAAATCAGGATGTAAGCCTCAAATAATAAGGAGAGGCCACCTGGAGAAATGCCTGAGGTAGCCATTTTTTTCCCAGCTCAGTGAGAGATTCCTTGATGCACATTTTTTTTGGAGTTTACTGTTGAAAAAAAAATGAGTGTAGTATTTATTTACACAGTCATGTTTAGTGGTAAAATACTTACAAGTGGATCTACTTTATTTTTACTTTAATATGCATTACAATAACTATATGAGTTGACATGTCCTAAACAAATGTATATCCTCTTCTTAGAAAAAAATCCAAATTATACAAGTTAAATATATTAGCACAAAATTTTACAAAAAATAACTTGTGCTGTATCATTTATTTCTATGAGTTATAAATTACTTCTTAACTCATGGGTGATTGAGCAAAACAGAACTGGAAGTGACTTAGGAAAAGTTATCAGTAGAAATAAACAGCATATACAGAGTAAATCTGCTCTACAAGTTCTCTTTATGGAACACCAATTTTCATTGATGGACTGTAATATTTTATATTAAGTGCTGAAGCATCATTAGTGCCTTGGTTGAAGGGTGGTATTGACAGTGGTTTCAAAGTAAGTAATAAGCTGGCATGTGAAGGTAAGCTAAGGGGTGTGTTGCACTTTTTTACCCTTTTTCCTGAAACTATTTCTACTAACACAAGCAAAGATAGACAAGAATGAGGAGAAAACAAATTGTGTGTAATTTTTGGTAAATGCTTATCTAACAGCACAGAGATCCTGTTTCCCACAATTTAAGTCAGCCCTCTATCAAATACAGAGGAAATGGTGGAGCCAGAGGAGAAGTTGGTAATGAGTTTAGAAGAGTTTTTCATCCTATTGGCTGTTGAATTTGTGAGGAAAGATAATAAAATTACAGGTTCATTGTAGAGAGCTGAATTGACTTTTTGTAATCTCCTACTCCTACAATGTTTTATTAATACCAAAGTGTGAGTGAACGTGGGTAGAGGGGTTAACTTTACTTTGACCGGTGCAATAACTGGGGGTGTGGATTGCTAAAAACAGAAGGGTTAAAAAAAGAAAGAAATTTATTTAAACTGGAGAAAGTTAACTTTTAGAGAGGCATGACAAAAGTGAACTTGTTCTGTATGGCTTCCCAAAGAAGTGACTTAATTATGATGTAGAAGTACCAAAACAAAACAAAAACAAAAACAACAAACAAACAAAACCAAAACCACACAAAAAACCAGCTAAATGTTAAAAGACTATTTTAGCTAGCAGAAAATAAAAATAAAAACTCCTGGCTGGGAGCTGAAACCAAACAAATTCAAATGAGAAATAAGGCACAGTTTTGCTGCAGCAGTAGTATGTAACCTTCAGAGCAAAAAGCCAAGGGCAGTGCGACTCTCCATCTCTCTGCTTTCAAATCAAGAGTAGATGTTTTCCTGTATGATGTTTAACATAACTACTAAGCTGAGTAGAACTGAAAATGAAATCTAATGACCTATGACATACAGGGTCAGAATATATGATCTAATGGATCCTTCCTGTCTTGAACTATATGAAAAAGTTAATGGAGCTGAACTATTTTACAGAGATGAAGAATCTGTCTTTCATGCCCATTACTCAGCACATTTTTTCTCCTATTTTTTTCCACTGGTCTGTGTACATAGATTGTAGAAAAGGTTTTCCTTTGAAGATTTTATTCCATATATTACTGTATTGAAACACAGACAGCTATCAACTCCTCACATTGAATTTATTTTCAAGAATATTTCAATTTTCTGAAAGTATTAATGCGATGCTCATCACTATCTAATGCCAAACAAATATGCTCCATAGTACGGTCTTTGCTCTCAACATGTTTTTGTGTCTCTAATTAATTCAGATCTAATCATTCACTACATCTTCATTCCCATATTTCTCTTCCTCTGTGTCTCTGAGGTTTTTGGTAATTAGAGGGTTGGAATTACGAATTCACACAGTCTTGTGGGGGTTTTTTTACCTTCTTTTTCTTTCCTCATCTTTAAGCAGAATTTTATTCTCACCTCTCTTCTTGCCCTGAAGGTCTCTACAACATCCCTTGTGCTTCTGTCCTTATTCTGTTTCCTGTCTAGTAGCTTAATCCCAGATTGATTCATTATATTTCTCCGAGGCTCACTATAGCAATTTTTCAGATCTGATTTCTCTCCTGATACACACAGCTCTACTTTCCCCCCAGTCTCTTTCATGTTTTTGTCTTACAGAAAGTCTGGAAGCCCTGTGTTTAGAATTAATATTCTTTCTTGGGAATAAATCATGTTTCTCATGTAAGTACTACACTGCCATGCATTTGATTACCAGATGTTCACATTTTGAATATGATATTTCCATAATGGCATCTCCAGAAACAGTATCCTGGTTACACACTGGATGTAGAGGCACCCCATTAATATTTTATAACTCTACTCATGGAAGATTATACTAAAGTGTCTTTTATAGATTAGTTACATGGTGAATCAGTTGTCCCATTGTTAAGGAAGTCCTTTTTAAGTATTACTGTAGGTTCTATTAGAGTTAAGCTTCAAGTCTCAATGCTACAGCATGAGTAATTATGCATTCTTTTTCTTTTTGTGGTAGTTGCCTTAAAAGGGGGGACTTGTTGTCACTGTTCAGGTCAGGATCTGAACTTGAGGAAGTAGGACTTCTAGTAATGAGTAGTTGAATTTTCCAAGAGTGATTGAACTAGTGAGTCCTTTTAATTCAGTACTGTAACTTTAATAGCAGGCAGTGTCAGAAGTTTGATTGGAGAATGAAACAGTTGTGCAAAAGGGAATTAAAAAAAATGACCAGCATGACTTACTTTTTGACATGAAGCATATCGACTATCTACAAATTAATATTTCTCTTTTTGATTTTTGGGTCATTCTCTTACTTTTCCTGGTGCCTTTTAGAAAAGGATATTCCATTAATTGAATTCATCTTTGAAGTTTTTGTAGAAGGTATGAAATGACATGCATATCCCAAACCCAAGTATATTTACAATATTTCCTATCTCCAACAGTTAAGCAGGAATACCTCTCTCCCAGTATCTAATCATTCTATATGACATAAGGAATTTTTGATATTTTTTTACTGTTTTTTTCTTACTGAAAAACTCAATTATTTAAAATTGTAGCAGATTTAATTCTACTTATTCTCTTCTCTACAGCTGAATAGTTTCAAAGCCTTGGTTCTCTGAGGTTTTAGGTTATGTGTACTTATGACACAATTGGCAAACATTTCTAAATGCGTATTAGGGGTGAAAAATTTAGTAGCTAAGGCTTTCAAATAGTAAAACCTTTAACATCATAGTACCTTGGGTGTGGGGTAGAATTTGGACCAGCAGACTGAGAGAAATAGCATTTCTAAGAAATAATTTATTCTGATTCTTCTTTTAGAATATTTGGATTTGAAGGAAAATTTAGCTTGTAAACTGACTGTCAAGTAGAAAGTAAGCTGTAGATAAACTTCAGATGTGAGCTGGAGCCATTGTGGTTTCCTTTTAATGGCTAACATTTCATTAGTATCTTACTTGCTATCAATTACAATGGCTAACACTTGAACCTCAGTGGGAAGCAAGACATTTTCCTGCCTCTAATATTGAAACTGCTTTCACTTTGCAGGATTTTAAATAGTTGAGTGCTTCTCATTTTTACTAAAATATCTGCTGGTTTTGACATTTTAACCAAAATAAGTTAATATGCTAAAATGTATGAACAAATGTATGAATGTATAAATGTTGGGGGAAAGAGGTCTTGGTGGAAATGGTTTTGTGGAAATAAATGTTGAATTAAAAATTACAATATTAAGGAGAACTGTATTCCTAACAGAAAATACTGGAAACATGGGCGGTTTTAATTAATGATGGGGAGAGTGGTGATGGGCTAGTTTTAGATGTAGATCCTGAAAACCCTTACATATGTAGTGGTCACAGAAATAGAAAAAAATTTACAAGTTTGAAATATTTAAAGTTTACCTATACAAACATACCTGTTGGGTGATGCAAGCTAAGCTTATCTTCTTTCCCAGTCTTTTTGAAACAATTGTAAATCTGAGAGGCTCAAGCATGTGTGATACTTCAGTTAGAGAAACACCATTTGCTTGGAAAACAATGTGGGACATGTGTTAATTCCATTGCTAAGAAATAACACCAAAACCTGAAATTCTATATGAAATGCTTATTCTCCAGTCTTTTGTGTATGTAATTGTAAATATACAGCAATGGTGAAATTATGCAGTGAAATATGTGTTGCTAAATGACACAGAAGGAAAGACACACTCAGTGACTTTGAGGAATCAAGCAGGAAAATAATCACTTTATTTACATTTCATGTCTATTTTTAGAATTCTAACAGTGACCATGTATTGGACAGTGAGGATAATACTTCCTGACCTCATAGGTCCCATCAACAGTCCATCAATTCTCTATTCCTCCAAAGAGGAATGCAAAACATTCATTGTTTACAAGAACAGAGTGTGAGAAACTGTAAAAAGTATCCGTCAACAATCAAAAAGCTAAACACAAAAACAACAAATATGTGCTTAAAAGAAAACTCCATTAAACACTTACTAATAATCCTTAACCTTTGCTTTACTTTCTTAGTTATATTGACTACCAAGTTGATATTTTTGTAGAATTATGCATCACAACCATGGGTTCTCTACTCCTTTTTGGTAATATTTTTCTTCTAGGTATCTCTTGGTTTTTTTCCCAGGTACACTACTTTACATTTATCTATAGAAAATTTCTTCCACTGTGAGAATTTGCAGTCAAATCATTCTTCCACAAATCAGGGCAGTTCATGACACTGAAGGCTATTTGAAGCATATGATATAATAGTTTGCTTAGGAGTGCAATTGTCTGGGAGTGTAGTAGAGTTCAGAGGCAGCTACTTTCTGCAGTAGGTTTTCCATCTCTAGACAATGGGCAGTCATACAGATTTTGTTTTTACTCTGGTGCAGTAACTCTTGAAATGGAGTAAGTACCACGGGAATGCAGATGCAGAGCCTGAGAGTCTGCTTTTTTCTTTTTTCTTTCTTTTTGCTTTTTTTTAATTTAAAAAATGTACATGAAAAGTACTATTTTCAGCATTTCCTTTTAATTTATAGCAATTCTTTGTCAGGATTATAAATACCAAATTATTTACTTCAGAGGATTGAGAGGATTACTTAGTTAATGTTTAAACAGCACTTTGAAGATAAAAAGCACTATTGAGCTGCTTAAGACTTAGTGAATAGTTAATTATCTAAAGGTCCCATTCTCCCCCCTACAGGTTATTTCTACATAGGGGAGAGTAAAACTCTGAGCTTCATATCATGACTTTCAAAGTCAGGCTTTCTAAATCTTACTGGTTTCAAAATTTGCTTTTCTTTTCAGTGGCCTGAATCTGATTCCTTTGAAGTCAGTGGCAAAAGTCCAACACTGAAAAAAAGTCCACTAGAGCATAATGTATCTGTTCAGAATAAACAAGTTGAAGAGATGGTTAGGGCCCCTACCCATATTATTTACATTTTGTCTCAGTGTGTATGTATAGATTAATATATACACTCAGTTGTGCAAACATAGGTATATGGACACACAGTGGCTTGAGGAGAAGTGAGATTTTTTAATTTGGGAATTTAATCATGTGGGGCTAATTTCTTCATGAAAAGAAATTTTTAGAGGGACATGCTGACCTTGCTGTGACCTGCTATAGGCAAAATAGATCTCAATGCAAGACCTTAACACAAAAGATGTATTCTTTTGCAACAGGGATAGGAAAATATTAAGAAGTCTCCAGCAGGCTCCTGCTCTCTGGACCCCTCACAGCTAACACAGACACCTCATACAAAGAAATGGAGAACTCAACATTCAGCATCAGCCCTTGTCCATGATAGAGAGGTTGAAGGTAATTACTAGTCCTATTCGGTCTTAGCTGCTAAAACTGCTTAATTCCTTCAGTCTTAGCTGTTAAAACTACCATAAGTAGTCAGTGTAAGGTAAATGTTACTCTCTGCTGAGGTCAGGAGTCTCCCTCTGAACTGGGTAGTTTGGAACAAACTGTTGCACACATATCAGATCTTCACCATAGAAGACATCAGTGTCTGATGTCTTTTAAAACACCAATACATATATTTAATTTTGCAAATATTAAATACCTCTCGATTCTGATATGACTGATTAGGACTTAGATGTTAATTATTTCTTAATACTTGCATAATTATGGCCTAAGTTTATCAATATATGCCATTTGAGAAAAAGTTGTGAGAGTTCTATATTTAACTGAAGTTCATAACTGATTCCTACCTAAGACAAAGAACAGTATGTCAACTTGATTAAATGTGAATTTGACCTTTTAATGTGCAGCAGCAGCACACTATCTTATGATTTTAGCTGTGTTGGCTCTTAAATCAGGGTCTAGATGTAAAAGGTCATACTGAATTCTTGAGTTGAATTTTTAACAAGGACAACTCTAAAGTTTTTTGTGATTCATACCAAGAATATGTAGGGATTACTAGAAGAAAGAATAAAAGAGTAAGAAGAGATTTGATTAAAAAATTGCTTTCTGTAGACCCTCTCCTGTTTGCAAACTAATCAGATGACATGAAGCCCAACTAAAGAAATTATGGTTGAAACACAATGAAATAAACAAATGAGTTGATCTTTATAGTAAGTATGTACATCTTCAGTTAAAAAAAGAATGTTTGGCCCACATGTGTCAGACATTTCTGAAGTGCAGAGGTAATTATAAGTTTATGGCTTTATGCTTCTAAAATATTCCTCTCCCACAGGATCTCATGAAATATGTGTATGTTTACAGGAAACTGTGGAAATAGTGAGTCATCTTTTCAATAATTAACACAGGATAATTTCTTGAAAAACAAGATCAGCAGGGTTTTTTATTCTGATTACAAAGAATTTTGGTTAACTACTTTTGGATATGCTCAAAACAAGGAGAATTTTCAGAGTAGTATCTAAGTGACATTTACTCTTTGACAATATACTTTCACCACTGGTTGCTCTGGTCTTCTCTAAACCCTAACATTGTATCTGTCACTAGGATCTTTTAAAATTTCACTTTCTGATTTATACTGGGAGCACAAGATATTCCCAATGCATGGAAATATCTCCAGGTTTCTCCAGTTCAGCAGGCTATGGAATTTTTCCTAAATACAATTGGAGAGATTGAAGGCAAGTGCTGGTCAATGGCTGTGACTGCGGTGTTAGGGTGTTAACCCTTTAGCTGCGGCGGAGTAAAGAGACACAGTCACACAGTCACTCTCGAGATGAAGGAGGTGAGAAGAAGACAAAGTTTATTCAGAAAACTCACTGCTTAAGTAGCACGACTCGCAACAATGAGAACAGAATAAAGATGATTGATCTGGAGAAAAGACACCCCATTCCCAGTGTCTATTAACAGCAAAAAGGTGTCTTACCTTTATTATTAATTCCTCTGTGTTTTGACCAATTTATCTTTCCTGGGAAAGGCTTCTTGGCCTTCAGCTGAAAAACAGCTTATCACCCTGAGAAATGGTTCAGAGAACAGAGCTGAAAGGCTCGGGCCTGGAATAATTTTCCAGGCAGTTCTCTAAAAGGATACTACAAATGGCTGCTAAAAAGTGATCAAAACCTGAATTGTCTGTTCCATCCTCAAACGCTGCAAAAAGGAACAGAATGATGTCACACTAAACATTATGAATTTGCTAACTTCAGTGTAAGCAGAGCAACAAATGAGCTGTATCAGGAAAATTTCACACACATATGCACTACTAACCAACCCTAATTACAAGCCCAGTGAGCCAGAACAGTGAAGTCGAGGGGATTGTGACACTCCCTCTGACCAGTCTCTGTGTCAAGCCCTTGGGCAGAGGCTCAGCACCAATTCATTAGCAGTTCCACCTCAGGCACTCTGCTTCTACACTTGTTGGATGTCCACATAATGTTCTCTCCAACCCCAGTGTCTAGTACCAAGTGTGTTTATAGCCAAATATTGATGAAATCAGATCGCAGCACCCCCTCCCAGCAGTTTCAGGTACCATTCCCTGTCAGTTTTGATCCATGGTCTACACCAAAGCTCAGATCCTCTTTGAGTGTCAGATGTGGCTCATTGTGCTCAGGCCTTGTTTGCAGTGTCCTCTTGGCCATGGCTCACTATAATGAGTCTCTAGTCCTTGGTTAAGGCAAAGCCATATGAAATGAAGGACAATGTCTATGGCTCTTCACTCAAAGTAAGCATTTATTCCTGTCAGATGATAGTTTGTGAAACTCTGGGAAGGTTTTCTACTTCATATTTCTGCATACTAACTGCTGGAGCTGCCTGGGGATGGTCTAGTTCACGATGTAAATTACAAAACCTATTTGGGTTCCTCCAGTTCACATCTGAAACCACAGCTCCAGGGGGAACAGGAATAATATATAAGCAATATAGAGAGGATGTAATTTTTCTTTGGCTGCATCTCCTGTTGCAGGAACTGCAAGAAGAAAGGGCATAGAGTCACCACAACACAAAATGTATCTCCAGGATATTGTTATAATGATGTAGAAATATAATGAACTCTTTCAAGTATTTCTTATAGACAGCCCTGTAGAACCTAACGTTATTTTCATAATGAAGAAAATTCAGGAGCTTTATTGCTAAAAAATAGAGCAAGTTCTTGCAAATGCTCAAAGAGAACATGATGTCCAGCATAATGAGTATGCTAAATGAATAGCCACAGGATACAGAAATTGTTCTACAAGTCTTCTCCATTAATCTTTTAAGAGAATGAGAATCTGCTGCAACATTGGAATTTTGTTTTGGTACTTTCTAATTTAAAGCTTATTGTAGTCTTCATTTCATTTGGAGCCTGGAAATAGTAGCTAATGAAATTTGACCTCATAGACAGAGAGTAAAATAAATAACATCGGTACTTATCAATTAAAAAATCAAAATCTATCACCACACATTTTAAATGTATATAAAGAATACATTTCTGACCTGTAGAAGTATTTTAAATTCATGCATTGACCTGTGTGACCTTTTTATCAATATACCCCACATGAATAATGCAACCAAACCCCAAACTCATGCCATTAAAAATTGTAATAGTTGTCTGACATGCACAAGCAATGTTACACCAGGGATCTATTTGGCCCAGGGCATTCCATTAAAACACAAAGTGAGTTTCAAATGTACATGTTAAAATGAAACATCAGCTATAATGAAAAAGGAAGCAGAACAGAGTGGGTTTCTGTTATTAGTGTGCTTTTTCCTTTCGAGAAAATTTTGCCATGCTTGTACAATACCTAATGTCATTCCATATTTGAAGTACAATCAATCCACATTTTATTTTGCTTTTAAAATTCTCTTATGAAAGGTATAAGGCAATCAATGTCCTGTGCTCTAGAGAGATGTTGGTATTATATCAGTTTCTATTGCTATTTAATATTTAGTTTTCAATAAAACCTTGATTATAATCCATTGTATTAGCTACCATGAAAGTACTGAGAAAAATGTGGCCCCCAATAAAAATGTTCAGCATTTCTGTTTGTTATGAAGCTTTGGTAACCTTAGAAAATAAAGGTGAAACACAACAGAGTGGACTGGTTATTGCTTGTTATTCATATGTTATTTCAAACATTCTAAAACTGACACCAGTTACACACCAATCCACTATCTTCACATTTTTGAATCAGTTCATGTAGCAGGATACTAAACCTTAGGATACCTAAGAAATCATCCTGTTGGAATTAAAGGTTTTTTAAAAGTGATTTTAAAGACTTTTGACACTGCACAGTAGAGTTCTGGACATTACATAACTTTGAAAGATTGTCTTCTTAACACTGCAGAGTTCAGCCCTTCCCTTTAGCAGTGAGGAATTCAGGCATGGTGAAAGCAAAATTCAAAAACTGCTTGTTAGTGTGTCTTCTACTGAGCAGTGAATCCACCTCCCCAGACAGCCTTGGCATGACAAGTGTATTCCAAAGTGTATCAGAGGTGAAGCGACAGTGGATCAATGACATGAGAGTCATTTCAGACTTTCACAATCCTGAATTTATTCTGGCTTGGCCAAAGTATGTAGGTGAAAATTCTTTTAGCTCATTTTTGTAATTTTACTGGGGCTACTAGTTAGGAAAATGGTTTTCCCTGACACCAGATGCACATGAAAAAGTTAATGCTTCTGTGAAATAGTGGGAGACAGGCCTAGACCCTAAAGACAATACATGTAGCCTTTGGATTCCTACGTCTATAAAGCTGTTGTGGATACCATGTACACTGGTATTTCTGAATCTCAAATATTATTGATAAATTTATTCCAGAAAATGAACACCTACATTTATGCACTGTAAGACATTTATTAATAGAAGAAGACAGCCAATGTTTCACAGCTTGCCAGCTTTAAGGACATTTGTGTTAGAGTTGATGTCATGGTACACGTTCTGTGATTACTTTTATGCAGCCTCACAGTTTTGTGTTAAGACTAAATTTTTAGTCCACTCATTTGGCGTTGACCAAAACAGATTTATTTTTTATTTTCTTGCTTCATTCTTCAGACTGGACCATAGTAAACAATTTCTTCATATTGGGAGAGAAAAACGGCAGATTTTATATTACAAAACAATATATTTCAGATTAATATGGTAAACATCAGATTTCAGCCTGCAGTGAATTTTGTAACAAAGTGGTAAACAGGAATTTGGAAGTGAAATAGTGAGAGGTGTCTTACTAACATTTTAATATTGTTGAATTTGAAAAGTTTATGGAAGTTTCCATCCTGTATAATTACTGTATTTACAAGAGCATTTCCCAACACAGAAAAAGACTATATTTAGTAACTGCCAGCCTGCCATCCAGCCTCATTTTTCAGAATTCCTGCTTTTTTTGGAGGTCATTTTTAATGACTATGTACAAGCACCTGAAAATTCAGGTGCATAAATTAACTACCAATTAAGGTAATACAAAAAAAGAAGAAAAATGTAATTACTAGTTTCTATATATGTCCACTCATTATCATGTGGAATGTGTGCATGTTTATCATGTAGCAATTACTGAGGCACAAAAGAAAAGTGACATTTTCATTGTGTTGCAGCCCTTAAATTGCACATAACATGAAGCAAAAGAACCTGCTCTCAAATTTATGTCAGTGCTGAGTGTTGAAAGAATGTTATCATGATTTAATATAATGAGTGCTTAATTATTTCTGTGTAACATTTCCCCACATTTGATACCACTGTCTGTCTGGTGTGGCTGTTGACCTAGTTTTCAATTAATTGCAATGTGAATTAAAAAATGCCTTTAAAGCAATGCTTTTTTCTTTACTGGATTACACATGACAACTGAAATTGTGAATTCATAATTGATAAACTTTGTTGACACTATCAATAGTGAACTGGCATTATTACAAAAAAATCTTACAAAGTAGTAATGGCATCAAAAAACATAAAGAATGTTGAGATTCTGTGAACAACCTACTGCTTCTCCAGTAGATAGCATTTTAATCTTTCTTTGAATATTTCAGGTAGTTTTACTCTTCGTTTAAAATTTAACTGCTGGAATAGAAAAAAAAAGTAGTGACAATGTCTCTTATTACATAATAATCTTAGGTTCAGTGCTTCAGTTATCTTTTATCATAACTCATCTATCTTAATCTTATATATCTAAACTCCCACTGAAACCCAGGAGAATTTATATACCTAAATTCCTCTGTAAATATGATGCCTAGAAATGAGAACCCTACTCAAAAATGTTTAAGACCTAAAACTGAGGTTCTCTGCTGCCTGAGAGGATTCAAGCCAAGTATTCTCAGAGGCTGAGCTGGTCCTGCCTCCATCCAGAGTCAAAATACCACTCACTCACTCACTCACCCATATATAGAATTTAGCTACCATCAGATGATATAATGGATTTATAGCTGTATATATTTCATCAATTTTTTTACAGTATTTCAAGGATTTTAATACTAATAAAATCCACAGATGGTAAATACTCCCAAGTACCTGTGACCTCTCTGTTGTGCATCCAAACATAATTCCTTCTACTTTTTAAACTTTTTTTTTACTTCTTTTTTTCCAGAAACACCTCTCAAAGTAAACATTAAAAGAACAAATAGCTAGCAATTAGGTTGTTGCTGACACCTCAGAATACAGGATGACTGCATACAACATGCAGACTGTAACTTACAGCATTAAAGACATTTACTGTATTTTTTTTTTTTCAGCACTTTAATAGCTATGGATTGTATTCAGCACCTGCTGGTAAAATTAGCCTCAGATAACTGTATGTTATTTGTCTCTCTCTATTTCACCACCATTTGTTGTTGATGTCTACACTATTAGCACCATGAGAATCACCTCAAAGCAATTTAATCAGGTAAAATCTCCTGTCACTTAATCCTGGTCAGCTTAGGCTGCCCTGGTATTAAATCAATGCATAATGTAGGCCTAAGGATGAAAATTAAAGGAGATCATGTTGTAATACAAATTGCATTCTTATTATTTGCATTTCAAGTTGGTTGCCCTTTAGTAGGTTTTCCATCCTGCATAGCTCACTTTGGTGACAAGGGGTAACAGAGGCCTTTGGTAGCTGTTAGTGTGATACTGCTCATAGGGACCACCCTCTGCTAACTCTCAGACCAGTTATTATTTCCCATAAAACTACTTTTAGGTATGTAAGTCATGCTTGACAATATTATCATGGTCAGCCATGGACAGTCCTTTATCTGCAAATACATAAGAAATATTCAGGATTTTTATTTTCTTTAAGTATCTGTATTTTTCTTTTTATTCACAGTGTTTTCCATATTGCTGGGTAAAAGAAAGGCTGAAGACAGAAATATATGGGAGGATCAAGGAAGATGGAAAGTGAATTGGAATTCTGTACTGGCAAAATTATATTATTCTGTACTGGTAAAATTATAAGGTCTCATGATTAATCTTGTATGTGAGACTTTATTTACTAATGTGAGAGGTTTTTTGTGAATTTGTTTCTCTGTTCCCAAGCTCTCAGTCAGCTTTTGGCATTAAGCAGATGACCAGCACCTTCATTGCATTTTTTTTGATCACATATCAGGACCCAGGATATTAAAATAATTTTGTGGGGTTTCCCAGTATCTTTAAGAATATACTTGTGATAGTTTTTTGTAATCAGGAGAGAAAAATGTCTCTAATTTATTTTCACATCAGTTGTTTGCACAGGTAATCCTCTCTGCTTAAGGTTTTTGTGATTTTTTTTTTAAGTTATCTTAGCCTTTCTGACCTCTCTGCTTCATATAAATACAAGGGCAAGACCTATGTTTATTTTTAGGACAGGAAGTACAGAATTCTCTTCACTCAAGAATGATGATTTTTACTTCTATGCTCTTATATGCATTAGTAAAGAAAACAATGTTTAGAAGGAGAAAAAAAGAATGAGGAAGAGCTGTATTATGCTACTGATTCTTCATCTTCAAATGGTAGAATGCTGCAAATATTGTGAACTCAGATGACAAATCTCAATAGGAAGCATTTCCTTACCAGTTATGCCTTTTTATAAAGCCACAGAGACAGATGTGGTGCATACCAAGAACAAGGGTACAGGCCACAGAAGCTGGAGTTGCAAGCAGATATTGTCTGTAGTTTCCTCAGGTATCCTCACAGTTTGCTAGGTAGTCATTAGGTAGCTAGAAGCAGAAAAGCACTTGCTTCTCCCTTGTGCCTTTTCTATTTGACAGTTCCTAGAAGGGGAAATCTGGCATCTCTGGATACCACATTTAGGATAAGGTTTATTAGAGTCATCCATGAGCACTATCAAAATACAAATTGTCTGTAGGTTTTGAAAGATGTATTGCATGCAGAAGCTGATTTGTATGTTATGCACATAAATTTAAAGATAAATGATGCTTCTCCCCCAAGTGGAAAAGACTCTGGAAACTTTGGAGCAGCAGTTACATGAGCCTCCATCCTTCACTCTGAAGGAAACTAAATGAAGTCACACATCTGACAATACAGATACACTGCTGAGCAGCAGCCAGTGTGAGAACAGTTTGCTGACAAAAGATGAATAACAACAGAAGGTAAAAATCCCAGGCAGCACTAATGCCCCTCAAATACTCATGTGAAACAGAAACACTGTAAGTTAGAATCTTGAACTTCGAGGTTTGCAATCTATTAGCTGTACAATATTAGAAAACTTTAGAGCATTTTGTGGACAGTAAAATAGGTGTTCCATAAGTGATCTTTTTAAAAAATTATAATGTTGGGTTCTTCTTATGCAAAGTGTTTCAGATTTTATATCCATACTTTTGCATTTTATACTTTGAATTTTCAATTCAACAAAACCAAGTAATATCAAAACAGCAGCGTATTTTAAACATTATGTATATCACATTTGAATGCATTTTTGTCTGTGAAAAGAGCACACTTGGAGAAGGATAAAAATGCAAATATGTTCATCAGTTTTTCCCAGAACTGACAGAAAATAGATTTTTTTTATGTCTGCATAGTCACAGTCTTATTCCAGTCTTATGTGTTTACGTGACTGGATCAGCTGTGGAGGTTATAATTTTATCAGAATATATATACACATGTATATATGTATATACACAGAGAGTACTTGAGCACTAATATATATGACTGCCATGTCTTAATCAGTTGATATCTGTCCTGGGGTGTTTGTTTGGGGTGTTTGTTGTTGTTTGTTTTTTTGTTTTATTCAGTAAACATTTCTTTACCACCACATACACAAAACTTCAAATGTACAGCTCCTATTTTATGTAAAAATAGTTTTCCTTCTTTATTGGAACACATTATTGACATGCATTTAGAAAAACTCATCTGACTTTCTGATCTCATAGTCTGTAACAGATTTCTACTTTGGCATTGTTAACATTTTCTTCTAGATGCATTTAAAGCCTATACTCCTAATTCACCAGGAACTCTAAGAGAGAGAGATGTAGAATGATGAAATACACATCCTTCATGTGGTCTCTCTTTTTTAAATATGCACTAACCAGCTCTATTAGCATTCAAGTCATGAATCATCACATCAAGTCTCAGGAATGCCAGTTATGTTCAATTTCTTTTCCATAATAAGAATTTCTTATTCCTTTTATTGTGGTATTATTATGGAGTCTCATAGGATTTGTACATTGGCAACTGAAAAATGTTGTCTTTTACTTTGTGGGTTTTGGTTTTTTTTTTGTATCAGTTCAGTTTATTCATGAGGGTGCAGATATAAATCTAGCACAGTGATAACCAAGCTAGTTGTAAACGACCTATCTTGGGTGTCAACATCTGCCAAGTTGCCACAGCATAAAATTCGGCTTAGGCTAATATAGTCAGATATTATCTGAGCTCACCTGAAACTGGGATTGTTTGCTTCCTTGCTTCATAATATTGCTCATTTAGTTCGCTCTCAGCTGGCTGAATCATTTCACAAGAATGTGACCCACGAACTTAAGCTTTCTGCTTTGCACTAGTTTCCCAATTAACAGTAAAATTTCCATAATTTCACTGCTAGAAAATCTTTCCCGATGTTGAACACATATCCCCTCCCCTTCATGATGTAATTTTCAAAAACATTTCAATTACTTATACTTCAAATCAGTTCAGAAACCTCTGAAGATGGCGATTCCCAGCAGTGACAGGTCACTATAACAGTGAAAGAGACCAGGGCTTATGAAACAGTGCACCAATGCATGGATGTGCAGTGATATTTGGAAATCATTCACTAACCTTTTTAAAAATGTACACAGGGTTTGAAACAAAACAAGTAAAAGAATCTAAAGTCTCTCACTCTTAGACCTTCTCTTTAAATGTATCACATTTTTTCTTGTTACAACATTCCTTTCCAAAGCTCTCTAACTGCTTCACTCTCATTTGAAACAAGAGTGCCAGATGGCACTTGCCCTGAGGCCAAACATACCTTTATGTCTTGTCACTTTCTTGGTTTTAATGTGCCTTTTAAGAAAATGATATCTTTTCCAAAGCAGTAGCAAAGATGTTAATGTATTTTTTTGAAGCTACTCAATTCCTCTAATTTACCCTTTGCTTTTCACTCTCTCTTTATGTGTAGAGTGATGATCAATGGGCCCATCTCATGGCAATCCTTTTCTCTGTTCATTCACATCTCATTTGCAGGGTAGGAAAGGCAGTGAATTTGTTTTCTCATTGTAGTTGAAATAATTATCAACCTACTCTGCTGCCAAAAATAAGTGAAGCAATTCAGAATCAGTTATGTTGCAGAAGACCTCTGAGATCATCAAGTCATACCTATGCCTGAATGCCACCTTGTCAATTAGACTAGGGCACTGTGTGACATGTCCAGCCTCAAACACCTCCTGGACTGTCCATTCCAAGCTTTAATCACCCTTTCTGTGATGAAATTCCTCCTACTGTCCAACCTAAACCTCCTCTGGCACTGCTTGAGGCCATTTTCTCTCATCTTGTCATTAGCTGTCAGGGAGAAGGGGCCAACCCCAGGAAAGGAACTCTCATATTTTGACAGTAACTATAAAAAATCATGTTTGATATGTTCTGTTTACTTAGTTGTGCAATTAAGACCATACAGGACAGCAGATGGAAATTGATTTCCTCACTTGATATTCCTCACTCCTAACTCCATGAAAGTTCTGAAAACTTCAGTATCTTCCTGTCCTGGTTTACAATTCAAAATGTATTCCATCACTATCTGTTGAAACAAGAGAAGGGCTGATCCTTATCTCTATGGGAGATATCTTCTGTTAATGGGCCATTAAGACTCACTGCTTGACTGATAAGATTACATCATCCCATTGAGAGATGCTCCAGCCACGGGGAGGAGCCATGCCTTTCCCACCTAAATAAAAACCGAGATTTAGAACACCAAAGCAGCCTTTTCCCCTGGATTCCAGAGGAGAAAACCAGGCTTTTCCACATCATCGCTGGACCTTCGGAGGAAAACTGCCCCTTCTACAGGAGCACTGCTACAACAGAACTGCATCTGTTATCCAAGAGGATGCAGCCACCATTTAATCAGGACTGCACCAACACCCTGATTGCCAGGGTGTCAGGTTGTATTCTGACTCTGTCAGTGGTCTTATTTTGTATTATTGCATGTATTCTATTTTTTTCCCTATTAAAATTGTATTACTGACTTGAAGTCTCACTGGTTTTGCTTTTTAAACCAGTACACTTCCTATCCATCCTCCAGCCCCACTCAGCAAAGTCTTCCAGCCTCTTCTCAGGTACAGTTGAGAGTTTCTGCTGCAACTGCTCTGGCTTTGCC
This sequence comes from Toxostoma redivivum, assembly GCA_013397375.1. Taxonomy (NCBI): domain Eukaryota; kingdom Metazoa; phylum Chordata; class Aves; order Passeriformes; family Mimidae; genus Toxostoma; species Toxostoma redivivum. The sequence continues at coordinate 1,332,596 of VXBI01005669.1, read as the reverse complement.
TGCAGTGTCCAGTTTTAAGGTAGTCTATGTCTACTATTGTATTTTCAGCCAGTGCCATCGTGTTTTTCTGTTCCTAGGTGTCTGATCCAAAGCCCATAAAAGTCAGTGGAAGGGTTGGAATCATCTTTGGTGGGCTTTCACTGTCCACAGCCAGTCTCTCCTCTCACTGTATGCCTTTCACCAAGTTATTCTAATTCAAAGAAATGCCTTGGAAACAGAACAGAAAATGTATGTGGTGAAATTCTACCAAAGCTTATTTGACCAGTACTGTGTATTTTCAATCAGAAATCTATTTTCACTCTGAAGATCTACCAGTTTACCAGACAAGCAAATGAAGGCAATGAATTAACTTAAAATTTGTACAAACACTTTATGCTTATTTAAATTCATCTTTTTGGAGCCTTTTGCTCAAGTTCAGAGAAGAAATAAAGAATTTTGCAGGATCATGATTAGTTTCTTATATTATATCTTTCCTTTTAGAATTCTAGTAAGCCAAAGTGAAAAACATTATTTGAAGCTCAGTCAGAAGTATAGAATTGCCTTCTCCTCTCCAATTTAAAGGATGGATAAAGGGCCATGGAGAACCTTGCAAGACCAAGTTCACCAAGGTAAATTTAGTTCTGTGGGGTTTTTCTCTGGACTTGACTGGCTATTGGGGCAATGTATTCATGTATTTTGAAGCATTTAGATATTTTAAAAAATACTTGGAAATGCATGATTTTTAACTCTACTATTGTTTTTTATGACCCTAAAAGGTCACATCTGTTCTGCAGTCAGAGCAACTCTGCAGGGAATCTTATCTCTGACATATGCCAAATTTTGCAGAATCTCAGCCATCTAATTGCTGAGACACATTAAGTACAGTGACTATTAAGGAGTGTTTTTAGAGCCTCAAGACTGCTACTAACCTTTAAAAAGTGCTCAATCCATTTGTTGTGTCACTGCCTGCTGGCACACCTGTTTCATTTTGGTCTTGTATGATTGTTAAGTTAGAAAATATATGCAAAAAAAAGAAACAACCAGGCAACATACAACAAAACCCCAAACAAACAAAAAAAACCCCAACNAAACAAAAACCCCAAACAAACAAAAAAACCCCCAACAAGCCCCCCCCCCCCCCCCCAGATTTACTAATCCCTTCATGTGCAGAGAAAAATTTGCACCTTCCATATTCAGGTGAAAGGATCTCCTCTCTAAAAATCATGTTTTTATGGCTCATACAAGACATATCTCTGGCTTAATAGCAATGACATCTTTTATATGAATTTCAAAGATATTAGCCCCTTCATGTAGTATTTCCTTAGAAACCTCTTGCATGGCCTCTTCTGGTGCTGAATATTAACGTGTAGAACCAAAATTTTTATGAAGATTCAAACTATCAGATTGATTTTATCTCTATGTATAAAATGCTGAAATATACATTTAGTTCTGAAGGAATCTTCACTGGGATTAAAAGGACTACATAGTAGATATTGAAATTCAATGGTAGCTGTTCTTCATTCACAGAATTATCTGTAAAGGTCTCTGCCAGTATCTTTCCTGTGCATTTGATAGATTCAGGAATTAAATATCAACATATAACAAGGTCTTTATTACTGAAATTTATACTTTTAGGATAATTAAATGTGCATATATATTTATTTGTATAATATTCTAACAAGGAGTTGATAAACAGCAACATTTTCAAATTGTTTAAACAGTTTAAACTGGCTTCCTTTTTGCCCAGTTGCTGCAAAACTGAAGTTACCATAGATTTCAAACATTGAATCATTCCTTTTTATATTAGAGATTACTGCTTGAGACAGAATCCTTAACCTAAAACTTGCTTACCAAAAATTACCAACTCCTCCAAATTCATGAAATCAAGCAAAGTTTACATGGAATATGATTGCAAAAACTTTGATCTCAGACACAATATGAAGACTTTGTATTTAAAACAAAGGAAAAATGGATTTATCATTTGGGTTACTTGCACCCCAAACAGCCCAATGCAAATATCTGTGAGGATTAGCGTCTAAAAAACTCGCATGGCTCAAGTAAGAAAGTTTCATCTACATTAGTGCTTCCTTAGCTTTGTGCATGAGAATTAGTCAAACCAGCTTTGTGGGGTTTTTAGTCCATCATGGATAGACAGAATTATTTTTTTATTGCAAGTTTAATAGGAATAGAATATTTCAAGTTTTTACAATTTACTTTTGTTATTATTAATCCCTAAATACTTGCCCTCCATAAAATGAAACAGAATAACTTTAAGGTTTCCTGTGCTATTGCTATTTTTTTTAATAAAGTTGAAATTTGGAGAAAAAATATGCATGTAATTCATTGTGGTATTCAGTGTATTCTTGTAAATACATAGACTATAAATTAACAGACTACAATGCTCTTCCTGATAGCTTCACTAAGTAGAGAAAATGTTACCCCTTCTTTTTCCTAAGAAATGTTGTGTCATACAATTAGCACAAACTCTAATTTGAAATGCATGAAAACTCTGTAGTACATACACCAGTCCATATAGTCAGCTCTTCCAACATTTAGGATTCCAACTTCCAAGTAACAGCATTAAGGATTTCCCAGTGGTATCTGATTTGTAAAAAGTCCATCTATGTACAGCATTTTTAGTTTTGCAGAAGCAGAACATTTTCCTTGTTGCTTCCTGCAGACATGAACTATACAGAGTTCATAGGCAGGAAAGTGTACTGGGCAGAAATGTGAAGATGATGAATTTTTTTTATGTGCTGTTCATGCTTGGTTTCAGATTAATTTATTCAGACTGAAATGCATTTCAGCTCGCGATTTCATTTTAGAGTGATGAAGAAGAAAGATCTTTCCTTTTTAGAGGCCCCCTAAAGGAATAATTGCAAGGGCAAAGGGTGACATGATATGTTTAATAAATATCCCTGTATGTGTGACTGCTGAACATCTTCAAAGGCATACAGAAAAATCCACGTAAAAGATCAAGATTACCTAGATTCTCCCAGTTGCTGTATTTGGTATTGAGAAGTCTGAAGTTCTAATCCATCCTGAGAACAACTGAAGGCTTTTTCTTCCATTCCCAATGAAACAGTGATGAAAAATTCTTTCTTTGGGCTCACCCTGCTGCCTAACAGCTGACACATTCTCCCCCATCTGTCGGTAGCACTGCAGTGATGTGTCTGTCTCACAAACACCGAGTTGCTCTTTCTCCAGGAGCAGTAAGGAGCACTTTTGCCTCTTTAGCAGGTCCATGTATTTCAGTGTGATCACTGCCTTGCAGCAAGGAAAAATGTGCAGGACCACTACCTGACCCACAGTAACTGAAATTGTACAAAGATTCTGTCCCTACAGGAATATATTTGCACTGTAAAAGTAACTGTGAAAACCATATTTTGTGCTGTACAGTCAGATTTTGTGATGTTACTCTTGCAGCTACTCCTGAGTTAATGTAAAACCTACTCCAAATGTGTTTTGTTGAAGTAACATTTGGCATTTAAATAGCCAAGATAAGTGTCAAGAGGTGTTTTGTTCCACATATTTTTTACTTTAGGACTGATTTTTTTCCCCCCAAGGTAATTTAATTGTTAAAAACCCCTTTAATTCCCATATTAAAATTGTATCATTCTTCAGAAAAGTGGGAATGACTACAGCTTCTATACTTCAGGGGCACATTTCTTTACATTTTATTGTTTTCAATTTTTATTCATAAAAATATAAGCCTATAATATTTCAGATGTATGTACTTCTGGAAAAAAAATTGATTGAAAAAATGAATAGCTCATTATTGGCTTGCTGTTTCTTAGAGAACATAATACCACACGTTTACATTGCAGGAGTTAATAATTTATGGTAAATTCCTTAAGGCATTATCAAACTCTGTGAATTTGTGTATCTAATCAAATATTTATTAGTTGCAGTTTCTTCTTACACTGATTTTTCTTTTCATTTATTGCTCTAGGCCTTACTGCAGAACTCTTAGGTGATACTCATGGGCATTTGCCCCCAAAAGAAAGGCAATCGTTGAAATACCCATCTTCAAAACAGAAGAATGTGTGAATTTTAATTTTTGTGGGGACTTTTTTTAAAGTAAACAGACACACTATTTGATTATCTTTTATATGTCATTTACTTGATCTATATTAAAATTAAACAGAAACAAACTTTTATCATCTCAGCTGCTAATAGACTTTAATTTTGATTGAGTGATGTCCTTAGATTCTATACGTATATTTTTATTTTTTATACTTCCATTTAAGCTCTTCTTATTGTGGTATAATTCTACAGAAAGTGATCTGATTCTTCATTTATGGTTTACATTCTCTGTAGAAGTCTGCTCTCTATTGTTCTCCTTTTCCATAAACATATTAGGTGTGCAAGGAGTCCATTGGACTCAAGTGGTCTGAAGCTTTGGAACCAGTAAATTCAATAACTCATAGTTAAATAAAAGTGAAATGTCAATGAAAAAAGAAGAAATGTGTGCAAACTTCCCCACTATTCTCAGTTTCAACATTTAACTGTTTCTTTCCAAAACGTTTGTTATAAGATTTACTTTGTCGTATTGGACAGCTTCATGGGATAGAGAACTTTCTTCTGGGCTGTGATCAATTATGCTTTGCAACAGGGCTCTGCTTTTCTGAGCACCACACAGCAAGTTGTCAGGATCTCTTCTATAATTTGAACATCTATACCACTATTTGAAAATTGATTGAAAGAAAAAAAAATACTGGTTTTGCTCAGGAAAATAACATGTCCTTAATTTTCCTGCATTTCTCTAGAGGCATAAGAAGCTCTGGGGTAACCAGTTTTCAATAGTTCCACCCATAGGAAATGACATGTAGATAGGGAAAATCAGAGGCACTATCTTCTTATTCCATTCTCTTTAATGTTCCTCATAGATTCTCATCTTACCTCAGAGGATATAGGCCAAAATAAGCCATGAAGACATGGTGTAAATAATACTCTTTATAATATCCCATGTTCTCTTAAATAGAGACATCTTCAGAACTAAGTTAAATTGACAGACTGCGGCAGAATGCAAACAAATGCACGCAGGGAAAATAATCCTGAGTTATGCTTACAAGAATTTACATTTCATAAAGGAAAACAGGGAGAAATTCTTGGGATATTGCAAAGACACAGACTTGTGAGAGCTATGCATTATTTAGATTCATACAAACAGATGAAGAGGTGCTTATGCTAAGCCTATGATGAGCCCTAGGCATCCTTGACAATTATGAATAAGCATAAGCGTCATAAAGAATGAAGCACCCTGCAGCATTCACTGCCATCCACAGCACTGTGTGTTAGACCTTACAGCAACAGGAAACAATGAAACCAAGTCCCTTGTCTCCTTCTAAAGGGGAATTTTGGTGCTGGACCACAGGATGTGTAAAATATTGGTTTTTTTCATCACTGAAATTTTCTTTATGATAGACAGAGGGGTGGATGGAGGAATGTATCTCCTGTGTGTGTACATATAGCCTTGTATGAAATGTGAGAGAAATAATGGTCTGCATTTCCATTGTTCAGTAAACAAGAGTAAACAAGAAAGGTCTAATAAATAATCACTGACTGATGCCTTTTTATAGCTACATAAACAACATCTGACCTGATATGCCAACTTTTAATGGTTTTTTTTTCTTCGTATTATCAATCAAACACACATATAGACAATTGATATAACTAGAAGAAATTTAATATTAGTCCCAAGATTCCTTAATGATGCATTAAGGATAAAGAGCTCTAGTCTACAATAATAAGTCAGCTTGGAGAAAAAAAAAATTAACACGTAAATTGTTAGTAAAACAATAGTCATGCTTATATTATTCCACAGGTTTGGCCCTGGACACTGGCATAAAGGGGGCAGTATTTATGTAACTAAGTGGTTCTGTGTTTCAGATTCTGGATTATTTATGTCTGATAAACCACTGAAATCAGTGAAGATTTTCCCCAGCACTGGGCAAATATCTAAAGTGTTGAGGGTTTTTAATCAGGAAGCTGGAAGTAAGTAACTTTATTAGGAGTTTCATTAGGAGAATGTTTCCTTTCTATTGCTCAGCAGCAGTTCAAAGTTATACAGAGCAAAACATTCTGTGATTCTGTCCTGAGGAGTGCTTCTGTGTGCTGCTCCTTTCCCCTTCTTTGCTCTTTCCTTCTAAGTTCTGAGAAGACATGAAGGAGCCATGTGATGTTTAACATGACTGCATGAGGTAAGAGAGATGTGACTTTCTGTTTCTTTGATTCAGACAGGTTTGGATTTTGATGTGCATTTGGAGAAGGGTAACTGCTGCGCAAAACCTCAAAGAGTGTCTGTTAAGATGTTTTTTCTACTTTCATCTAAGTACTTATCTGTATTTGAAAACCATATGGAATAAGATTCAAGTTTTTGTAAATTATTATTGCCTGTTTAGTTATAGCAGCCAAGTATAAATATTTGTAATAAAATACTGGGATTTAAACATTTGGTAGATCTGTTTATATTTCATGAAGTGTGCTATAATATTGTAAACTAAGCTGAATTTATTTCCAACATCTTTAGTTTCTTTCTTTTTTTCTCCAGAGATGTCAATGTGCTTTGTTTTTCATACAGAGATGGAGAGATAATAACTAAATTACTTTCTCTACCTGTTTACATATGATACCTGGTCTCTAGGCAGATTACTTAAGGATTTACAGGAAGAGTTTCAAAGGTAGGAATTGCAATTAGGTATATAACACAACTGAGAAAACCCCAAGAACTCTGTTACAGAAATTGATAGAACACTTGCTTTTCCATAAAGAAAATGCAAATAAATTCATTTATTTTCTAATATGAACCCATGTTTCTAATGAATTCCATCCTGCAAAAATGGTTTCACACTGAAAGGTTACCTTTATCCATACAGCTATAATTACAGAAGAAGCCTAAATAAGATGAGGGAAAATGTAGAATTTGTGATTGTAAAAGCTTTGGTTAAAGTGGAGAAATGCAGAGATGAGCACTTTTATCTCAACATTGGCAATTGTATTCATTTACAATCACATGATGATTCATCATTGTTTTGAGAATTAAATCTCATCTTGCAAATGCTGTTAAACTTTTTGAATTTAAACAATGGTGATTTTTATATGAGTGGTAAAAGGAATGTGACAGTATTTCATGCAGAGCTGGGTTTGGATTTTTTTATTAATGTTATCTTTCATCAGAACTACTTTTTTTAATCACACTTGCACTTTCATTGGGAAGCATTTTTGAGAGCAAAACAATAATAAATTCCACTTTATTTGCTGGAAATGTGTGTTTATCCTGTGAAAGGAGAAAAAATATGTTAGAGTGAGACAGTGGAGTTCACTGGGACTTTCTTCCCTCACCACTTTTAACTGAATCAAAGAGGAAATAGGAAATTGGGATGGTGAAGGCACTCGCTGTTCCAAAAGAGAGGGATGCAGGCAATGTGGAAGTTACAGGACTAACCATGTGCATTTCTATCTCCCATTGGGGGAATCTCCTGAATTATAAGTTTTCTGATCATTCCTGGAAGCATTCCTAGAAGAAATGAAGAGAACAGGATTGATTCAGTACCTTTTTCACTGTTCTGGCAGCAGAAAAGAAATGGAGAGCTGAACTAACTGGCCATATCCTTAGCTGACCAAAGTTTTGCCAAGAGGTGTTGTAGATACAACTGTTCTGGCATTCCTCAGCTTGTGGTGAGATTAGGAATAAATTATGAAGAACTTTGTGTTAGAGGCTGGTATAGTAGAAAGTCAGAAGAATGACTGATGTCTTTTCCTGTTTGGAGTGTGAGGCAGACCTAGGGCCCTTGCCCCAAATCCATCCTGGGTTTCTGCAGAAGGTCTGTGGACTTTGGGTAATAAGGCTGGTCTGTCAAATTACAGTCAAAGTAGCTGGGACAAATCAGTAACTTTTGTTTTCTGAAAGTGAGCTGTACTTTATTAAAAAAATTTGCTACGGTTCTTAGAACAAGAGACACAGAGAATTTTAAACAAAGATTGAGTTGTCTGGATATTACAGATCCTACGATATATATAACAATAGAGCAGAAGGCACAGTTAGGAAGATATGCTGAAAGCCCAGGTGTAAGGTAATATACTTACCAGCTTTTGTTTTCTCATCATTTCTCCTCAAAAATATGACGCCCTGTCATGTTTTGGGTTTTGTTGTGGTCGTGGTGGTTTCTCTGAGTTCTTACTATTTCTATTTAATTGTACTTTCATTCTGTAAAGAAGCATCCCATGTTGGTATTTCTGCTGGCCAACTGAAAACCTCCTTCTTGGCAATGTATAGGTGACTGAGTAATTTTGGATGAGTCACACAGCACAATGCAAGGCTCATTATATATCTGTGCTTGTTCTGAACCGATAATCCTGGGTGACAGAAGTCCCTTAAATATAATTTCTATTCCAGGAAGAAAGCAGCAGTATAATATGAGGACAGTATATTTACTGTCCTCAGCCTCAGCACACAATTGTGATTATGCTGTTCTTAAAACACAAGCTACTGTCTGTATACTTAAGTGTATTCTAAATGCAGTAGCACAGTTCACTGGGCCTATAACTCTATTGTCAGGCATTCAGAGATGCCCTGTGAAATATTTAAACTTGTTTGTGATGATGTATTACACTGAATACAGAGGTAAATTATTCTTAAATCTTTCAGGAGAATATAGATTTGGTCCCAGTTTATTCTTTCATTGTGAATTTTGTTTTGGTAAAATCACTCTAGTGTGTCTTTATTTGTAATATCAGGGATACTGTGGCTTCAGCTAGCATCAGAGTTCAGGAAATATAACCAAGTTTGTGTTTTTGCTTGAAATGAGAGCTAGAAAGCTAAAAGCTCAGTGTGAATGGAAATGTGAATTTATGTAATTAGGAACATGAGCATAATAACCTTAGATGAAGGTCATATCCTCACAAGGAGGTTTATAATGAGGGTGACAAGTACACATGCTGCTGAAACATAACCCTCTGAACTGTACTGTATAGAAGTTGCAATGATTCATTGGGTTTGTGGGGTTTTTTAATTAATTCAGTGATGGGTGAAATCTCTTGTGTCTTGCTTTTATTGTCTCTTTGTGACATTTGCCATAAAATTATCATCTTTTAATGCTCCACAGGATCTCCCAACTATTTTTGGTTCTTGCTAAAATAATTTTCACTGTTGGTCTACAGCATTGTCATCGATTCTTAAAAAAAATTAGATCGTATTAGTACTGTAACACAGACTCCTAGTGCTCAAAACTCGAAGCTGTAATAGGTAAGCATTTCCCAGGTTTCCAAAAGAAAGTCTTATAAATTAAGGATTATCACTGGAGTCGTATTGCAATCTCAATTTGCTCTCTTCATCACATGGTTTGGAAGGGTAATAGTCTGAACATCAAAGATTTCTTATTATTCTCAATCAAGAGCCTTTGTTTATGTATGTTTGAAAAATATAGATCAAATTACATATCTGATTAATTCTTAGTTGTAAAAATTATTAAAAGGGTAAAATACTTGGAATACTCTCAGTACTCTCTAAAATGTTTGGTGTGCTAGTCATTAATACATTGTGCTTGTGTTGTTTCTCACAGTATCTTTTGAAATTAAATAATTCTCTATACAAAAAGTAAATTATTTTGCCTTATTGAACTTAAATTAGCACACTAGATATACTTTCCTTTGTTTTCACAAGTTAGATCAGATCAAGTCTGAAAAATATTAAAAACATTTCTCAATTATTGTTCTAATTGTGTAGATTTCTATGCTACTACACAAAACAGTATATATTAAAATTGTTTGTTTTGTTTTAATTTTATTTTTCAGTTAAGTATATTTTACTTGAGGACGTACTATGACAAATGGAAAAAACAATGTTCTTGGTGAAATGTATGAGCCATGCTAATTAACACACAGTTTTTATAGTGCCTCACACATGAGCAAATACTGAAATCAGTGTATCAGATAAAAAATATTTAGTACAGCAGGTTGAAATAGTTTTGTTTTGAAGCTCTGGAAGAGTTAAGACAACAACTAGGAGAACAATTTTTAGAATGCAATCAACACAGAAGCATAAAAGTATGATCCTTGGTGCCACCAAAAGCATGACTAGAAAGGATGACAATCATACCAGGTCAGAACTTGCAAGTGCACACACCTAGCAGCTTTGAAAGAAACTTCTCAAAATTAAATTATTTCAACTGATTCAGTTTACTGTGAAATAGAAAACACTGTATAAAATCATCACTTCCTTTTAAGAGAAGCACTGGGTTGGACAATATTCGACACTTTATTAATTCAATTTATTACTTGTTTACATTTGTATGTATCAGATTTGAGTTCACAAACCTACTTAAGCTGCATATTTTCAAAGGAGCTAAATTGTAATATTGCTGTAGTTAGTTTTAGTGACACAATGACAGCCATGACATCATAGATTTCCTCACAGCAGAATCTGATAATTGGACATCTTTGATATCAGCTTGGAATCAGATAGTTTTAAGACTGAAGGAATACCACCTGCCTTGTGCAAACCCCGTGGAGCACTTACACAAGGTGTGACTGGTATCAGCATATTTTTTGGTTTTGGGTTCTATTTTAAAGGGGAGGATTTCTGTATTGCAGTCCAGGACTGCAGAAGCAGCAGCAAATGGAGAGTGATTTCCAGAAGTAGTCTAGGAGAATGTTCTCTGACATTTCTAATCTCAGTCAGCTCTGGCCAGTCTTTAGCTCAAATTGGTCACCTGTAGACTCTCCTGCAAAAGGAAGGTCACAGCTACTGCAAACCCAGGTCACCTGTGAGATTTCAGAGTCCAGTGCTGGGGAAGATCATTGCAAACATCTGTCTGTAGCCATCAGGCCACTGCAGGAAGACACAGCTTCCAGTAAATCAGGCTCTTAAGGGCTATTTTAGACATCTTTACATAATTTTTCACTATGTGATACAGACATCTTCGGGTTTGTTTTTTTTTTAAACATCTTCAGGGGTTTTTTTAGGGTATTGCTTGATGAATGGGAGCAGTAAAAGTCTTGCAATTTTGCTACATCTCACTCCCTTTGCTGGGAATGATTGGTGGCTCAGCTGAGATTCGCCAGTGAAGTCTGTGTTTTCCTTTCTTTGCTTAAGTTCCAGTGAACCTAAACCGCTTTGCATTGAAACTGCTGAGGAGTTTCACTTCCTCTCATGAGTCCTGCATTACCTGTGAAAAGATAGCAACTTTCTAAGTTTCTTGCTCCAAATGACTTGTGCTTTTCTTAGCAAACTATTAATTGGTAATGTCACATAAATTTTTGAAAATGTGGATGTTGGCTAATCACTGATATCCCTTTACTAATCACATTTTTCTCCTTTCCCAACAAGGCCAAGCTCCTTTTGCAAATTTCACTTAACTCTCATTTAAATCACTGCTTTATAATAATTTGATCCTTTTTTTTTGAGCACTTTCTTTCACAATCCACTGTTATGATCTAGTTCTTGTGATAGTGTCCTAAAATTGTATCAGGTAAATCCTTTCAGATCCTACACTGTGTTTACAGGTTCACTGATACTAAATGTTTGGGGAAGAATTTCCAATTTAGATTTTCTAAAATGGTCCAAAGAAATCAGAAATTCTGAAGAGAATAGTGTGAGAAGTAGATGTCTAACATAAAGACATATTTAGTAGCAAAAAGATTAATAAAAATGGCAAAGTTTATTCAGCAGGAATGTGTCTTATACATTGTTGGGAAGGATTATGGATGTCTTTTATACTTGGCAGAACTAATGTCTATGAGTCAGGCCTGGCTGTAAGGTTTTATGCATGTGCAAGTTTCTTTAAGAAAACCAATTGAGAATGGAAACTTCATTAAAATGACAGCTTTTTTTAATCAGTCCCCTTCACAGCTGCCTTATTCTAAAGGGTATGAGAATGATAGCTGACCTTCTGGATATAGAAATGACATTTAAAAATATTAAAAAGTACAGATTAATCCAGCTATAAAAGGAAAACATGTTATATCATTCTTTTATCTTTGGCATTACTGTTTTGCAGTGATAACCTGTCTCAGTTGAAATCTGTGGGAATTTACAATTGATTTTAACTCAGCAAAATGTGCTGTCTCCTGACATAGGAGAAAGGCTGACTGAAGAGCTTAAGGTGTCTGTACAGTTTTATTTTTGGAAAGTATGCAAATAGACTTCCTGAGGTATTTGAACAAAACTAATGTATACTGGGCCTGATTTTTGTTGCTGCTGTAAGCAGCTTTCCCACACTGTGGTTCCAAGGATGTGAGCTTGGCAAGTGGGAGGCAGAGATTTGAATTTGCAGCAGCTAAGGACAACAAACCCAGTTTTTCTGCTTTTGAACAGATTAGCCTAATTTATGAGTTGTATTGAAAAAGGCAGGTATCATCAGCCAGCTAATCTTCAGAAGAAGGGAGTCCCAACTAATTAAGTGCCTGTCTTCAGGTAATTTATTCCAGTGTGCAGAGGATGCATGTTTGAAAGTCCTTAATGTGCTGTGCTGTCACTGGTACATTTGGTGGCTTTTTTGGCTCCTTGCTATGCTCACAGTGCTTTATTGGCTGCAACTGGATATCTCCACCCCCATCCCCCCTTCACAGAGTGGTTTTTTGTCTGCTAGTCTACTGAGGATTTTTCTGTCTTTATTTACTTCTGAAGGGAACCTGGGTACCTAACTTCCCTGGATCATCTTGTAAACCCTTGGATCAACCCAGTAGAATCAGCCACCTAAGTTTTTGCTGCTGCTTAAACTGGATATACTTTGTCTCCTTCTTTTCATCCTAAGTTAATACACTTGATTTTCAGGAAACTATTTTCTCACTGTCTATTGCTACATTTGTTTTAAAAAAAAAAAAAAACAAAGCAAAAAACTGCCATAAAAAACCCAAATTTTATATACTAGTATTCTTTTATTCTTGCAGGGGCTGGAAGTAAATCAGGTGAACTTGATAATCACAATTGATGTGGTAGTAACAGTTGTCCAAAGTTTGGTCTAAAATTAGAAGAATTAGCTGGAATCTGTCCTTTGATTTTTGTCCCTGATGCATTAATGATGTTAGTGCTGTCACAAGTTCATTTATAACAGAGACAGGGCCTGTTGGAAAAATTCTAGCAGAACTTTTCTATCAGACAGCATTAATTTGTCAGGAAACCATGGAAATGTAGTAATTGTTTTCAGTTTTTTAGTGAAACCAGGTAAATCCTGTGTAGTTTCCCGACAGTTCACCAGACCTCATTGTGTCTGTGGTAGTCCATGGGAGATTGCAGACCCAGGGACTGTGGGTTATTGGGATTCCCAGATAACAGACTACTTTTAGTTTTCCAATCATAAAAGAAAAATTTCCATTTCTTTTAAGTCCCCAGCAGTTTTAAATGGGAGTACTTTTTGCAACCTAAAAATATTTTAAAATAAATATATTTCAGATTCTGGAATATGAAATCTCTTCACCTAGAGGAGAACTGTGGAGTATTTTCTGCAGCGAGGTTTTTTTGCTTGTTTTCTTTTTTCCCAAAATTCTTGAGGGTGAAGAAAAGGCTGTTGTGGCTTTTTATCCCTCTTATAGATAGGTTTTAATTTTTGTCAGACCACTGTGCTAGCCAAGTTATTTTATCAGAATCTTGTAACTACCTCCTTCATGCTGTCCTTTATAATTACAATCATCACCATCAGTTTTGTGAGCTTGAAAATGTGCAGGGATTTTTGCTGGATCTCCTCCCACCAATTGTGTCTAACAGTATCTTTCAGAAGGCATTGAACAAAGAGCATGGTAGCAGTCTCACTATACAGAAGTCTGCATTTTGCTAAAATGTGCCTTAACAAAAATTGAAAAGAGCATTATCTTTTCCTCTCTTGGTTCTGTAATGCAGTTTTTTACTAAGCTGGCGCTCAGGAAAAAAGCCTGACAAGAGCAAGAACTGCTCTTGCTTTATAGCTGCAATACTAGCAAAAAGAAAAAGAAATTCCTGTGCTTTTTATGCAGTTTCTGTTAATGACAAATGCATCAATGAGTGGTATTGAAGGTTTCATTTCAGTAGTTGAATCAGCTGATAAACCATGTAAATTTTTTTAAAGTATGAATGTAATTACTAGCAATTCTGAGCAGTAGGAAACAGGAGTGGGATTTGTCAGAATCTAAGCCCACAAATTGTTAAATTGTAGTTCCATCAACTTCAATTTATAAGAAATTTTAAGCCAGTGGACATCAGTGTATGCAATGTAAATTACCCCAGTGTAAAAACTGAGCAGGATTTTTTAATTCCCTCACTTTTCTATCAAAACCATTGTACTAGTGCAGAAAATAACACATTATTGATTTGAGTTTCTCTGCTATCCATTCAGCACCAAGCCAGCAGAGTGCCATAGTGACAGCAGGTCAGAGCATCATATGTCCATTGTTTCTTCTACTGTCTGTCCTAAAAAGAGGCCTATTTATGCCCTTAATAGCAGATTCACTCATTTTTGCTAAGCAAATACAGAGAGTTTAAACTATTCTAAGACTGGCATAATAGTTTTGGATTTCTAACACTCTCCCACTTCAAAATCTACCCATTTATTACAATGAGCAATTACACAAAGGTTTCAGTATCTTGGCTTGAGACATTTTTCAAGCTAGCAAAGCCTTGCTCCATACACATATTTTTCTATACATGTGTGTGTGGGGGTAATTTTTTTTTGCATAATTAATTAATGCACAGTAATTCATGACTTATAAACAAGCTATGGCAGTTATAGTCATTGCAGCAGAGATGACAGAATTCTGTTGCTGCATTTGGCTTTTTGGCCTAAAGCCATTTAAAATTAGTTAATGGAATTTCATTTTTCACCCTGGTATTTAAACATGATAAATTTTCCCATTAAAGATCCTTGACATTCTCCTGTGACAGTGGATGAAGCTGAGTGACATAAGCCTCTGCCCTCTCGTGGCAGATCAGGTTGATGAAGTAAGCAGTGATTGCAGATATTTTCTTCAAGTGTCTCTTTTCTTTTCCATAGCGTCTCCATAAAACAATAAAAAGTTTTAAGGGTTCAGCTCTGCAGAAGCAGAAATCTTCACCTAGTTCCTAGTGGAATCAGTCCCATAGGGAGAAAATGACTGGTGTTTCAGATTCATCTCTGCTATTCAAACTGTGCTTTGAAGACTGGTATTTTCAATGTAAGAAAAAAAAGACGTCTCTATGCCATGGTGATGGGTAAATTCTGCCTGCAAAAGATGACTCATATTTTCTACAGCTTACAGCAGACAAATCATCAAATACAGGATTAAGTTGTAACAGTTCGATCCCATCTTCTAAAGATACCAAGAAGAGTTAAATGAAGGCATATTTAATCAAGGTGTACTTTAATGTAAGTGTTAAACAGAGAAGACTAGTGTGTGAACGTCCTCATATTAAAAGGAATCAAAGGAGTATAATTTGGACATTCAGGCAAAGAAGAAACTCTTTTCTTCTTCGTTGCCCTAGCAGCAAAGTATTTTTCAATAGTATTTTTCAAGGCACTTGCTGATTCAGCAAATTCTGTTTCCTGTTTCAAGCTTCTGGCATGGGTTTGTAGATGGTTCACAGTGAGAAGAGGTATAATAATAGAAAAATGATAGTGGCATGCTGGTGAACAGAAGTAGAGAGTCAGGAAGAATTTGTGAAGACAAGCTAAAAAGCTCTGGGTGCATCAAAAGCTATAGGAGGTTATAGTAAATGAGCAATTCTGTTTAAAATGTAGAAATACAGAAAAACATAGCAAAGGGAGGCTGGGGGTTGGGTTTTGCTTGTCATTGCAGAGCTGCTCTTCAAATTCACTCTTGGAACAAGATCAGAAGGATCATCTTAGCTCCAATTCAATACAATAAAAGGCTGAGAAACATTCTGAGGGGAGAGAAAGAAGAAAGAAGAAATTATCTGTAAAAGAAATGCAATCAAAACAACCCCCCTCCAAACAAACAACAACAAAATCCACAAACACAAACAAAAGAATCAAAACAAGCCTCAGCCAATCAACCAACCAACCAATGAATCAAACTACTCCAGGTTCAGCAAGTAGAAAAAGAAGTTCAGGATAAGTATAATGCTATAGTAATGTATTTATTTAGTAATGCATTTTATTTGAATTTTGGAACATGACTTAGTCATAGATCTGAAGTACAACAATTAGTTCTGTTTCAATCTGGGGCTCAGTTCTTTAAGATCAGAAATCCTCTCTGTTTGATGAGTAAAATGTGACCCTCATGTAGTAGTTGATTGTTTTGAGCTCAGTAGTGCAGAGATCTCTCCCCCAGATGCTTTAGTGACCACCAAGTGCTGTGACGTGCTGCATGGCTCAACATCAGCAAATGTATCCACCATGAAAAACCATAAAGTACCATAAAACCATGTGTTATTCAGATATCAGACTGCTGAATAAAACTGTCTGTATGCAAGGTAAAACAAAAAAACAACTGAAAGCCATAAGAATAAAAAGTAAAAACAGGAAAGTAAGAAATACCAGTTCTTAAAGTTTGTAAGGCCAGTTTAACAATGTAATAACTGTTCTGGGGGGAGTTTTTTTTGTTGTTGTTTGTTTGTTTTGTTGTTTTGTTTGTTTGGGTTTTTATTTGTTTGTTTGTTTTCTTTGGGTGTTTTTGTTTTTGTTTTTTTCTTGTGTTTTTTTGTTTTAGTTTGGGAGGTTTTTTATTTGTTTGGGGTTTTTCTTTTTGTTTGGTTGGTTGGGGTTTTTGTTGTTGTTCTTGTTTTTTTTGTAATGTAGCATCTGCTGAATATCCTAGCCAGTCAATACCAGGGAATAATCTAAGAATCAGTCAACAGAATGCTACTGATTTGGGGACATATGAGGTAAAACAAGATCAAAAGGCAAAAGAGAAGACAATAGAGCTTTTGCCATGTTTTGCAGAATGTGCCATGTGTGTTTTGGCAGCTTTAGTATTTCTGTAGATTGTAATGAATGGCACACTAAATGCCTTCCTATCCAAATTTACCACTCTGTGTTGTAGAATTTAAGACACCTTGACGATAAAATTATTATCATAAAAAGAAAGAAGGAAAGAAATAACGAGACAAAGAGAGAGAAAAAGAGAGGAAAAGGAAGGAATGAAGATAAAGGAAGAAGGAAAGACAAAGGGTGTGTGCACAGACTGAAAATAGGCAGAGCTCCAGCTGACAGAAGAAAACAAGGGCTGTGAGTGAGTGCTGGGACTGGGAGGGCCATGTACCAACAGGGTAGGGGGAAAGCAGAGAAAAGCCAAGAATTATTGGTGTTTGCAGTAAACTTGCTTACAAAAAGCATTTGGGTTACTCCTGGCTTATACATTTAATTGAAAAATTTAAAAAACACCCACTGTGGATTAGCATCCATGTAGCTGTGAGCATATTTATTGTTAAATCCCATTTCTTCATGTCCTTTGTGTACTGCTACCATGAGCAGACAGCCTACTATTTTTCAAACATCTGTTTTGAGAGACTTGTGTATATTTGCTTACAGTAGCATATATTTAACATTTAAACTCTTTCAGCATCTCTTTGAAACAATTAGTGGATAATGAGCAGCTTCCATACTAGCAACCTATGCTAAAATGCTTACTAAAAACTTTAAAATATTGAGACTGACTTTAACAAAAAAAGGCCACACATTCATCAGCTCACTCTTGGGAGTCTCTCTGAGGTGCTGTTTCTACAAAGCAGAAAATAATTGCTGCAAAATTTCTGTTTTCCTCTAAGCTTTTGTGCCAGGACAGTACCTGAAGGTACCTCAAAACCTGCTGAGGTTGAGTGCTTTGTGCCAGATACCTGAAACATTGAATGAGCAGAGATTAGACATGGTATATCATAAAAGGTATTTGGAATTTTCTTGGCCTTCCTCATGAACTTTTATCTCACTTCCTACATCATCATCAGGCCCAAGGTGCTACCCTGACAACCTAGCTGTAATAACCAGCTTTGACAAGATACTCAAGCCCGGTGAAAAAAGGAAAGGCAAAGAATGTGCATCCTGACACCACCTGCTAGAGAAGGAGGCTGACAGTGAGGTCTTGCCACAGGCACTGACCATCAAAAAGAGGAACTTGTCTCCCAAACAGGACTTTTTCCTGTGTTCCTTGAACACAGAATAGTGTTGCCAGTATTTGAGAACTTTGACTTCTTAAAGGTATCCTTAAGAAATGAGCAAGGTTTCTTTGTGCAGATCCCTCCCAGAGATGCCAGGAGTCTTAAAAAACCCAAACAAACAAACAAAAAAACCAAAACAAAAAACAAAATAACAACAAAAACCAAAACCAAACCAACAAAACCCCCCAAAATAAAAAAAAACAACCCCCAAAAACCTAGAAAACCTAAACAACAGAAAAATACTTCAGCCTAGGAACTTGAACTATTTAGTTAGCTGAACTACAGAAATATAAATAAATAAATAAATAAATCTCCTTCTTCCCCCTAAACTTTAGGAATGATTATTATTGCTTTAAGTTGTACACCCTTCTCTTCTAAATGCACCTAATTTGTACTTTGCAACTTCTAGACACTGCAAAATCAAAAAATACCTAAAAAGGACTTACTAGTTTATGTTAATTATTCTATTAGAGGTTTTCTTTCACATCAAATATGCATAAGAAGGAGTTATTTCAAAGTTATGAAAAATATATGGAATACATATGTGTGTGGAAACTCAAGAGCTTTAATTTGTTATTGATAGTCTCCTTGGTCCAGAAGCAGCCTTGATACTTCCTTGTACAAGAAGCAACTTTTGTCATGATTTCAGTGGCCTTGTGTACTTAGCTTAGATGCTTTACTCAGCATCCTCTATCTTAGTTCCTTTTGTCTTATTATGTAAATTGCAGTCCCATACATCATATTCTATCCTATTGAAAGATATTGCACTTATGAAAAAAAGATGAAAATTTAGAGACACTTGTTTATAGAATGTGGTGTGCAAATATTTGGAAGTATTTCCCTTTTTCCTTCATGTTCAAACACATTTGAAACACTGTTCTAAAACATGAGTAGAGAATCACAGTGATAGAATGGTTTCCCATTTTCTAAACAGGCAAGAGTTCCTCTAAATTGTTCAGATTCTACATACATAAATGAAATAAACAATGCATCTTCAGTACACCTTGTTTTCTGTGATTAGCTTCATAATTACCATAATTACCCATTGTATTCAATGCATCTTGGTAAAAGACTAACTGCTGTTATATTCCTGAAAATGTCATATTACTAGTCATTGTCAACCCAAGAGCATATGTGCTTGGTATCATAAATTACATATCATCTCAAAGAGAAATAATCAGTTTATCCTTTGCTAACTTGGCAAGGTTTGGGGTAGAGGAAGAATCTGCTTTTAAAAATGTTCTTTTTAAATTATCTGAGTGTTGCTTTAGATTGTGATTTTGCATACGTCATGAAATAAACTTCTATGAGTAACCTGAGATAAATTACTCACATTACAACTTGAACAAAAGATCAGCTTTTCCAGCAGACAAAAAAATAAGGTACATAATTATTTTTTTTTAAACCATCATAAGAAAAATAAGCTTTGGTCATTCAAAAATTCTGAGGTTAGTTCTTCTGCTGTTAGGTAAATTAATGGGAGCCTTTAAAGGGAAATGTGATTTTTTCCTGCCCTTTCTCTGAAGCAACATGAGCCAAACATGAGCCATCAGGCAGCTACAGAGCTTCAGCAGTGCAGCACTAAGCACAGCTCCAACACTGCAGTCCAGGGCTCCTGTTTGGAAGGTGCCTTCCTCTATTCAGCTCAAAACATACAAAACTGACACTGTGTCTGCTGGTAAAACAGTGTCCATAAATCTTCTGTCAATATCATCTGATTTAGTCTGTCATTCATTAGGCCTAGGCTCAGTCTTTTAGTTAGCTCAAATCAGATTTCTAGTTCTTTTGTTGGAAATTTTTCATATAGGGTCCTCTCGATACATAGGACAACCTTGCATATCCAAAACTCTCAAGCATCCAGAGAAAAAACAAACAAAACAAAAACAAACACAAACAAACAAAAAAGCAAAATAAAATTAAAACTTTACTACTTAAGTTTATGGTTTTTAAATATGCTCAATACACTTAAAATACTTTAGTATAAGAATATTATTCTTATAATGAGTTAATGTATTTATTATATACTTATATCTAGTATAGGAATATTAACTTTAGGGGAGGAGTACCTACAGTTACCACTTCAACATCAGCTGGGTTTTGAAGCACAAACCACTCTGAAAAATCAGGCCTCAGTTTTGCATAGGTGGGAGATGTCAAAATTGAAGGCATATGTTTAAATCTTTGCAATTATCTCTTCCTGTAGAGTTAATAAGCAATTAAGTCTGTCTGCAAAAATAAATCTGAGGTAAAGAGATCCATTATTTTCTGTGTTAACCTGCATGGTAGCCCTTGCCTATGAAATATTATTAGTGGAGCATTTATTTGCTCCTATGCCTTTAGTTTTGTGTTCAGAACACTGTGTGGTACCTAAAAACCTGGGAATGCAATTATTCTTTGTGGTTTTTGGAGGGGGGTCTGATTAAGCAGGTCTCCATTGTTACAGGCACAGCTGTGAAAGAATTTACTGTGACATGAGTTATGTATTCCAAACTGAAGGCCTGGTTGCTCTACAAAGGATTGTGTTTATTATTTGAGAGTAGAATCAACAACAAAGCATATAATTAACATCAGAAGACTACAGATACCGTTATTTTCTCATTTCAAGTGATTTCTTTTTCTTTGACAAGTATAGTAAGTTGTTCTTTTAAGGTTAACCTGTTCTTTTAGAGACTAAAATCATCACTGAGTAAACTTCTTTGGTGGTATAGAGTTCAAGAGAGGTAGATTCTATTTAGTTAAAATATTCCATAGTGTTCTGAAGTGTTAAAATGACCCAATTGCTGTATAAACTTGTCAAGAAAAAAATCTAACTGAAATATCAAAAACTACACAAAAACTATTGCAAAGAAACCAAATATCAAAACCCAATTGAAGTCAAGGGCCACACTTCTTTTAATTACTGTCATTTCCTCAATATAAAACATGCATTTCCTCGTTCACCTCCAGTGTCCAATGGTTTCCATGAAAAAGTCTCAGTTGACTTCCACAAATGCAGACAGAGATGTGGTGCACATGTAAACAAATGAAAATGTTTTCAATGGGAAAGCAGGACTTAAAGAGTTGAGAACTCTTAACTTTGAAGTCTGCAGTGTGTTTAAGGAGATGTGGCAGATTCAGTCTCTAGGTTACCATAAAATGGACTAAGCCTACAAAGTTGCTTGAGAGCTGAACAAAGTGTAAGTACCTCACTTAGAAGTATTGCAAGTATTATTTTCTCATAATTTTATGTTTAGAACCTTCTCCACTGGTTTAGATTTATTTAATCCATAATGATTACAGCTACATGTGAAAACGAAGGCCAAATTCTCTTAAAAATTAAATAATTGGCTATTTAGAGAAATTTCTTTATTTTAAACATGACCATTTTATTTTAAATGTTTTTTCCCCTGAAACTTATCTGCTACAGAGCCTTTTTTTCAGCCGAGGAATTCAACATTTGAGGCTGTGAAGCAAAACCACCGATTTTTAAAAAAATTGATTAAAGAACTCTTAACCCAGCCATACAGATAAAGGAACTTTAAATGGTCAGAACTTTACAAACACGGAGAAGTAAGTAAGAGAAAGCACATAAAAGATGGAGTGAATAAGATAAAGGTTTGATTCTATGATTTTCCTTAATGTAATCATCTCTCAGTCTCTGTTTCATATGGCTGATTGGTAAGACTACACACTTGAAAACTGTAGATTTACTCAGTTCTTTGTATTAGTCTCTCCTGTATCTTTTACTGTCTAAAGCCATAGTCAGTTTTTATCCTGATAAGAAGATACTAACCATTCCATAATGTTTGGATAAATAAAATCCTCATGTGACATTTCTTGTGCACCTACAGGAAGATAGCTGAGTTTAAAGTAACTTTCAGAAAAAGAAACAAACTTAATTGGTAAATAACTTATTTCTTAATAGACTACTACATTCTCATTTTTGTGTCTATCAAAAAGACACAAAATCATCTGCAAAAAACCTAACCTGGAAATGTGTCCATCATCTTTTCACAGTCCTTATGAAGTGCAAACAGTCCTTCAACTATGATACCATAAGTTTATGGGTTAACCTTTGCTATTCCCTGTATTCAGAGCTTCTCCACAAGGTCATACATTTGCAGTTATGAGCTTGTGTCTGATTCTATATGCCCATGCGCCAAGAAAATTTTACTTGATCTATGAATTTTTTTATTGATCCATGGAGTCTGATTCCCCATTGTAGTGTTTGCATCTGCCTCAGTTGTTTTAGGAGCCCTGAGCAAGGGTCCATCTCCTTTCCTTCAAAGCTTCCTGTGAGATGGTGTCACACAGTGCTTACACTGATAGCACTGTGATATCAAGGCAAAGGAGATCCTGTAAATTATTTTGATGTGGGTATATTTCTTCATATCTGCTGTTATGCCCTTTATCAGAAAAATCTTCTGGAATAAGAGTAGCAGGGATAGTAACTTTTTAACCATGCTGCCTGAACTCTGTTCAGAAGAGCTCTAAGAACAAACTAAAGAGTTGTAATGGACTAATGACTTACCTATGTGATTATTACTACTATTGTCAAAGTACTGAAACAGAACATGGTTGGATTTAATGAGCCAGCTCAGGTTATTCAGTGTTACCACAGCAGTCAGACTAACTGTATATAAACCACTTTTCCATTAATATTTTTGAGCCTCAAGAATAATCAGTTATGCATCAATGTAGACTGATTAACTATGCCATATATCTTACATTACAGACTAAACAGATGGTTTTAAATCCCTCCCTTTGAAATCATTATGGCTCTGGAGTTCAGCAGTGTAGAAGATGATAAAAAATCCTAGAAATGAGGGGGATGAAACTTTGTAGCTGTTGCTTCAAAATGCAGGAGTTTAATATATGATGAATGACTATTTATGGTTTGTATAATACCATCTGTTTGAATTGCAATTTGTGCCATAAAAACTACCTGGTTTCTAACTATCCTGATCTTCCAACATAATACTGAAAACTCAGTAGTCAGGGTTAGTTTTCTTCTTGCATTTACAACATTTGTAGAATTCTGTAGAATAAATTATTGGCAAGAATTAACTGAAAGGAAATAAATTCATTGAGGAATTGTGTTGACACATTGCAGTACATGAGAGCTATTGATAGAGTGAAAAACAGATTACCCAGAAGTCAATTGGAATTTTGCTACTGGGTTCCACATGGCCATAATTTCACTGCCAGTGGGAGTTTGGCTATTTTTAGAATTTGGCTATTTCTACCTTTAATTGATGTACCATTCATCTGTTTTCCTACCCTTTCCTACTTATTTTCTTCTCTTCTTACTCTCCCTCCCTCCTTACCTCTCTTTGGTCCCTGTCCTATATCTGCTGCATCTGCCAGGCAGTTAAATTTTAAAATAGCTTTTCCCTTTGAAGTGCTAATACCAGCACTGCTATTTCTACAGCAAGTAACTTCACTGACTGTTGTGGTTTGCTTATACTCTTTGTTTTGTGTGTTTGCACATGGATACGTGGATATTATGTGGTTTTAAGAGTGAAGAACTGGAAAGCAGGGAAAGAAAGAAAAAGATCTCCCAATTAAGTTTTATAAATGAAAGTTAAATCTCAGCTGCTCCACATCAGGCTGTGATTTTTTTCAGATCTCATGAGGGAAGCAGATTGAACTTGGTAAGTAATTAGGTAGGAGACCTCTCAGGAAAGCCCAGGGTGCTGTATGTGGTGCACAGAAGATTCAAGAGCTGTGATGGGATGGCTCCTCTTACAGAAAGGGTAAATCATTGCTTGTGTTATTCTTCCTTCATTGAATCCATGAGTGGCTATGAAACACAACAAGTATGTGCAGAAAATCTGTTTCAGAAAATAATACTTTTAATACTTTAATACTGCCAGAAGGTAGGAGGATATTCTGAAAGGACCACTTTGTGCACACACTCGTTTACAGCCTTTAACCACCTGGCTGAGGACAGGAAAGTAGATGAACTGTACACCAGAGACAGAGTCCTGGACCCTTGATCAGTTCCAGCGTGTGAAGTATTCCATTTTTGTGTATTGAGCACTTGAGCAATCACTGTTGTCTTCTGCAAGATGTCTCTTTTTGCTGTTGCATATGATATGTATGAGTGTGTTTATTTTAAACTGTCCTTATGTGACCAT
Organism: Toxostoma redivivum; assembly: GCA_013397375.1. NCBI lineage: Eukaryota > Metazoa > Chordata > Aves > Passeriformes > Mimidae > Toxostoma > Toxostoma redivivum. Next base: position 1,308,437 of record VXBI01005669.1, on the reverse strand, counting down.
TTTACACTGTGCTGTGCATTTATTTAGCAAAGTGAAAAAATGCATTCCATTCTTGGGTGTTAACCTTAAGGATTTTGTGAGTCCTGACTGATGCTGTGAGATTTGGAAAGCTCAGAGGTGGACATTTTAAATATTTTTGCTTCATTGATTAGTGTGTTGCATCTTCCACATAAGTTTTTTCATTGATTTACAGGTATAGAAAAAAGGTCAATGTTTAATAATGAAGTCAGCAGTTACATGTGCACTGAGAAAATTAATCACTTGCACTATCTGGATTACTCTCAGAGTTTCCTTTGGGAAAGATAATTTGAGATAACTGTTTCCTGATCTGTATAAGTCAGGAATGTACCTTGGATGAGTTTGACAGTGGGTCAAAGCTTGATGGCTTTTGTCAAGCTAGGTCCTCTTGTATAGCTGTTTCTTTGAGATGTTTCTGTTTGTTTACAAGAAACTACAAAATCCTATTTCCTTGAACAAGGCAGTGGAGTATTTCTTCACCCCTTGCTCCAAGCCACTTTCAGCTCACTACCCCAAAAGACTCTCTCCTTTTCTAAGTTTCTTTCAAGGCACCTGGGGGCAAAGTCAAAAGATACCTGCCTACATTCTCTTTATTTTTTTCCTGGACTTGCTGGACAGGGGATGTAGGTGTGTTGGGGCAGTTACAGACACCTAAATCTTTGTATAAAAGTTAAGAATTAAAATATTTTTCTCCTGTATAGGAATGTGTTTTTGATTTAGCAGGTCCTTGAGTATTTGAAAGATAGCTAGATATAGCAGTTACAGCTCCAAAAGAGTAAATGATTCTTAGGGAACTTAAGGGAAGGCACACCTCTGAAAATATAGAGTGAGAATTCTGTAAATCAGTTAATAATGATATGTATATTTCCAGCTGAGATTTATATCTTTAATAATAACATGTATATTTACATCTGAGATCTATCACTGTCTCGCATATTTGTTACTGTGCTCAGAGGCTGGTCAAAGTTTGGAGGTTTGTTGATTATTCCCATTTGATGGGGGAGCTGTTAATAGAGATTGATCTTTTATCAGTGCAGTCCTATTTCTAAGAAATAGCATTTAAAAAATCTTCTTTCTTTGAGCATAGCAGAAATTATATATATTTAAAAAGCTTTTTATTTTTCAGAGATTCAACCTATGTCAATTTGTGCCAGCAGCCCAAAATCTGTCTAAGGTTTACTCCTTGGTACCTGTTCTTTGGCACTAATTGGACATCAGCTTCTATGTATTTCCTCTTTCTCCATATTTATGTACAACCTACATGCATAGCCTACATACATTGTGTCATTTTTATTTGTATCCTTCTTAAAAACCAGCAAAACCACTCCACCCACTTCGTTCACATTCTGACCTGGCTTTTTCAAGCTTTTGTTTTGTACAGAGATGTGTAATTGTGTTTGGGGTTTAGAGACTAAAGTCATTTCAGTTACTTATTTCAGCAAAAGAGCATAATGACTTCTTACATCTATCTTAAATGAAGAGGGACATCTATACCCAAGAGCTGCAATGAGGTTTACCTGACCCATAATTTTACAGCATTATAAACCACATTTCAGCTGAAACATCAGGGCTAGCAAAATAATAATGGTCTTGGTTCAGTATTGTGGTGTAGTGAGTTTTCCTTCCAGTGATCTCATGTCTGTTCCTCCAGAAGCAGGAAATGCTTTGAGGTTCTGAAGGGCAAGCCTGCAACGTGCTTTACTCTTTAGCAAATAGCACAGCTTCAGGAGGATGCTCAGAGATTGTATACTGTAGACACCAGCCTTGTCTGCAACTTGCCCTAGCATTGTATAGATAATTTTGGAGTGTTTTCAGGGTGAGAGAGCTACAAAAGCAATTGTACTTTAGTTACAGTCAGCTCTGAGTCTGCAGAAGGTACAACTCAGCTGGACTAGCAATTTGGAGTAATGTATTTTTTGGATCTTCTTATTTTTTGCTGTGATTTTTCAGTCACCCTATTTTCTCTTTTTTCAGTTCACTGCCTCTGGTGACACAATTTAAGGTAACACAATTGACAATGTGACAATTATGAGTGAGGGTATTTAAAACTGAAGGCAGTTTTAAAAATCAGAAATAGCGTATATAGCAACGTGTTTCAGTTTCAAAATTATCTACATTTGTTTGGAATGCCTCAGTAACCCTTCAGGAATGAGAGAGTTGTCCCCCTTTTGGAAAATAAGTCTGTCATCTTTCAACATCATTGACGTTCTATCAGCATTTTGTGTCTATTTCTTTACTGTTAATAAGGATTTCTAACAGTTTTTCTGGCTTCAGTAAGAAACAGTCATTTCACTAAAATGTCAGAAATTACAATACTCAATGACCAGATAAACATGAGAGAAGATGCACTTCTCTGGAATATTTGAGACATTGTTACTGTATTGAATAATACAAGTTGCCTATGTCAAGCCCTGAGCTTTTATATTATATAGTCCCATAAGTTTTATACAGATTTAAATCCACATTTGTCTAGATAATCTGACTTTTATAAAGGTGAGAAGAAAAGTTCTTTGGAGAATGAGGAAATTTGAGTCAAACTCACTCTTAATTAACACTAGTGCTTTGAATACCAAAAGGTAGACCTGCACCCTTATTTGTCAGATATTTAATTCACTGAAAATTAGTTGAAAATCAAGGCAAAATACACTCTTCTGTGTCTTGAGTTTTAGTCTGTGCCTCAGACAGAAAAAAAATAATCATAATTAATCTGAAACCACAGTTTCCATGTAGTAGCCAGAATTAGTTATAAATCAGACCAACTTCATGAACCTTGACAGATGAATAACTGTGGCCAAGTTTTGAATATTAAGCCTTGAATCAAGAAAGTGTCATATGGCCTTCAGACCAGGGAGATTTCATATTGATGTACTATTATCATTTGCTTTTAGTTTTACTAAATCAGGATTGATTCTATCATGCAGTATTCTTCCTTCAATATCATTTATTTTCTAGAAATAAACCTAGACAGATGTATGTTTATATTTAATATAAGCTACTGTAATTAGGGATCTCATGTCAAATTCAGTGAACCCTCAGAGAAAATTCAGTGAATGCAATCCTAGCTCTGATTAACTAGCAAAATTTCTTCGATTTTTGTGTGATTGAGATTTCATCCCAAGTCTTAGACAGAGATACATCAAGACCAAACATCTAGATGTGGCAGCATTGAAACTTGATTCACAATATAAAAAAAAATATTACTTGAAATATTTTTAATGAATCTGTGTCCATAAAACTTCACATGTTGCAGTAGTGGAACTATGCATCCATCTTTTCATACCAATAAAGTATCAGCAAGGATATTAATCATTTTGCAGGAACATAAAGTTGTACTTCAATAAATAACAAAAGCATAAGAAATCCAGGCTTTGGAGTTTTGCATGCTTTGATAGTTACATAGTCCTACCACTCTCACTGAGATGATGCACTAATAAAATTGCCCAGGCAATTGAGTTCTGTGATAAGGAACCTGGAGAATTTCCAAACATAGAAGAAATTAGTGAAAAGCATAGAAAATAGGTCCACTCTTCCCCCTTCTCTAGCCATGATGATTTTTCTCTGAATTGCAGTACTAGGCCATTTTTAAGTTAGAAATGTAGCACAGCATATAGACTGGACTTTTACCAGGCTACTCATGACTGTTTTTCTCCTTTGTTTTTAATTATACTACATCTTTATCCCAAACTCCATAACAGCTGACACCTCATACACCATCTCATTTAACACCTTTGCTTTCTCCAGAGTTTAATACATATAACCTGGAAGCACTCACCTGTGTGTGGGCCACTATTGAAATAGAAGACAAGAAAATGTGTATAAAAAATGTGAAGTGGGTAAGGACCTTCAAAGGAAGAGAGATAAAGACTCATTTATGCTGAAAAGAGATCAGTGCATAAATGGAATTTTCCAGATTTGTTAAGATGCAGTTCTTATTATTTCTGTATCCCTTAATGAATTCATTATTAATCTTAGAAAGTAAGAAAATGCATAATTTGCTGTTGATTCCCAGCTTGTCAATAGCACACACAAAATACTGTAGCCAGAAATGGCATTGTATTATAGGATAACAAAATGCAAGATTATGCACCAGAGCCCAATAAAAACTTTTGGTATAATCTGGTAATTTGTGAGTCAAAAGCTGTGTGGCATGAGAAAGACTTGTTGGTGTTGAGCACAGGAAAAAACAAAATCTATCTATGTAGGCAAGTCAAGAAAGAAAGTGAGGCAAAGCCCACCTTTATTAGTGTTTATGTAGGGGTGAAGAGACCATTGTGGGCATTACTAGTAAGAGTTTACTGGAATGCCATGTATAAAACTCTGTCCATCTGTCAGTGTTTAAAAATTACTAATTCAAACTGTAATAGGTCATAGACATTATCTGGGAAATCCAGAACTTGATTTATGGAAAGAGATTGAAAGAAGATCTGTTTCCACTGAAGAAAAATGTGAGTGTTGTATATAAATATATCGATAGGTGAACAGAAGACAATAATATTTGGAATGTTCTGGAGAAAGAAACAAATGGGACTATGTCTAATCAGGGGAGCTAGTGCACGTTCAGACACTGCCTTCACTAGGAAGAGTGAACTGATTTTAAGATGAAGCACTGGATTACAGAAGATGTTAGGTAATGTCTGCTCAAAAGCAGAGTTTTGGATTGGTGATTCAGAGGTTTTAATCAAGTTCTTTTTTTTTTTTTACTTTTTCAGATGAGTGCATCAGTTGTTGCAGGAAACATTTGATTCTAATAAAATCCATTTTTTTCCAAAAAAAGTAGGTAGAACAATTAAATCTACTATTATGTCATTATCTTGGAACACCAGTACCAAGTGCAATGAAGTAATATGTGTTACCCTATTTCTGCTTAATTTTAAAAGTTCAAAATCAGCTTTATTTGTGTTCTTTTCTTACGGTACAAATGGCTTCTAATATACACAGGAACCTTCAGAATTCACAGGTGAAAAACTGGAAAAAGACAATTAAGATTTTTTTTTTTGTAGAAGGCAAGTAAGTATTTTTCTAAAAAGAAAATTCAACTATAATTCTTACATGCTATTGTGTAGTCTAAATGTGCTTACATGTGCTGTGTAGTCCAAATGCAGCATTCAAGTATTGAATCTAGAGATTTTTAGTCCTGCTATAAATGTAAACCACAAGACAGCCTTAACTGTGGAGTTGATCACTCTTTTGTATATGAGTAACACAAATCTACAGCATAACACAAAAGGAAAATTATCATGTCGTGTAAATGATTTTTTCCCACAAAACTTCTCTACTTTTTCATTCAGTTTCTTCTTCTTCCTTACACAGCTTTAAACCTCTGCCTATGATTACCTACCTTAGGGCTTGTGACAATTTGGTCATGTCTCTATGTAAAGCTTATGAACTGTGTCTGGTACTTGGAAATGTCTACATATAGCTGTGTCAGCTTGAAGATTCTTTGCTAATCTAAAATCCACAAGTGGTGAATTTTGCTCCTGGCACATGATCAATAAGGAAATGTTAAACTATGATATTCAAACACATACCCTTGGAGTATGACAATAGGTAGACAAACCTGGTTTTATGGATGAAGTGAGGCTGTAATAAGTAGATGATAAATCATCTGTTCTACAGAAATTTCATCACCTGACTAGGGACCTACCTGACTAAGAAGGTAAGGAGGCATCTTGCTTGGTGTTGCAAAGTACATCTTGTATTAAGTATTGGAGAGGAATGGTGATGGTGAACTTAGAGGACTTCTACCTATATTTGGAATGGAAAATGAAGGCAGAAAAATGTAAAGGGATTCCTGCATTTAAGAGCTGTTCTGAAACCCTTAAAGTCGCAGTGGTATTTTGCCCCTTCTGTGAAGAAACTCAAAGGCCAGCGTACCACTAGTTTAACAAATGGTATTTGAAGAAATGGGCGCTTCCCTCAGAAGATAGGGCAGCAAACTCTGTGCCAGAGGAGTGGGGAAGGAGCCGGTGCTGCTGCCTCAGCGCACCAGGGCAAGCTCACACGGACACCAGTGATGTGCTGCACGGAAAAACCTGGCTCCAGCAACTGGTGCCAGCAGTTGTTTTCACCAAGGCTGAGGAGGGGGTTTGGACACGTTTGAGCAAATGAGCTTAGTCCTGCTACCGCGATCACCGCCACACGTGTGCCCGGGATGCTTGTACTGCCCGGCTGGCCCCTCCGTGCCGGCAGCTCGGGGCTCCGGGGCTCTGCTCCGCAGCCAAGGCATCCGGCGGGTCGGGAGACGAGGAGGGGCTGCAGCTCCCGTGGAGCTGAGGATGCTCCCGCGTCCAGCGAAGCGGTGACTGCAGCTCGCTCGCTTCGTGCTCGGAGCCTCCCCAACTTCCCACGGTTACCTCGCTGCTCCCCGCCCGGGGACCTGTCGGGGAAGACCCCGCCCTCCCTCCGACCGGGCAGGGCGCGGGAACCCGCGGGAAGCCGGGCACTGGCACAGCATCCATCCCTCCCTGCCTGCCTCTCTCCGCGCCGGCGGAGCCCTGCGCCGGGGGCCAACTCCGGGAGAAGGGACCGTCCCGTGCTCCCTGCCTCTCCCCAGCCCCGCGCCTGCCTCCTCCCCTGGTCACTGGGACTGATGAATTAATCATGATGTGGCTGCTGTTAATGCATTTATGTGGAGCGGGCTGTGCCAGCGGCTCTCGGCGCGGCGGGTGAGGGAGCGCGGCGAGCGCCGGCCCCTCCGCTCCGCTCCGCTCCGCTCCGCGCCGGGCGAGCCGCGGCCGCGGCGCTCTCCATGGCTCCGGAGGAGGTAAATGGGAGTCGGGACACGCTCCCCGTGCCCCCAGCAGCCAGGGAAGGGGCAGGGCAGGCGGGCCGCGGAGGGGGCACGGGCAGGGCAGCTCCAGCTTGCGGCAGGGGGGACAGGAAGGCTCGGGCTGCCGCGGGAGGTGTGCGGGGTGTGCTCGCTTCGCGTCCCCGAGGTTCCCCCAAATCCTGCCCGTGGTTTAAAAATCGCTCTCTTGGCACAAGTGCGCGGGAGCCAGGCTCACTTCACCGCCGCTGACGCTGTCAAAATCGCTGTGGCTCCAGCAGTAACAGCAGCGAGCCCCCTCCCTGCCTCCCTCCCTCCTTCCCTCCCTCCGCCGGGCCACCCGCTCCTCGTGAGAAACCAAACGCTGATATTCCACTAGCTTCGTCTTCCCCGCTTACGCGACAGTGAGGAAGACTTGCTAATTAATTTACATATGAGGGAATGATGTCTGAAGGAAGGAAAAAATACCCCGTTGCACCTGCTCCGCCGAGACTTGTCATCTGAATCTGGAGGAGAGCTATAAATCATGTAAAGTGTTCGCGGTGGAGTCGGCTTCTTCTGAGAGCTGTAGGATTATGTATCCAAATGCTGAATTTATATTTCCCACTAGGAAAAGACTGAAACTCAGGTCAGATATAAACTACATGATTTCATTTAAAACAAAACTGTAGTTATTTATTATAATTCTAGAGGGGATTTTTCTTTGATCCTGATTAAATAGAAAGTACTATTTAGAGTATGTAGTAATGATTTACACATTACAGCCTGAAATCTCTTGCAGAGTTGGACGTGGTGGAGTGTAAGGATGGTGCTTTAGAATCACATATGTCCTCTTATTTTTGCCACATGTGAAAAGACAGAGAATAACCAGGCTGTTTTACCTTCTGTTTTTAGTGTGTGCAAACCCATATTTTCTGAGATACAGGGTGGGGAAAACTTGGAAGAGGGATAGCACAACTTCCATTGAAAACGTTGACTTTCTCAACTACAGCAACTAAAATCTGTGCGTCTGCTTTGATTATTTCCACCTTCAAAAAAAAAGCTTTTAAAAATGTCATCAGCTACTTCCAATAATTTCACTTACTGCCTCTAAGGCAATACTGTAATAGTTCTTGACACTTGCCTGTTAAATGAGCTGAACTGGGGAGACCTACTGTTCAGTAAGATGTTTGTGTTATTTGTGTGCCAGGTATTTCATCATAAAATACAAAATGACAGCTTTAGTCTGATGAAGTAATGGTTTCATATAGTAGAAATTATTCATGCTTTAGTTTTGTGAATTTTCATATATTTCACTAGATTTGTTGCTGGTAAAACTAGACCGAGGTTTTGTCATTTCAAATGGAACTAATTAGATTGGGGTTAATTGCTTTAGTAGCCTACTGTGTTTTTGGCAAAACTGTAAATGGCAAATATTATTAAGTTCTTTTGTTCCACTTATGTAAAAATATTGCTTTTTGATTAAAAAGATGTTACGTGTACATTGGATCAGAATGAGAGAATTAAGGAGTTTGTGTGCTTTGACAGCACGTGTGATTTGCAAGTTTCATAAGTTGTGAGCTTATTGTAAAAGTGTTTGTATGTGCGTGGCAAAAGACTGCTATGCTAGTAGAAGAAACTAATAATAACACAGAAATCTGTGAGGTAAGCAAGAACATATGAGCCAGGCTAACCACTCAATATGCTTACTTTGAAAGCAATCCTGGATGCAGTAGTTTTCATATCACTGTTCTACAGCAACAAAATAAGGGAGACAAAAATAAGCACAAGCCACAAATAAAAAGACTATATTTTTAAAGGAGACTAGTCAGGTGGGGAAAAACATTTGGAAATCAAATCTTTCTGTCAAATCCAAGACTGTGGGTCATTGTTGAATGAAATCATACCTACATACACAACATTTTTATGGCATTTATGGTGGAATCCTTGGTTTAGACTATAACCAACCAATTAAAAGAGATTCAGTTGTTGAGAGTTTGGTTTGTCACCAAGTAAGAAATGGTAGACAGTCAATAAGAGTGGAGTTCATCTTTGAACTTGGAACAGTTCAAACAGTTTGTTTTCTTTTCTAAATCTTCTTTCTCTAACTGGAAATGCTGTCATGGACACCAGACCAAAAAGTGACCAAAATTTATTAGTTAGCGAACATTTATTGTTCTGAGATACCATTGTAACAGAAATACTTTTATCCTGTGTAACTGGCATTTTTCCTAGCCATTGCTTTGGCTTTGTAAGTCATAAATGAAACATGGGAGTTCTGGTTTGGGGTTTGAACAATATATGTCACTGCATAGTTTTCAGTCCAGTGTACATTTTTGTTTGGCTGTCAAGTGTTGGATTGACTTATATTGGAAAAACATTTGCTTCTTCTCTAGAACAAAATGAAAAAAAAAATTTTTTCAGCCAAAGGGAGGTGGGGAAATGTGTTCACACTCACCAGACTTTATTGGCCTTACAATAATTACTTGTGTTTGATACAAGGAATTGTTTGGGTTAATGAATGACAGACCCACCTGCCTTTTCAACATTTGTAGCAGGCTGAGCACACTTTTTGGGTGAAGAAACTGCAGTGCTGGTTGTTTATTGATGGACTTTGAAAAGAGCTGAATGAAGAAGAGTTGGTTGTCTGCAACATTGCTCAATGTTCACTTACTGCTCTACAAATAACTACGTGACAACTGGCCAGTAGCTGTAGTCATGTGAATATACCCTCTCTATTTTCTGTAGCTGTTTTTGCTTTACTCACTGCCATGGAAAACTTCTGAATGGGTTGTTCAATAATTAACATAAAAGTACCATGTTATGAAGGGTGGGGATAATTGTAAGTCTTAAGAGACAGGTTAAATTACATGACTGAATAGTGACAGTGTTTGAGGTGTATTTGCTTTGAGTACAATCAAATTCCCTCTTTGACTGTTTATATAGTAAGCAGGAATCCATTAAACTGGCAAGGAAGACAAATATTTAATGAAGACCCAAAGAGGCAATATCATTTCAGTATGTTTGCAGTGTACTTCTCTGTTTAGCTGCTGCTTAAATCTGATCTCAAGGAGATCTTCTATGCAATGTTCTATAAAACTATTTAAGCTAGAGGGGAGGGAGTTTAAGTCTTAAAATTGTTTTCTCTTGAGGATAAAAAATTGCATTAAGTCCTTTCATAGTCCTAGTTGAACTTTAGTGGGAATAGTGTGAGCAAAAAGTCTGGGAAGGAGGGGAGAAGAAAAGAGAGTAGTTGATCATAGTAATTCAGGGCTGAAGAAAAGACCTTCCTGAGCCAGAAACAATCTTACCTAATTTCAGTCATAAAGTCATCACAATCTATTTTTAAGTACATTGCCCTGTTGCTCTTTCTGGAAAGAGGTTTCAAGACCTCTCTCCTAATGCTTAGAGCTTTCTTTGAACTTTCAGCCTAAATATATTCTTTGATTCCTAATTTTTAATCTCTCAATATTGTTATTTAAAACCAACTTCTTCCTCAGTGTATAGCCCTCAATAAATTATAAACATCGATCATGTGTCTTCCTCAGCTTTTATGTGCTAGGATCAAAAAGCAGAGCAAGCACCTTTTAGTCTGTCTGGCAAAACAAAATAAATAGGAAGATACAGAGGCTAGTAACTTGATTCTCCTGAATTCTGAACCTTGTACCTGAAGTGCGTGCTCAAAGTCTTGAACAAAAGTGCTAATGCTCCACTCGGTTTTTTCAAAATACCTTGTCAGGCACTGGTGAATATCAAGTTTGTTTTACAGATAGGCCAGGTTGGTTTAGTCTGTTAATAGTAAACATGGGTGTGTGATTTATCTTTTTGTGGTGCTCTCGAATGATAAGAGAACATCACAGAAATTCTGCTATTCATAATCACGTGGCTTTGAAGCGTTTCTAAAGGTTTTGCCATTTCTAATACATCTGTGCAAATGCTCCTCCAATTTCTTCTGTAAGTTAGCAAAAATCTCCCCTGTATCAAGAAGGCTTCCTGTCACCAGTTTTTATCAAAACATCTCTGCTTTCCACCATGTTTACAGACATGTAATAAGATGAGTGTGAAGAACGGTTTTAAAGAAGTCCATTTAATATGTTACCATTAATCACCTTTATATCAACTTTGTGTTATGCTTATATTTCCAACTCAGCAGATGATTACTGGGTGATATCATATCAGATTCTTTACTGAAATCTGGAGAGAGTGGATTCTGAATTTCATTTCCCATAATATTTTCTTTTAGAAGGATTGGCTTCTCCCTCCCACCAAGCATTTATAAATGCTGATTAAGATCCCTCCTGAGCCTTCTCCAGAATAAAGTAATTCAGCTCTTTCTGCCTTTCTTCATATGACAGATGTTCCAAGACCCATATCTTCTCTGTGTCCTGGATGTACATACTGGATGTACACTGGTATGTCTCTGTTCTTTCTGTACTGGGGAGCCCAGAACAGGAGGCAATAATCCAGATGTGACCTCACTGGTGCTGAGGGGAGGGATCATCTCTCTCAGCCTGCTGACACTGTTTTTCCTAACACAAAAAGTTGACTTTCATTGCTACATGGGCACTTTGCTGACTCATGCTCAACTTCTTACCCACCAGGACCCTCCTCATCCTTTAATGCCCTGTTCTTTCCCCCTGGTTGATCCCAAAACTTCTACCAGTGCACACAGTTATTTCTCTTTGGGTAAAGAATGTGTATTTCCTTTTGCTGGACTTTATTTCTCTGGCCTGTTGAGGGGCCCCTAATGGCAGCACAACTATTCCTTATTTCATATGCTCTGCCAACTCATTGAGGGTACCCTCAGTCCCATTTTTCTGGTCTCTAAAATGACCCCAATACCAACAGGAATGTTCCAGCTGAATTTTGTGGCACTGATCACAATCCTCAGAGCCCAGCAACTCCACTACTTTCCATTTCACCTCACTTTCATGCTCCATTAATAATAATGTAACTGTTAGTAATAATAGCTAGTAGCATCAGTCGTAATTTTACTACTGCTGTGTGACCAGGAAAATTAACAGATAAAAATATCCCTTCAGCATCTTTCTTTGCTCTGGTTTAATAGCACTGGCATGTGTGTGTACACACATGCACCAAGTGACAGTTGCTTTTTTATCCATGTTTGAGTGCATGACTGTGAATTACTCATACCATATGTTTGACACGGGCAAGATACTATATTTTACATGTCCTACAGGCACTGCATTTTTTTTGTATTATTTCCCCACCTCATTTTTATAGGGTGAATGAACTTCTGGGCTTGTTATAGTTATGGGGAATTTGAAATATGTCATCTTTAAATTGATTGTAAAATAGAGGTGAATTAGTTCTTCTCTGTAGCTGAAGTTTTTGAAGCCAAATGGCCTTTCATTCAGGTAAAGCAATTGTGTACCTTATGTTAAAAATGCAAGGGCTTTTTTATGCTTCCTTCAAATAGCAAAAAAATTTTTGAGAAAAATTGCTTCTGTATTCCATCTTTTCTCTTGCTATTCACACTCACCTGCTTTGCCAGCAGCAGTGGGAAAAGACACTGCACTACCCTCATTGCAAGGAAAGCTTAAGATTTCTAGAGTGAGACTCAGTGCTTTGTGTTTAAGTGCAGATTATTTGAGTTTGGTCTGGGACCAAGCTGTTTTGCTGCAGGAAAATTCATTCAGTATTGCTTGAAGAGGAGTTTTCTGTTTGTTTAGCAAGTTACTGATACTTTTGCTTTTAGCCAAAAAATATATATTTTGTTTAGGTGTGTGCACAGAGAAGAGTGATGAAAAGGAACTTTTTAATCAAATTATTTTCCATTTTCAGAATACTGCCAAGATAGCACTTAAAATACCGAAAATGATGGTTCTCTTTTTCTCCACCTTGAAATGAGGATATAGTGAATTGTACTTTCAACTTAATACCTTGACACTGATTTTGAGAAGCAATCTAGTCTTTGCAATTTGATTCTGAATTCACATTCTGTAGTAATTCCATCAGAAAAAAATGGAGAATTTTGCTTCTCTGTGTGATGCTAAGGCCTCTTAGGATGCCTCTAGAATTTGGAGAGAAATGACTCTTGGCTTCTAAGCAGCAGTGAACAGGTGGGAATTGAAAAATTGTGAATGGGCACCTGTGCAAGTATGCAGCTCTAGCCTTTAATTTTATTTCCAAAATCAATATGAATGCATATATGCTCATCATCTGAATTTCAGAAAAATAATTGCTTTTGGCTTTTCTTCTTTTTGTTGTTGTCTTAAATTTCCTGTTAACACTGTGCATCTGTTTAACTTGGAAAGGCAGAGCAAATCCTTTTCAACTGAGGTTATAAAAGCTGCAGGTATAGTTATTAAGTAAAATGTCACACATTACCTGCAGAACAATGGAGAAGATTATTTAATATTTTTCCTCCTGCAATTCTCCAGATTGCTACCCAACCATTTTGTATCCTTTAAGTTTCTGCAAGTAAAGAAAACTGTTCAGGGTGGTAAAAAAAGTGTTGAATTTAACTTTTTGTAAACTGAGAACAGCAGACTTTTTTTTTCCCCAGAAACTGACAACAGAAAAGTGTGTTCTGAGATTGTAGTTATTTACAACGGGGTCTTAGTGGATATCTGGGAAAAAAACCTAAATGAGTTATTAGGGATATAGATTATTTTGATAAATGGCAAAGTATCAATTAGTAGAGATGCTGGGTTTTAGACATGAGTTAATAAGATAATTCGAATACAAGCATAATATTTTAGCTTCTGGATGGAGATGAACTGGGCCACTTCTGTCCTTGCCATAATTTAGCAATTATACAGTGTTTAGAAGGTGAAAAACTCCTTATGGATACTAATGATCTTCAGTACACCCTCTGAAGGCAGGTAGGTGTTCTGCAAATCAATGGTACAGCACCCATACATTTCAGACCTAGAAATCTGCTAAGAGTTAGAATTTTGGCATGAATGTGTTTGAAGTTTATAAAGGGAAGACTATATCCCTCAGAATCCAGAATCAGCTCTTACAAGGTATGCTCTCATTTTTAAGGAACAAAGATACAGGGTTTCATTCAGAATGCTTGAATAACATCACATCTCTTTGATAACAAAGTCTAGTCAGACATAGTTTTTCCTGAATAAAAGTGTTGGATACCATAAATAACATTTTTTAAAGGTTCACCCAGAATAGATCTTTAATTTACAAAGATTCTATAAAATTTAGCTTCCTTTTTTTGTAAAAAGGTATTTACACATGGAAAGAGGGAGCTCGTCTTTCCTATCTCCACCTTCCTTGGTTGACAGACTTTCCCTCCAGCAAGCAGTTGACAGCAATCAGTTTGCGGATTATTTCTGGAAGGAAAAAGTTTACAGCTTTTCTCCAACAGTAAGATTAAAAATAAAGTAGCTGTCATCTATTTCCATGGCTTAACTAGTTAAAATCATAGCCAAAAAAATGCCATATTACTCAGCTAAGCTGTTCACTGCATTTTGTACAGTAAGCAGAACATTTTAAATAAAGGCAGTCAAGCCTTGCAAACAACAGTTTGTAACAAAAAAAAATTAAAAATTAAATTTTTACTGGACCTTCAGAATTTATTATTGTTTCTAGATACACTAATTCCTTAAAATAAGCTTTACACTGATATTTTAATGAAATATTTAATTTTGTGGCCTTGTCATATATGAGGGACGTGTAGTTCATTCTTAGGATGAAAGAAATTTGTATCTTATAACAACCAGATTCTTGAACTTCTTCCAGATTTGGCTCACACTAATTCTCACAAGATTGTGTTTTCCATTGCACCATTTATAAAGGTAAATACTATCAGGTTTAAGATGGAAAATAATTTGCAATTATCATCTTTGACACTTTCTAGTACTAGATTCTTGAGTTGTATTATGAGAATAAACATTTAAGGGGTTTCTTTATCTAGATTGCTGCAGTCAGAAATCCTCTGGACCTAATCCCCAAACATTAGGCTATTTCAGTCTCACAAATTAGGACTCTGTTTCCTTTGCACCACATGCTACCTTTAGTTTATTCTGCAAATATAATTCAGTTTGCTTAGATGGTGTTTTGTGGCTTTTAAAAACTATTTAATTTACAGAATTTCATTTTATGGCTTTGATTTTGTTTTGTACTGTGCAGTGTGAAGTCTTCCAGTAGTCTTGGCAACCTTGGTATCACTGATTGCCTGGCTGTGGAATTTTTCCTCCTGTCCTATAGTAGAGTAATGAAATATCCTTACTAAAAGTAGACTTTTTTGTGCTTTTAGGGTTTTCTAAATTCAAAGTCTGATATGTGCACTGGAGAATGAAGAAGAACAAAAGGCTCTTCGTTTTCATACTCTGCAACATTCTTATCTTAGCTCCAAGTTTCTGGATCCTAAAGTAAGGTTCATGCCTGTACACTGCAAACATTTCTGAGTGCTTGGATTTCTTTAGCAAGTTAGAGAGCTGAACACTTGTGCTGTTTTCACTCTTTTTTAAATCCCCTCTCTGCAAAATTATGGAAGTTTAAGACAGTTATTTAAATGGTCAGTGGTTGGCTTTTTATGCTTGCACTTTATCTCCTGTATCCTGGGAGTATAAATAGTGCCAGTGATAGAAAACCAGAGTTTCAAAACTAAATTTGAAAAGAGAACTGTTATGATTATTATGCATGGAGCTTTAGAAAATGGAAATAATATAAATCTTCACTAAATAGTCATTACTCAAAGTTAAATAATCTGCTATTCTGAAAAGGACACTGTATCATTTTCCTTTGAATCCTTGTGTGGTCACAGCACAGAACATGATGCTGTAATACTCCAAGGAATTGTTCTACTTTGCTTCTATAGTGAAGCAGTTTCCTTTAATCAAATGGAAGCCAATAGAAATACACGAGCATTGAACAGGGCTCTCTATTGCCTGCTGGGAGATATTTAAATTTGTGCTGGCTTGCACTAGAAGGAAATGCTGCTAAAGCATTTTGTTTTCTTTCTGTAAAAACTCTAATATTCAGCGTGTAAAATTGCCATAAAAAAACCACCCAGATAATATCATATGTACTGATTAAGGCAATTAACTATTCAGCCAATTGTGGAATAATAATATAAATGTTTTATCATGCTTATTCCTGTACAAGCTGATTATTTTACTTTATACTATAAATAAAAAATATGGACTACTCTGTTGTTTCTACTTAACTTTTTGTGATCCTGGTATATTCTCATTTATTAAATGGAAATAATAATTTTTATATATGGAAAAAAATAATTAGATAGGTCTTAAATTGTAACAATTGATTTCTGAAATTGAAAGTATTTTCAATTGAAAAGCAATTGAAATTATTGTTTCAGTCAAGATGATTTTGCATTTATCTATAATTGATTCCTTGCTAAAAAGGTTCATAAAAAAAAGAATGTTAAAATTACAGAGTAATGTTTAAAAATTATGAATCAAAAAATATCTGTTGTCTCTGCATATGGTGCATTATTTATGCATTAGTATTTTGAAACATTCTCTGTCTGTTCAGCCATGTGCTGTTGATCCTGGTCCCACAAAATGTGTTAGTTGTGCACAGCTATTAATGGCAATAGTTACTTTATAATTTTTCTTTTGTTGATGTTTTTTGTTGTGAATAGTAAGATTAAATTTATGTTTTCAAACTTGTTATAATCTAATTTTTCTAAACAGATGGAGCAACCAAGCATATACTGTGAGTTGTTAGACAGGAGGCTTTGGGTAAGATTCAGAATTAAGTTTTGGGTTTGTAGTTATTGAATGAGACATGAGAATGTGCCTCAGGTACTGTGGTTTAAATGTATTGTAGTGTGTAATTGAGGTGAATTTGTTCTTTGCACTTTAAAATGTACTTATGTAAGGCATGAAGAAATTTTAGGTCTCAGCATAGGGCTGGTGAGAAACTTTTGGAGGGAATTTACCTGTCCACACACTATTTCAGCATATTACCTGAGAAAATGTTGATTATATTTACCAGAATTGCTGTCTTCCTATTCCTAACTAACTTTAAGAGAACTACAGGTTTCAGGAATCTGAGTTGTAGAGCAGAACTTATCATGCTGGCAGCAGGAAATCTGTATAAGTAATGCAGTTTGTTTACCTAATTGAATGAATTTTTTTTTTAACAAAGAGCTAGGAGAGAACTTCTTTCCCCTTCTGCAAATTATCTGAGGAATATTATTCCCTAAGTGAACTAATTTATTGTACTGGAGCTTCAGGATTCCTCAAAATACAAATTCTACCTTCCAGTTAGTTAGATAAGTATCCAAGTATGAAATAATTTCATCTTGACCTTTTATTATCTGAGTAAATACCTACTTAGCTTTAATACATTCCTATTTAATGTGGAATGGCTCTGAAAAGAGAATATTACCATCTGATTGTTAAGGTAATAAGGAAAATATTTTCCTTATTTGAAGTTTTATACATTAGTTTATTCTTATTTAATGTCAAGAAAATGAGTTTAGGAAGGCTGAGTAAATGGGAGGAGCTATAAATGGTTTTCCTCCAAGGTAACTAGATGATCCTTTCAAAATTAAACTGAACAAATCATTTTTATTTAAATCTTATTAGTTCAATCATATATAACACTTTTCTCCCCATTCAGTATATTTCATTGAATGGCCATTATATTTCTTTAAAAAGTATCTGTACATATAGATCAATGTTTTAGATTTAATTTGGCCTAATATTTCCGAGTTTTCTTGTATTAATGAGACCTCAGATCCTATCTGGCAGAGTAAGGTGCACTCTGTGTGATTGTCTGAGAGTAGCTACTTCACGTGCTCAAGTCATAGATCCATGTTATCTCCCAGTGAAAATCCAGACAAGCTAAAAATACTGTTGTACCTTCTTGCCAATAGATTTAATCTGCTGCATGTGAAACTGTTATTTTAGAGAAGCTAGTAGAGAGTAAATAGAACATAATAAAAAAATTAATATACTGTTCTTTCTGGGGGGAGCAAAGAATATGAAACACATTGAACAATAGGGGGGAAAGATAGATGCTCCTGTTTTAATGCAGTCTATGTAAGAGGTATGCCTGGGATTAATCTAGTGGTAAATTACTTTCTATCCTACACTCATAATCTCTGCTTATTGGACTTGTTATTGTGTGGTAATCCAATTTCTCCATATGGCACCAGGGTAAAAGGGAACTGTCTTTGCCTGCAGAGACCAGTGCCATCTATTTTCCTGTTCATCTCTTTCACAGACCAGAAAGTGATTGTACACTGCACTGCATTTCTAAGTACAGCTTTCTTTGCCCTTCATAGGATTCTTCATTTTGTACAGAAAACTCAAGAACTGAGTCTGTTTTGATCTACTGAGCTTGACTTTATAGATGGGGTTCAGATTGGCTGTCAGTGGAAAAGCTGAGCTTTCTGCTGTGAGTAATCAACAGTTGGCCAGCAGCTGTATGCGGAAAGGGCTCAACTGTAGAGCCTTGTTGTGAAAAGCCAGTGTTTTATCATCCATACAATTGGTGTCTGAAATCCATCTGCAGCCATGTGTTAACAGATTGCTCAGGTTAGAAATTAACAATCTCTAGCTGTGATAGCCAATTCCTGGAGAAAACCATGGATGCTATAGGAATGTGATAATGCTGTAGTGTTGATGCACAACCAGCACTTGAAGTCAGGGCAAAGGACAGAGCCTTAAGCCAAGGTTTTAGTCCCAGTAACTTGGCCAAATGGTAGTTTAAATAGAACTTGTCTACCTACCCTGTCTTATTTTGAGAACAGTGTAGTCTGAAGAAAAGAAACTGAAAAATGTCCACGGTTCAAAGAAGAAATTCTATCTCTGGCATTATAAAATATAAGATACCTGAAATTAACCTTTGAAGTTAATCATGCATGCTTATTATACTCAGTTCTTTAACTTTAGAAACTAGAGGGTCTTTGCTGTGGCAGATGTTTATCCTTTTCCCTGCACTTCATTTGTGATCATCTGCTATGAATTCTGTGTTCAGTCATTTCTGAGGCCACTGTTAGGAAATAACATTTGTTCAGTATGAATTTCATGCTATTTGCTTTTGTAAAGTAACCAAATCACTTCTAGCCCTCTCTTTCTCCTTTTGCTATGATTTCCGCCCCCCCCCCCAATGCATTATGAATGTTTTTTCAAGGAAAACAGTCTGCAAGCCTTAAATATCACTCTGCCTTCTAATTCTTAAATTGAAACCTTTGGGTTTATGTTTTTCTGTATAATCTTGGTGTATATGCTGTCTTTCCCCTCTATCTGTCAGAAAGATTAATGTGAGAGTATTAACATAGTGCAGCACAGGATTGTGTGAGCTAGTTCTTGTCACTCTAGAGAGGACATCTATTCCTTTATTGTAGAGTGTGTTTGAATTTGACATGAGAATAGGATCCCCCTAGAGGATAAATTTATCTCTTTGGAAAGCTAACAAAGGAACAATTTCATGTAGCAGAAGCGTCACAGAAGAGTGGTCATCGTTTTCATTGCTTGCACCTTCAGAGTAAAAAGTAGAAATGGATCCATTTAGTGCAATTCTTGGATACTACAGTCACAGTAGTTGAGAGTAGTTGGATAAGTGGACAGACAAGAAAATAGGGAAAGTACATTTAGAATTTGAAGGTTTTTTTTTTAATATTCACTGAAGAAGCATGGGGTCACTATTTTTCATACTTAGGGAGGATTACAGAATAATTTAAACCCTATAAAAATGCTAACAAGATGGGTGGCCACTGTCTTTCATTTAAGAAGCATCAGAACAAAGGTATGTCACTCAGTAAAACAGCAATACATGTAGCTGAGGGGTTTTGCTGAAATAAATCTTAGAAGAAATAAGAAAATGGCACAAAAGTGAAAAATGAACCAGACCTTCTGTAAAAGACTACTTGAAGTGTGAATTCAGACACTGCTTTGTGAAAACTTTTATATGGAATGGTATTTGAAGGAGACTAGCAAGGAACAGAAAACTGGCTTGCTTATTTGTTGTGCTAAGAAAAGCAGAAATTTATAAATAAACAAGATTACGCCAGACACCAAGTTTCATCATCTGTTTCTTTTCTTAATCAGAAAAAACTTGGACAACTCTGCAATTTTATGTAGCTGGCTAGGTCAGCTATAGTTGAGCTGATTCCACCTTTAGCAAGAACCAACTCTTTTCATGCTTAAAATAATCAAGATAAGAATGGAAAAGACAGGTCCATCATGCTTTGAGTCATTCCATCTCTGATCTGTGTAATTAGCCCAGAGGATTGCTAGAGAACTTCCATTTTCTCTTTTTTTTTTAGAAAACTTTAGTCTTCTAGCTGGGGAAGCAGTTATTAAATCTGCACAGTGCACTCTAACTCACTTTTGAAAGACTTGCACCTGTTACCACTGAAATGTCTGAGAAGTGAGACAAGGTATTGGATGAGGAGAGGTCCGAGCTCACTTCTTGCCCCTGACTTGTTAAGCAACTGTTGAGCAACAAGAATTATAATTGAAGCCAAACCTAGTCATGTTGAAACTGGGAAGAGATAAATTCTTCCAGAATGGAATGTTGATTTTTTTATGTTGTGGGTAATACAGTTTTTTTAATCCATATTTACTTAAAAATATGAGAATCTGTAATCTGCAGCATAGGCAGTGTGCAAGATGATAGTCTACCAAAAGTGCTATTTCCTGCACCATTTTGTCTCTTGCTATATGTGTAAAACTTGTTATAGAAATAGTATTTAACATCTCTTGCTCTTACCTACCTTGACTTTAAAACCTCTTTTCTTCCCATAAAGCGTGTTATTTGTGGTCATATTGTGTGTGTTTCTAGAATATAGATGGTGTTTTGGTTGGATTTTTTTGTTTGTTTGTTTGTTTAATAGTGGTAGAGCTAGCTCTGACCTTATTCTGTTCCTTTAAAATGAATTGTGAATACTTCTGTCATAGATTATAGGCTCATACAATAAATTCAGGTTGGAAGATACCTCAGGAGGAATTTTGGTCCAGTCCTCTGGACAGGTTACTCAGGGTTTCCCCAGTTTGGTCTGGAAAACACCTAAGGACAGAGACAGTACTACCTCCTGGGGCAATCTGTTCCCATGCCTGACTGTCCTTGGACCAAAACCACTTTTCTTTATAGGAATTTGGAATATTGTGTCCCAGCTTATATCTGTTGTCTTGTGTCCTCCCACCAAGCAAAACCCTGAAGAGCCTGACTCTGCTCTTGTGGTGTCATCCTTGTAGGCAAGTTCTTTTGTTGTTGATGGTAGTTTTATAGATGTTAAAGTACTAAAGTACTCTGCCTCACTTAGAAGATTAGATTCCTTTTTTGTGGTTCTGATATCAAAAAGACATTGCAGGCAATTTGTCCTTTGTGTCTTATCTTCTCTGTTAAAGATGTGGGTGCTTAAAGAGAAGGCTCAGAAAGACCTTATCAGTGTTTATCTAATTGGAGAGTGCAAAAATGAGCCCCTACTCTTCTCAGTGGTGCCCAGTGGCAGAATAAGAGATAATGAACATAAAATAAAGCACATGAATTCTATAAGAATATAAGAAATGTTTTTCTTCTGTAAGGTAGGTTTGAAGTGGAAGTGTTTGGATTTGTGTTTGGTTATTTGTTATTATCTAAAAATAATAAAAATAATCTCATATAGAAGTAAGTTTTACATGATGATGGAAAGATGAAATGAGATGCAAGTTAAAGGGAGCCAACTGAACAACAACTAAAATACTTAGTAAGAAAAAATTGTTTCTAATGCTATGTTCTTAACTGCCTTTTATTCAGAGGCATATATCTGCTGAAATGAGAATAAAATGTCTTGTTTTTTTTTTCCATCTGTGAAGCCACTGGGTCTATTTGCTTCTGTAATGTGAAGCATTTTAGTAAAAATTCTGGGTTATATCTCCAAACAATTCCTGTTGTTCCAATAGGAAAAAAAAAGGCAAAGTATTCTGACTCACTGTATAACAAAAAAAAAGGTTTTGATTTTTATTATCTCACACTTTATAAAGCAAGTAATATTAATGGAAATTTATTTGTCTAGATGCATAAACCAGAACAAACTTGTTGTTTAAGATAACTGTTTAATATAAGTCTGAGTTAAATTTTCCAGAGGACAAATTTGAAATTTTGTTGAGGCATTTTAAGATTTATGGCTTGTAACTGGAGATATTCAGAATTACAGATTATTAGCTAGATTGAAAAATAATGCATATTGAGAGACTGCCAAACATTTCTGAGATGGTATTTAAGACCTTTATTTGCAGATAAGTATGTGCTGATATGAAATATCAGCATTCTTTGCTTATTAGGGCAAGTAAACCCAGGGAGTTGTATCTCATGCAATAATCTCTTGTATCTCTCCAGAATCATTTGGAGCTGATGGTGCTAAGGGCCATATTTAGGTAATGCCGCTCCATAATACAGTGTCAGACAAAGCTGTTTGCATCGTGTGATTACACACACATCCCCCTTCATGCCACACAATTTTTACACCTAATAAAGCTAAAATTAGGATTCCAGACTCTCCAAAGCCTCCAAAGCCAGTGATGGATTCAGAGACTAATTCAGCTCTCTGTTAGGAGCACAATCTGCATTGGTTTCACAAAGGATCCTCATTTCCTGCAAACCTAAAGAACTGTTTAATTAAATTATGTCTTTAGGGGAAAGGGAATGTTCAGTCTACCTCCATCTTCACCTGACTCCTCCCTCACATAACTTGGAAAGGAAAATAGTTTTCAATAGACTGTGCTCCTTGTTTTGGTCTTTGATTGGGGTTTTTAAAACATAATCTCTTTTTAATCTCACAGATCAACTGTTCCTGTCTCTTGTACTAGTAGTTAGAACATCTGAGTGTAAGGCTGACAATTGTTTCATTGAAAATTGATCCCTGTGCCACCCAAAGGGATGTTCTTAGCTGTTGTCATCTTAGAAGCCTAAAAAGATAATCTATGTGAATATTTAATTTTTTTTCTGCAACTGTTCCATATTGTTGTCTAATTAAAATACATAGAAAATATGTTGCATGTCACTACCAATTTTGTCCTAAGGCAAAGCTCTGTTTATTAAATACTCCTTGAGACCATCTTTGCTCTGCTTGGAGATCACTTCCCCACCTGTGAAGTGGTCCTAGGGAAACTCAGTAATTCAATATAAATGCATCAGCAACAGAGAGAAAACCACACACTGAGATTTTCCTATCATTTCATGTCTGTCATGGAAGTTTTCAAGCAAAGATTGTCAGGCTTCTGTTTTTACATTAGAAAATATGTCTCCAGTAGATTGGATGGCAGGGTTTTATGAGAACTTTATTTTGAGAATACTGAAGACTAGAAACAAATTTTTTTTTGAAAGCTGAACCTCTAATCCTTCCAAAGTGGCAGTTAATCCACTAGTACCATTAAGAATTATATCACTGTTCTGGTTTTCTCCTTGGGTAATAAAACCTTGAGAATTCAGTGTTCTATATGCTTCCCTTGCCAGAGTTGTGATTATAGAATGGGTTGGGTGGAAAGGGACCTGATTCCCTGCCATGGGCAGAATTACCTTTCACTCAAAACACCATCTAGCCTTGAGCACTGCCAGGGATGGCATCCACAGCTTCTCTGGGCAACCTGTTCCAGTGCCTCACCTCTGTCAAAGTGAGGCATTTCTTCCAAATGTCCAACATAAATCTATCCTCTATCAGTTTAAAGCCGTTCCCCGTTGTCCTGTCACTGTAAGTCCTTGTAAAAAATCCCTCTCCAGCTCTCCTGCAGGCCCCTTTAGGTACAGGATGGTGCAAATGTCTCCCCAGTCTTCTCCAGCTCTCAGCTTGGATGGGTATCTCTAGCACTTGCTGATATCTAGATGAACTTCACACTGTCTCTGCAATTGCTGATATAAATTTACTATATAACAGCACTCTTCAGTTTTACTGAAAGTTCTGAAAATGAGGCATTACATGTTTCTATAGCCTACATCATATTTTAGCTATGAAATTCATGGTTAGAAGAGTCTACCTTTGGGGATTTAGACACTTAAAGAGGCATCAAAATCTGTATCTGGAGTGATCTGATAAAGCTGGGGTTTTCTGGTTTTTTTTAAGTATAAACAATCTCTGAATAAGAACAAGTCATGCTCAGAAGAATTTCTGGTACTATCAAGTTTCCTCTTTCAACCATGGAAGTGATAATCCATCCTCTCAAATAGAAGATTGCCATCAGATTTAAAATCATTCTTTTAGTTGAAAGTGTATTTTCATTTTTGTTCTCCTACTATCAATCTAAGGTGACTGTTTTAGGTAAGGTTTTTCCTGTGTTGATAAATTTTGCTTAGAAATCCCTTGCTGGTCATTTCGCTTACTAAGTTTTAAAGCTTTGCTGTTTGGGGCATTAAATGTAAATTGAAATGAAGTTTTGTTGAGGCTTCTTGGTTTTGATGTATTTATCAGAAACTTAACTGCAAAGTCAAATGAAGTTTGAGAGATAGATATACACAGAGGCAGATTTCTAGAGGAAATGTCTTTAACCCAAATTTGAATTGCTGCATTTCTAAAATGTTTTTGTTGATATGTGATTATTTTTATATTTTTGTCAAAGAGAGAAGATAAAGATACTGTCTCCACCATAAAGTCACTGCTGTGGAAACACTGTTCACATCTTTCTTTCAATTTTGTTTTATAAACATATTTTTAGAAACAGCAACAAAAAAACAGCAAAGAAAAAAATCCATGAGAAGAAAAGATTCATTAATTCAGTTTTCCCTGTATCATATCATCTGGCTTAATTATCATTGTACCTGCAACTAGGTCTGAAAAATGCTTCAATTCTAGCTCATCTATCACTTTAAAAATATCAAATTTAAAGTCTCACCTCAAGTCATCATTTTTTCTTTTAAATTTTAGGATTTGTTTTCAGGAAAACTGAAAAAAAAATACATGTATAAACTCACATTACAGATAGATCTTCCTTCTTATTAACACTGTGTAAAATTTTGTCATATTGTCTTCTGTTTCAAACAGTTTATAAAAAATGTTTTCTAATATCTTATGTTGGTTTTAGTTCAGCCCTCTTTTCCTCAGATTATCTCTTTGGGACACTGGATACAGTTTCAGGCAACACCTTTTGCCGTTTGATTATTGGTACCAGAGCAATGAAACTGAAAATGGATTTCTAAAAATGAGAATCAGGAAGGACAGTGTAGGGCATGGATATAAAATAGTACAGAGCACCTGGTAGCTGCTGATGTTTGTGTGCTTGAGCAGTTGGAGATGCTTAAAACTGACACAGCACATTGAGATTTATCAGCTTGGTAACCATGAGTCCCCCAGACATGCTGTAGGCTAACAGAGACACGGTAAACTCCTGTCAGGAGTGACGTGTTGTGGCTGTAATTGTGACAGACAGTGATCCCTACCAGTTCTACAGGTAAATAAATATATATCCTTCCTATAATGAACCTTTTTAACAGCCTAAATGTAATGTACTTTGACTCTTTTTTCCTTGTCTGAGAAATAGAAATTTTCAAATATTCTGAAATGTTGGGATTTATTCTTTATTCTTCAGAAAAATTACCTACATTAGAGGAGTCACAAGCACATCAGTTTCCTGAGCTGCTTCACTAAGTGATCTATTTTGTAACATTGTGCTTAGAGAAAGTCAACAATTTATAACTTCAGGCATGTGTTTAATTTGGAATAAAAACATTGCTGCTAAAAAGATTTAATATCAGTGGTGATAAGGAGCAGTGCTTATTGTTTCAATAAACAAGGCTATCCTTCAGACACTACACAGTAATATTTTATTTATATTTATGTATACACCTTCAACTTTCAAATTAAAATCTGGTTGGTAGAACTTGATGAATACATTGGTTTCACTACAGACTGAGGTATTTTGCAATGGCTCAGAGCAGGCCTAGCAAAAAGGTTACATATGCTTTAATTACACATTCTTCAATGCCAATGTACAAGTTTTCTTTTTCTGAGTTTCCTCCCATCTATGGTGACTGTACAGATACTACTGTTGCATCAGTGGACTTTAAAGGAGGTTATTATAGATTATAATAAATTTATAAAGTAACAATAATTTAAAATATTGACTCTTGTTTTTAAAAAGCAAACAGAGTCAATTTTTAAATTATTAGCATCTTCACTCACACCTGTACCTCTTGTTTGTTGTTTTGAACCCCTGATCCACAGAATAGATTATATGGTATAGCTATTTTTTGCTGGAGTTATCCATATTGTGCATTGTTAGAGTTGTACTTTTAATGAGTGATGTAGAGGTTTGGCAGCTGTTCTGAGAAACTTCTGATGCTTTTACCTACTCTCATAACCTTGATCTCTGTATTTCTCCTTGATTCTGACTAAATAATACTAACAATTATTTTCTGAAATCCTTGCTGCTATATAATTGTTTTTAAGAGCATCAAAGACTAGAATGAAATTTATATTCTTATAGCTTAATTAAAATGTTGTTTTACTGCAGAATACCAAGCATAACCTTCATGGTCAGAGTGTGCATATGAAACAATTTGTTATTAAACTGCAGGAAAGAACCTGCACACACAGAGATTCACTTGTAGGATGCATTGAAGATGATGCTGGTGCACTTTGCAGCTCATTGTAAGAAGACATGGCGACTTCATGTCTCTCTGCCTATGTTGCTATGATTGTAGCTCTACCTCTTCCAGGGCTGTTTTGTTTGTTAATTGTATCTTACACTAGCAGAAGATGTCAGCTTTCAGCAAGCCAAGATGTTGAAGGGAAGTGTAATCCCAAGCTCTCCCCAGAGGCACTGCTGTCTGACAGCTATACAAAAACAACTCTTGAATAACTAACACTGAGGTATTTTGTATTTTCTAAAAATACATTTGTTTTATGCTCATTATTAATACCCTCTGTCTTTTACCTAGTATTTGTTTCTGTACTTTGTTTTATTTGGAGGTTTTTGGGGGATTGGTTTGGGTTCTCTTAATGCTCCAGAAAAGTCTCATATTTAATCAAATACAAGGAATGCCATGTCTTCAGGGCAGGTACAGAACAAGGT
Source organism: Toxostoma redivivum (assembly GCA_013397375.1). Taxonomy (NCBI): domain Eukaryota; kingdom Metazoa; phylum Chordata; class Aves; order Passeriformes; family Mimidae; genus Toxostoma; species Toxostoma redivivum. Next base: position 1,281,728 of record VXBI01005669.1, on the reverse strand, counting down.
GAGAGCTAAAGCCAACCTGTGTTTGATTAATTCTATGCTAATGAATAGGAATATAATAATTTATAACTACCTGGAGACTTTTTCTGGTTAATTATATTCATTTCTTGAGAATACCTATAGTGCCCATTTAGCAGTATCCAAGTTCATGTTGGGCATCTGACTCTTCTTTATGATTCAAGTGTTTGATATATTAATTTTTGGATTGAATCTTACATGGATTAGACGATCCAGCCTTTCTAAAACTTCCTTTCTACTTCTTTCAGGGAAAATTTAGGGAAAGAGACAGTGATGCTTTGATATTTGTTTCTTCTTCCTTTTCTTTTTCTTAATTATATTTCTGCAACCATCTGTTCTTTTTAATCTAGTTTGATGCCAGAAAGTTCTTACTCAGGGCAAAACTAGCTTCACAGACAAATACTTGCATCATCATAAAGAGAACTGGATTTTTGCACAGGAGTAACATTTGCTCAAAACTCTCCAACTGGAAAAAAGAAACCAGTACTGGTGGCTTTCCTGTGACCTTTTTTCCACTGAAGTATTTCTTAAAAGCATGCTTAGTAAAATCCTGATATTTAATAAGTAGCAGTTGATATTGAAAGAAGCTCAAAGACTTTTTATTCTTTGTTCTCCAATGCAGAATTTCATGTGTGAGGCTACTCATGCCCTGACAGCACTGCCTGCTGTGGCATTTTCTGATTATTAGTGATTATTGGCAGCATTTTGCAAGTATTCCACAGCAGAAAACATTTCACTATAGGTGCAGCCAAAATCTCAGTCAAGAGCTGCATTTCAAAGAATAGATACCAATGAAATAATAAAAACCAAACCACAACACAAAAAAAGTAAAACAAGAAAACCAGGAAAATTATCAGGATCAGGGGATGACTTTTCACTACAACACCATGAATTTGAAATTTAAGGGCTTTCTAACTCTTTGGACTACTTTACTTAAAAATGTTTGTGGTTTTGTTTTTTTTTAATGTATTTTTCACTGTGCCTCAATTTTGATTCTTTAATTTTGACTCTTTTGTGAATGATCTCCAGACAATTTAATAGCTCAACCTCATTTGCTATTAAGAAACTAAAAGAAAAATGGCCAAAGTTCAGGGAAGGAATATCAGTCTTTAAAATGAAATCTTATACATATATATACATAGATACACATATATATATATATATATCTAAATATATATACACATGTATATATATGTCAATATATATACACATATATATATGTGTGTGTATATATATCTAAATATATATTCCTGAAGCCTTTTTTTTCCTACTATCTATTCAGAGGATCTTTATTTTGTTTCTAATAAAATAAAAAGAGCTTCAAAATAAAGTCTGTGTAGTTTTCAAAGTATTTTCTTCAAAAGCAGGTTTGCAATAACACTATCAGATGTTTTTCCCCTCAGAAGTTTATTACAGAACTTATGCTGAGCAGAGTAGACATGAGGAGCACTGCAGTGTCCAGGCAGGAGAGCTGCAATGCCCACAGGGACACCCCTGCTCAGTGACAGGGGCAATCACCACCCAAAAACTGCCTGTTCCAGGCTGGGGGCTTCTCTGTCTGCATTGGTTCCTCACCAGGAACACTCCTTTTGGAACACAACTAAACTGCACTTTCTTTTCTTTCTCAATTACATCAAATGTCTATTTTTAGAAAAAATGAGCATAAAGCTTAGGTGGACAAGAACTGAAAAGTTGCAATTGCAAACTAGATATAAATAAACATTTATTGTATTTTATTTAACAAATTTGAGCATGGCTGGTAAATGCTCAAAAATACGCTTGGATGTGATAGTGTTCCTTGTGGAGTGTGTTTTTGCTCTGTGGGAAGAGGCTTTTTAGTCACCTGTGGCAGTTGCACTAATGCTTTTGCCATCTTAAGACTTCTCTCAGAAAAGGTTCACTTTTACTGGTGTTTTCTGTTTCATCACAAAATTTGGTTACCAGCCCCTCCACATTTGTCCTGCACACAAGGGATGTAACAAAATAGAGAGATCTCAAGGAAACTAATACTTTAGGGGTTATTTTATTTACTGAATTGCAATGTGTCTTGGAATTCAAGCCTGGGGCCACTGGGTGGGGCTGCACAAATGTCAAAGGCTTCTGCCTTTGAGTTTGTAATACAAGCATCAACTGAGACACAGCACATGGATGCAAACCAAGGAGGAGGAGTAATGTAAGGCAGCAGTAAGATGTTAGATGATAATCATTCAGCAAAGAAGCAGCTGGCTTTTGAAGGCCAAGGAAGCTAAGAATTTGAAACAGAGCAATGAAGTGGCTTTGCTGATACTTTCTAGGATGTTTTTTGTGCAGAAGAGCACCAACTTTGCAGTCCCCCTGCAGGTAAAGCAATGGACAACAAACATAAAGTACAGCTACAGAAAAGGATAGATTATGAACCACTGAAGAAAATGAGGAGAAGCAGAAGACTATACAGATTATTGGCTTATATTGGGATAGCTTCAAATCCTTTCAGCTTTCCTTCTCTTAAAGAATTATGTTGTAGAACATCAGGGTTAAAGCATTCATCCTACATACAGGTATAGTTTATCAGAAGAGTTACATGTTAATCGACAAAGTAATTTCTGTTATCTTTCAGTTTCAGTAACTACAGAATCCAGATGATTTAAAGACTGAAATCTTCTGAGAATACATCTGATTCTTTCCTTTTGTGTGTCAGGTTGCTGAAAATTTCACTCTGAATGGCTGCTGACATGCTTAATTAGCAAGCAGATCATAAGTGAAACTGCTTCTTCTCAAACTGTGACCAGCAGGTATTGACAAGAAAGCCATGTAAACTCTACAAATGACTGCTGGTGTGCTTAAACCAGCAGAAAAATATGTTCACGTCAATGTCCCTGGGGCATTTAGCTTTGTATTAGACAGCAGCTTTTACTGGAAATGTGAGCACAGGGCTTGTGAACTTGCAAAAATCTATAATGTTCCAGCTGTTTGAAAAGGTCCCCACACACTTATTGGTAGAATGTTGTCAATATTTAACACAGTAAGTTCAAAACTTTTCTTCTAGGGGATATAAAATCAGAAAAAGAGATTGTCCATTTTTCCACTTTTCAAAATTGTTTTTGATCTATTTTTGTTACTCTTTTTCTTCTAGATATTGGGACTAAAGCCTTAAAGCTGTCCTTTTCCCATAACTGCAAGAACTTTTGCTCTCTACCACCATGAAAATTTTAATTTGTCTAGTAAAATTATTCTCATAAAGGAGGAAAAAAATACAAAGTTGGGGAAAAAAGTAAGAAGCGTTAGTTAATGTGTATTAAATTCTGGAAAGAGTTGTTGCCTTTGCAGGTGAAATCCTGCTGGGTTTTGAGTTGTTAGGAGGGAATTAATACTTCATCCTTATCACAACCAACAGGGATTCCCAGCTCCTGCTTGTGAATAAACTGTAATATTGACCCTTCTGGGCAAGTCAGGATGCAGACAGGTGTCCAGAGCCATCTGGCTTGGCCTGACTGTAAAGTCCTCACTTGTAAAGGTGATAATTTCTTTATCATTAAAACCTTTGGCTTCAACAGACCTAGACACCTGGGAATACGTTGCATTAGAATTTTTTATTAAACTACAGGCTACCCACAGGGGATGTGTGTGTATATTTATATATATGTACATGAAAATATGTGTCCTTCTGTATCAAAATAATATGAAAGTAAGATAAATTTGTTTAAAATACACTATTGGAGAATTGGAGAATTCAAAGCATTTGTACCTTGATTAGTTGTGAAATTCTCTGTAATTTATTAATTTAAGAGCACTTATGATGAATTATGCAGAATTTCTCTTTTTATATAATTGGAAACCAAGGTACAATTTGCATGCCTAGTCATGGAGATATATATGCATAGTCATTATCTGCATGAATTCAAGAGCACCATATTGTGGGTTAAAACTGGAAAGAATTAATCTTGCAGACCAGTGTCAGAAAGGACTTTTGCTATCTTGAATAATAGCTGCAATTTTAAACAATATTTTTGTAGATTGCCTAAGGAAGTGATGGGTTTTCCATCACTGGAAATTTCATAAGATCAGGTTATACACACATCTGTCAAGAATGGTTTGAGTATAGTTGATCGAGCCTTGGGGCAGAGTGGCAAAGTGACCTCTTGAGGTCCCTTCCACCTCAGTGTTCTGTGGCTCTGTGCATTGTGATGCCACATATTGCAGATATGCATATAGAAGTTACCCGCTTAGAAAAGTTTATTTCTACTATTTTATCACAGTCTCATTTCTTAATGTTTGGGAATTTATGCAGATAAATAGAAAAGAAAGGAGAATTCTTCCTAATTAATTATGGAAATTTTTGCTATTTAATTGGATTATTCATTTTGAGATCTACCCTGAGACTGAATAAAAGGAAGACAAAAGCAAAGCAGTGCAGATCAACACTTGGAATTTGCTAAAGCAACCTTTCTTATTTAAGCAATGGTATGTTTAGCAGAGTTGTTAGCTTTACTAACAGGTGATACAAATCACATGCTAACTCAGACTGTTCTGTGCAGTTCAAAATGTGCATTTGTAGCCTCTCACTCTCTGTTATCTTCAGGACTCTTCAAAACTACAGATGCCAACAATGGCAAAAATGATGTTCATGCCTCTGCAGCTATGCCTGCAATTCATTATCAGCTTCCCAATCTCAAAAACTGAAATCCCAAGTGAGATGTTAATTAAACTGGAGTTGAAAAAGTATACTGGATAGAAAAGCTGGATAAGGAGGAGAGGACACAAGTGCTACTCTTGAAGTGGTCTGGTCTAATAATGGTAAATTAGATTTCAGTCAGACTAATCAAGTACTTGACTGCTCTTCCAGAGCCCGGACTAGTGTCCCAAAAGCAGCCCTTCAAATACATCTTAATGACATAGCACTTTTGTTAAATATTAAAGCCTTTCAGGTTTGGTATTCTGCAGAAGGAACATCAATTAGGAAACTTTGGAATGTAAATGGCCTTGCAATAGTGATCTCCAGTACATGTAGGTACAATTAATATAGCTTAGATATTATGAGAAACACAACGTGGCTTTTTTATTGCAAACAAAGCTAAACTTGCTAGAATTGACTGAAATTAAATCTCTTATGAAAGTGAAGCAGAAGTTTCACTGGTAGAACAGAACTGAGATTTTTTAAACAGTGACTAATGGTTAAGTCATCTTTCAAGCTTAATAACAATTTCTCTCTGTGCATATGCATGTCAGTGTTTGCTCTTTGCTGTTTAATTGAAGACATTTGTTTTAATTTATTTAATTGTTTTTATTTTGTGTTTATTATTTCTGAGTTCTTATTTAAGTCAACATTATTTGATATTGTTATTTAATATTTCTGTCATTAAAATGCATGTCTACTACTAAACATCAGCTCTTGAGAATGTTCTTTAAATACTACTATATAATAATAAACTGAAAGTTTTTAGGTTTTTGAAATTGACCCATTTTTAGAAATTTTTGCAACATTTGCAGATTCAGAATAAAAAACAGCTACTCCATTTATAGAACGCTCATTAAAAATGAAGTAGCAATTTAATACAGGAATAGTTAAGAGGTCAGTGAAAGTCCCTGCAGCCTGGGACTAAAACACTGCCTTTATTTGCCATAGTACTTAAAATTTTTCATCAATAAGATTAAAAACTGCTAACATAAGCTGTTGTTTACCTCATCTGGACATGCACAGTTAATTTGCTTATTCTGAGTAGATATATTAAAATAATAAGTGCTGATAATGTAAGCACATGTGCAAATATCCACTTTCAAAGAAGACAATGGGAGAAAATATTTTCTCTTGCCTTGAAAAATATTTAACAGATATTTTAAAGCAGTTATTAATTATATATGCTTCCATTCTTAGCTGTTTGATGTAGTTATTGTCAGGTGATATGTACCTGACTGTCCTTGTTAATATGGGTTGTATTTGTAGAAGCCTTTTATTTGGAAATCTCGTATATTAATGGTTGTTTATTTAGTAGGGATGCATTTTAATATTAATTTAGAAGGGATGCATTAAAATTTACTGGAAACTTCTAAAAAAGTTGCTTTATGTTTCCATGTCTATGGAGTCTTGAAATGTTGTATGTCAGTCTAACTTTTACAGAAAATTGCTGGTTTGAGCCTTTTTCTTCTAGTTTGTTGTTTTTGTTCTCCTTGCTCATTTGTCACAGTTAATCAAGTATTTAAGAATGTGTGGGCAATTCCAACCAATTTTGAAGGGGAGCTATTTACAGGAACCTTAAGATTTACCCCTGTTGAAGTGAAGTTCAAGTACCAGATAGAACAATCTAGTTAAAATATCCCAGAATTTATGTGGAAGATCTGCCAACTGAAGGAGATATTGCTGAAATTGCAGCATGATACTGGAAATAAATAAATAAATAAATAATTTCCCTGTTTTTCTTTGATTACAAAATAACGTAAGCAAACACTTTTAGATGGAAATATGGATTTTATTACCCCAAGGAATTCTAATGGGTGGCTAAATTCAAGAACATGACTAAGAGCTTTATTGGTTATCTCTGTTTAGTCATGTCTTGAATAGAGAGAAAAATTAAAATATAGTTCTTAAATTTAGCTGAGATGCTGACAACTGATCATCAAGAAATAATTGCTCAGTGTCAGAGAGGTTACATAGCCTTAATCAAATAATAAAATGTTAGGTGTAAAAACATTATTGGTTTATTAACATTTAACCCATTTTTATTAACTGTTCCAAAGCTATTGAACTGAGTACAAATAATTCCTGCTGGCAGGTGGGATTTGTAATGTATACTTATTGTAGAGGAGGTTTATTGCAAAAACATCAGCAGATCTCAGCAAGTGAACTGATGCTTTCATCTAGGCCAATTCCAGAGCAGTGTATTGGCATATTGAACTGTGTGGTTGGTTTTAGTCTTGGACTTCAGTAACAAATTAAGGTCCTCTAGAATGCAAACATTTCAATTGACTTATTGTAGTTCATTTGATTATATATTAAATGGCTCTCTTCAGCTACTGTTGCTATATCTCTTAGGGATTCATTTAGTCTGTTCTAAAAATCAGATTTTGGCTAATTCTTCTTACAAGGAGGCACCAACTAATCAGTATGTAAGAAATTAAGGCAGGCCTGTTACTCCATTATCCAAGAATAACAGAAACATAATGCCCACAATACACAATAATGTAGACTACAAAAGAGCTTACAAAGCAACTTGTTAAAGACATAAGACCAGCATTATTCAAATGCAGTAGAACAGGAAAATTTACACAGGAAAGTTTGCAGCTGATAGTAAATTATTTCGAAAAGGAGAACTGAAAGCCAAAGTACCTCAGTGATAATGAGTGATAAAGTGACAAGTGAAATTCACTGTTAATAAATATAAAGTGGCTCTCAAAGGATGAAAAAATACAAATTTGTACACAAGATTGGACTTCAAACTGACAATTATTGTTTAAGAACTTCACTGTGAGATTATCTATTCACAGTGTATTCACTGTGAGCTATGCAAATAGTAGCAAAAGAAAAAGAAAATTTAATATTACACATTTTTAGAAAGAAATAGAATAAAGTAGAGAACATCATGGTTACAAGCAGAGTCACAATGCTGCACCTGCATCTTGAATAGATAAAGAGAAGAATGGGTAGGATGAGTAAGGGATGATTAAATAAATATTTTAAACAAGGAGCAGGTAGAACTAAAAGCTTTCAGTCTGGGAAGAAGAAAACTGAAGGAGGCTATGACAAGTTTATTAGCTCATGAGTGGTGGGTAAATAGCAAGTAGTGATTGTTTGCTGGCTCTTTACTGCAAGGACATTGGCCATTAGGTGAAACTAGCACGTGGTTGCTTAAGGTGAACCAAGGGAAGCATTTTTCAATTTCACGTCGTTACACCATGGAACTCCTTGACACGAGCTGTGTTAACAATGATTCAAAAAGTAGTAAGATTTACAGAATTACTGATATTGTCCATTAAGGACTAAAAAGCTCATTATTCTGTTCCAGAGAGCCACTGTAGCTCAGACTCACTGGCACCTAGGAAAGTGTGCTTGGAAAAATCGCTGCTTGTTTGCCTTGGGTCTGTGCACTCCCTCAAGTGCCCTTGATGGGCCACTGCTACAGAGGGGATACAAGACAAGTGAATGCTGGATTCAATCAAATATGGCCTTTCTTAGATGAAACTTAACAAATGTTTCAGTTAAAAACACTGCTAACTGCTTCGATTTGCTTGTAGCTTCAGAGATGGAGAGCTGGCTTTGTCTCTTCTCTGTTTGTTTTAATTTTATTTAATCTGAAATTAACATCTCCATTGAGACTAATGGGATAGGATTTCTAGATATTTGTTGTTTGTTACATGAAATTATGTTCCTTACATGACTAATTATATTTTAATTTGTTCACTGAATATAATAATATCTCTTTTTCTTCATTTAATCACATATCAACTCTTGCCTTGTATTTAATTCCTGTACTTTCTTTTTAATACATTTTGAATGAAAGTTGTGCTTGGGAGTTCAGTATTTATTGGTAAAAAGCCACTTCAAGCTGCTTAATTTTAAAGCATAAAACCCCAGTAGGTGGCATCTTTTATTAATTACTTGGATTATGGCAGAGACAAGGGTGACTTTAAGACAGGAAGGGTTCAAGCATGCTGGAGAACAGGACTGGGTGTCAAAATGCTGTTGCTACCTCTAAGAAAAGGTTTGCATAAAATAGGCTGCAGTTTAATAGAAACAATGATAAATAGGAAAGAAGAGAAATGTTTAACCATACAAATCCCAGGTGTGGAGTTTTTGGCTAGATAAGAGTTCTGCCCTGAAAAACTTCACATGATTTGATGGATTAGAAACAGTCCAAGAATTAATGCCATCTACAAGCAAAAAAGCAGGAAGAATGTAAGGATTATTTATATGAACCATAATCTTGTTATTCTCTGTGTTAGTGAGGTGTGATCTGAGCAAAGAGGCCTAGAATTTGGTGTCTTGGTTGAGTATGAAGCAACAGAAAATTTAGAGATCAATGAGAATGGCCAGATTCTGAAACACACGACTCACAGTCTAAAATTAAACAAACTGTGATTGTTATCACATGCCCTCTTAAGTTTAATAATTTAATCATGTTACTGTGTGCCCTGGCATCTATGAAACATAGAAGAATTTGAGTTTCTAACTTTCTCTGTTAGCTTGCTTCATTTTTTATATTTGCAGCCTTTTCCCCTCTGGAATGTGACTCCAATCTGTCATGCTGCTCTGGTTTTCCTTGTCTTCTGTAGATCCAAATTTGCTTGTACTTTCAATATCAATGTCAGACTGTTTGGTCTAATTGTATATTTTCTAGTCTTTACTAAATTAGTGAAAGGCAAAAGCTGGGCTTTGAGAGATAAGAGTGGGAACTATGGCCATTTAGTCAGAAATGGAGATTTTTTTGTCTCTGCTTCTTTCCACAGAACTCAATAAACAAACACATCTAAATGCATTTAAAATTGTTTAGACTTTATTTATATGAAATTTCTTTGAAAAGTATCTTTAGTAAGTTGCTACATATTTCTGTATGACATACCTCCTAATTATGAAGCTAGAAATGCAGTTTTCTCAAATTGATCTCTGTTTCACCCGGAGGTCTTGTAAAATCTACTTTTATAGTAGGTTTTTTATATGAGATTTAATACTCTATTTTGAAATATAACTAAACATGTCCCTTTTCTTTGTCAGTGGTCGCTTTCTTTTCGTTTGTGTTCCATAGAACTGCAGGAACTTTTAGTGACGATGACACTCCTAGATTAATTGTGCACTGTTCAGAGTATATAACTTTGTCAGTTTTAATTTTGTTGCCTTTTTGTTTCTCTGAAGTATGTTTTGTGAGCTTGTGAGGGAATGAGCAGGGGTTATCTTAGTTCATTTATCTAATGCAGCAGTCAAAGTACAGACTCTGCATTTTTTTTACTATTTCCTTATATTGGCAAATTATTTACACTTGCAATCTTTTGTTGACAGCCACCTCTGAACTCCCTCTTCCTTTTGAAAGCGATTGACCAGAATGAAACACACTGTTCTAGTCACTCTGAACCATTAGTTTACCAAAATGCATTAAAACTTTACTGACATTTTTCTCTTGCTGCTTTTGCATAATAATAATGTGCTGGCCTTTGTCCACTGTGAAGCATCCAACTGAAGTTCTCACTGAGATTTTTTGAGTGCTCCATAAAGAATCCTAAAGGTAGGGCTTTCCAGGAAGTCTAAGGGATCTACGTGTTCATCTCAAATTTGAAATTCAAATTTCAGATGCATCGGAAACTCTCAGCCAGTATCTTTTCCTAAGGAGATGTCTGGTGCAAGGTTGTGAATTAACTGGATGCTGAGCATTTCTTGTGCATTCCTGCACTTTGCTTTCTGAGCTATTTTTTTAATCCACATTAAGTCTTTGCTTTTTTCATCCTGGAACTAATAGTGAAGTACTTTGTCAGAAGGCCAAATAAACTTTGTCAACCTGTTTTTCACCCCCTGCTATTTAGCTTGCATGACCAATGGAATCCAAAAGCAGTGTAAGAATTTTGCTCAGCAAGGTGGGATATATGTTTGTTCATACAAGAGGGAGGCATAACCTAAACAAATTTATTTCATTTTAGGATATCATTGCTCCTTTGCATTTTCTCACTAATTTCAGTGTAATTTCTTTCAATTCACATCAATGACAGTGATATTTTTAGTATTGTTCATAGATTTAAAGTATCTTTCAACATGTGGGCTGATATTGCTTGTTAGTTTTTCAGCTCTGTGATTTAAAATCTCTCCAGAACACCTGGATGTATTTTTAAACATGCATAGAGATTAAACTTTTCCTTTATTGTTCAGCTGTAGCAATGTAACTTAGCATTTCAATCTAAAGGAATTCATTTAATGGTTTTCTCCATTCTTCTATCACCTGGACATTCAAGGCATTTGAATTTGCCTGTGTAATATCACTGCAAGGTGAGAAATGCAATTCTGAAAAGCACAAGAGGAAGAGAGGGGAATCTTCCAAAATTTTAATGACTTTGCTACTAAGTAAAAAATACTATGACTGGCTTCTGCGGGACTAGAATGAGACCAGTATAAATGGTTCTAAAAACTTCACTCAAATTTCATTTTGTCTTCAATGGGAAATTACTGTGAGAATTCTGAGGTGTAAATTATGAAACACATCAGCTGCTGAAAATTAACTCCCCATGTGAATAAACAGAGTTTGAGTAAGTTGCTCTATTTGGAAAGCATGTAATCAACTGTAAATTCTAACTCCATCTCACTTTGTTATGGCCTAACTGCACAAAGTATGTTTGATCCAATTCCCACAAGAAAATGTGAAACCTGAACTACACTTAACTCAATTTCCACTTGAATCTGTTACAATACCATCCTTAACCACTTTTGCCTCCCTATAGTACCTGCACTATAGTAGAATCTAAATTTTCTTAAGGTTTGATATGTTGTAACAATCTAAGTTCTTCTGCACTTGAACATTTCATCCTGAACATATTTCCAGTGCACCCACATTTATCTATTTGCAATCCACTTTTATAATCTACATTTATCAGCATCAGCTGCATTGCTCATAAACCCACATCATTTAAATTCCTTAATCTGCCTATAGTATTTTCTATTACTGACTGTTCTATATTTCTCTGTGTGTTATATAAGTGCTATATATACATGTGTGTTTGCACAAGTGTAGAACCTAACTGTTCTCACTATAATTATTAACAACCTCAATTAATTTATTAAAAATTATTAACAATGCTCAATTTTTTGTTTTCCATCACTTCATTTGCTTTCTCCAATCCTTTTCTCTTTCACTAGTGGCTTTGTGGTGCATTTAGTAGTTGGTTATGTGTTATAATTTAAAGTACTTCACATTCAATTTCTCTTGCATACTCATACATACACAGCAGATCATGATGTTTTATGAAATAGGTTGGACTTAATGATTTATTTCTCCCAGTACTTTTGTATTTGACTGGAATATTTTCAGACTCTGAATGACAGTTATATCAGCTACATATTCTAAATGTCAGAGGAAATAGCTTAATTTTATTACTTTTTTGACATGCTATGCCCTAATTTCTTATATAATTTTGGTAAATTCCATTGTATAGGAATCGTGATTCTTTCACATTCAGTAATTGAATCCCTTATTTCTAACACACTGACAAATATTGTTTGATCCCAAGATTTTATTCCAATCTCAAAAATCTTCTCTGAACTGTTTATTATCTCTAAACTCAAAGTCACTTTTTCTGTTGACTGTAATTCCCCCTAAGGTACCAGTAGTTGTAATAATTTTCCAAGTGCATCCATACTACCTCCCTGGAGACAAAAAACCTTGCAGGAGAAATTTAACCTTCTCTTAATATTAGTGTTCTTTTTGCTTAAAATTGATACATGCCATTAAGAATAAGTGGGACATGAATTTGAAAATATTTTAGCTAAGAAATGTCAAACTACAAATCTAAGATGAAAATTCAGCACTAAAAATGTGAAATCATATATACAATTTATAGTTGATAGAAGAAATACTGTCCTCCCTTGAGAGGAAAAGCCTATTATCATTGCTTTAAAACAGAACTGGCATCAATAACCGGTAGCTTACACTGCGTACTTGCACTACCTTTTTAGTATGCTATAAACAGAAATAACTATTCCATATTTTATAGTTACAAATTAAATTTCAAATCCAGATTTATTTTCCCTTGTGAGCACATATTTTAAGGTAAGAAGAATGAACACTCATAATCAGAATGCAGAAAAAAAATCCTTTTATTGTCACAAAACTAAACATGATGTTGCTTTAAATAGAAATACACATTTCTCACAAACTGGGCTCAGGGGAAATAGTATTATGACTGTATTTTCAAACCACTATATGTGACAATGGCCAAACACTGAGACAGTAAACCCTGAGAGCAGGAGGATGGAAAGGTTGTGTAAGTAAACTGGAGATTCCATCAGAGATCCTCTTTCCCTAACTAAATTTCATAATAATCTTTCTGAACTACTGTGGAATGTGAGGTTTTTTCAAAATATTAAAGTTCTTCTGAAATGGTACAGGTTTGGACACATCATCAGCTGCAAAGAGGGAGGCTGCAAAAGTCTGTAGAGACTCCACACACACTGGCATATGTTTCTTCCATGTTGCTGAGTTGGAAAATTGTTGTATCAGTGCCTGAAAACAGGCAATCTTCAGTGGAGCTCTCAGCCATCCTAAAATGCAAAAAAAAGACTCAGGTGCTCAAAATCTTTAAAAATTGCACCACAATTTATGTAGTGAATTAAGCTTCTCTAGTCTCAGTTTCAGCATTATCCAACTCCATCTCAATTTTATTAAAGGAATAAACTCCTATTCTCTGTGGTAAAACACAGCAGCAAGTCATTCTGATTTTATGTGGTTTTAGACAGTCTGATTTGAAAGTGTTGGTTTGGTGCTTTACTTTCTGTTTTTTATCTATGAATCCCACTGGACTTGTAAATTAACTGGTACTCACATGTTGACATTTCTTCTTCAAAATTTTTAAAGTAGCTGCTAAGACACGGATGAAGGATGCTGCAGAAAAACTGCTAATAATACCCTGTTAACACTGCAGAAACTCTGAATGCATTCACAGGGATTAAAAAAATGTAGTCAGAAGTAAAAGGCACAGTGAGATAACGATTTTCTTTAAAATTTCACCATCCATAGGGATTGCTACGGGTATTCACGGGACAAAGACACAAGGATCAAGATGCACAAGATGTGTATTTTACATTTAAAACCACCACATATTAACATCTACATCTTTGCTTTATATAACAGTGTTTTACTGATAATGGAGAACAGTGAAAAGAGAAATTAGTACAGATCATCAACTTTTCTTTTTTTAAATTTCCTGAGAAAAAAATTAAGTGGACTAGAACAGTATGGAATATGTGGATCATAAGCTATATAGTAAGAAGAAAGAACCAATTGCAGCTAGAACATGGATCTAGGATCACGGAATTGATCACCTCCTCCCACAGAAAAAGTTAAGTTTTTTTGCCAGTTTGAAACTAAAATAACAAAATGTTGGGCTTTGAGGATTTTTCTCTTTTATTTGGGAAGGAAGGAGACTGAGAGAAAATGTAAGATAAAGGAGGTACTTTTCTCCTCTATGCTCTGTTGAAGTATTGGTCACTGGGGAAATGTCCAGTTGCTGTGGCACTGTGAGACCAGTCTTCTGTCATATTGTGTCTGCTTGAGCAGCTGAAATCAGGGGATTTAGAATCAATTAAAGTACATTTGTTGTATAGCCTACCCAGTCTTAGGAGATTGGCTTTGAACATTCTAACCCTTTATTGCTCTAATTAATATCTAGTTAACCATGAGAATATATCAAAGCCCTTCTCTACCTCTGCCTCCTTCTCTGGGTGTTCCTAGGACTGTATCAACTCTAAATACTGATAAGACAATTCAGATTTAAGGAGAAAAATATGAAAAGGTCATTATAAGATATCTAAGTGCAACAAATGCTTTCCAAATTGATACTACTGTTTCAAATAAAAAATTGTTACTAATAATTTTTTTTATCATAGACACCAATCATAGTATTTCAATCTGAGAGCTAATCTTACCATGCTCTTATTTTGTCTCCAACCACATCTATTGTAGATCTTTCCAGTTAGAGCTTCTGTTGTGACAAACCCTCACCATTTGTCACAAGTCTCACAAATCTTAAAGTCCACATCCTGAATGTATGTGATGGCTCCTAAGTATGATTTTACCTTAAAGACCCAGGTGAAAATTGACAGAGTTTAAAGGTGCCAAAAATTTGCTGTAGGCACTCCGAGCCATCAAAGAGCCTTTCTGAGAAGCTGTGACTGATTTGAAGTGAAGCAGCATTAAAGGAAAAGTGTGGAAGACTTGTTTGGGTGCACCATGGCACTGAGCTATGGGGCAGAAGTGATGCTGTGTGGTGAGGAGTATGTTCTGCTTGAATTAACTGTGCTATATAATGCAGTGGTGTAACAGCAGAAAGTGTTTTTGTGAGGACATCTTAAACCTGTAGATGCAGAGGATGTTTCTGCACAGGGAAGTTTTCATAACAGTCTGGACTGGGCAGAAAGGGAATTGCTTTGTTTTCCACTGAAGTGTAGGAGTTTCTGGCATGTATACCTACATCTTTGGTTGTACTACTGACATGCCTAGAGAATCAGGCTGTACATCAAAGTTTGAAAAATTTGGGCTGCATAGAAGCCTTCCTGAGTTCTGTCTTTCCTAATTAAAAAGTGGAAAAGACAGTCAGATAGGACCCTGCTAAATCTCAGAAGTCCTGGGGAAAAACTACAATTGTATGGTATAAGTTACCTGTTCTCACTCTTAAAGAGTGATGAGTATTCTTTTACTGTATTTTAATGTGCTACTTTGGCAGTGGAAACAGGTTTGGTAAGGAGCAAGGATCTGATTTCTGACTTTCAGTAGCAGCCAGAAAATAATCTGCCTTTTACTCACCCCATGTTTTCAGCTTGTCATTTTTGCCTCCCAGTATCAGCCTGAGGAGCAGCGCGAGAGACACAAGAGTGTCACACTCGGGGCTGGTTTGTGTGTTCTATTCCAGTTATCAGGCATTTTCAAATGTTCCCTGCATTGCTTGCATTCCTGTATCTCTACAGCTATCTGCTGGGCTCAATGTGCACATAGCTTGATGAGGGATAGGTGTTGAAAGACTTGAGCTTCTATTCAAGAAATGTTTTATCTATTTGTTTCTTTTCTAATATGTTTGCCTGTTCTGTATTGCGGTGTATTTACCTTCTTTATTAACAAGGATTTGTTTACCAGTGGAAGACAGAGTTTTGACTAATATATTTATTTTACTAATATATTTTTATATATTTTACTAATATATTTATTAATCAGTGTTAAGAATTGCTAAGCAGTTGCTTTTTGTGGTCTCTTCAAGTCCTACTTGTTTGCTTACTTTGAGAAAAGAAGAACTATGAAGTCCTTTCTGTATAATTTTTGATTCTTTGATGCCTAAAGTCTCTCACCATACCTAAACTCAGTGTGGATTTAGTTTCTTGGTTTTGTAAATCCCATTATTTTATCAAACATTCATACTCATTCACACTGTTTTTCTCTGACCTTTATCTTGACCTTGTCTCTTTCAGGGCCTGTGCCAGTATCCAAAATCTCAAATTAAGTTTTAGATCTAAAGTCCATCATTGATTCATTATTTCAGCTTCTTTACATCCTCTCACATCCTCTGTTCTGTGGTCACTCTTTTAAAAAAAATTTCTCCTGAACTGTTATTTTTTCTTAAATTTTGTTTAGTCATCCTTTACACGACCAAAAGATTTCAGCTCTGATGGGTCTTTCATCTGCTTTTTTTTTATTCTGGTTGAATTCCCTGCTTAATTTACGTCTGTGCTTAGCAGTGTAACCCTGAGCCAAGAAACTGGCTCCTTCTCTTACTGTTTGCATTTGCTATTAGAAGGTTTCCAGCCTGGTGATTGCTGGATAGCAGGATTGATTACCAAGGGAGGTTTGTTTGTTTCATGCCTTGTATGATGGGGATATACAACAGCTACGTGGGACCCAATAGAGCAATCCTTATCAGACAGCATCAGAGAATTACTTTCCAGGGACTAATGCCAGAGCCTTGGAAAAGTTATTAAAAAGGATGTAAACAAAGGAAGAGATACTGACCTTGGCTCATCAGACTCACCTGAGATGTCTCACTGTTTCAAGGTGGGGATGAAGAATCCTCCCTGGCTGCAGGACTGTGGTTGCCTGGCCTCTCCCTTGTCACTCCTGGCTGTCTTAGGGCAATCCCTGAGCAGCTGCCACGCTCTGATGGGCTTTGCCCAGACTGCTCCTCCCCTGTCCTGGGCAGTGCTGGAAACAAAAGGTGTAATATTGACAAGTGCTGCCCAGAAAAGCTCTGAGAGGAGTTTTCCCTTTTGAAGTCCTTGAAATTGTAATGTCTTAAAACCAGCATGGGTTTGTGGTTTTTCTTTGGCTTTTGGCAGAGGTAGGATTTGGTGGAGGAGTTTGTGTATGTGATTTTTTGGGGCTATTGTTTTTGGTTTTTTTTATACCAGGAATCTGTGCTCTTTACAAGAGCATAAAAGATTTTAGAGGCAGTTATTTGGCATGGATGTCCTGTAGGAATTTGCTGTTTTGTACCACAGAGTTAACCTGTCCTCATCCCTCTTGAAAGCTTCTCTTGCCACCTCTGACCCTCAGAAGAATTTTTTCTCCTTTAAAGGACAGATCTCTCATAAATCCTCTGCATTAAATTCTAATTTTATTTCCTACACATATGTATTAAGGTGTTGTTTGTGACAATGGGTGTGGGAAAATTAATAGTGTTCAATTAATTATACCAGGGGTAGAGAGGCTGAAGTATAACCTTTTTGCTGTACTGTAGAAATACACACAAAAGCTACTTATCAGCCACACATCGTTACAACTTGCACCTTTATAATTACATGACTACTGCTTGTTTGGCTGAAAAACTGGTATGGCATCTTTGTTACTTCAATTTATATTAATTCAGAGGCTTAATTAATAATTAAAGGTGCAAGTTTAATTCAACAAACTGGTAATGTAATTCCATTTCAAATACGCCAATGTGATAAATAAAATTAGCTTCTCATCTCTGCTAATCTGACCACTATCCACTGTTTGCATCTTAATAGGAACAGAATTTTATTTATGTCTATTTAGAAGTATCCTTAGAATGTGATTCTGGCTTTATGGGCTAAACTTATTACAGATCTTTATAAAATTGTAATTCAGTGACTTTTATGTGGATGGTTTGAGTGTGATATTTTTCAAAGATACCATAAAATATAAGTGTGTAAACTACAGCTGTAGGTTTATTTAGCTCAGAAATTTATTAGTGTGTTTATACTGTATATATTACTGTACTGCTACATATTTGCAGTCATATTAACATCAGGCAATTTTCTATCTTGAGTTATCAGAAAAAGGAATTAGGAAATGTAATGCTAGCCTTAGGGAAGCAAACTTTTTTCAAAGCTCCTATCTGCTAATATCACCTGTCAATGATTTAATGGTGTTTATAGTTTATGCTAACATTTCTTAGTTTTCCTTTTTTTCCCATTAGAGTCTGTGTAGCTGGTAGAAGCCTGCAGCAAATTGCTGTTACTTTAGCTCCTACCTTTACTCACCGAATAGCTATTTCCTTTTTTATTCCTGTAAGGTAGCAACTGTTGGCTGTTATAAAACTGCATTCTCATTGGAAAAGGCTCACACAAATAAATTCACTGCTGAGATTAGGACTTTAAAATGTTTATGTTTTTTGTCTTTCTTTGTGCTAACATATATTTTTGTATTGATGCTTAAAGAGAAACCTTTAAACTTTTTCATTACCCTAAGAGGTGTTAGGACAGCAAGGCAGCATTTCTGGACAGTCTGTGGGCTCATGGGTTTTTAGGTACTAACCTCATTTAGGAATTCTTAGTGCATCTCCCTGGCAAAAATATGACCATAGTTTGAGTACAATGAAAGTGAACAAAATTCTTAAGTATCTACAGGACTAAAGGTTCTTTATCAGCAATATGAACTGCTGCAATGTTTGTTTGACATTGGGTCTATGGTCCTTTTCGTACTTAGTCCTCTGCTCCTTGTATTAAAAGAGACCACTGAGCTCAACCTGCAGCCCTGTTACAAAACTCCAGGGTTTCTCTCTTACCCTTTCTTTATTTTCTCCAGCTGGCAGCAGACATTTTCCATGGTTACAGGTGGGAGGTATATTCCTGGGAATTGACTGACCTCTCCTACCCAGTTCTGGTAAAGTCCAATAAGAACAGTGCAAATGTTATTTAATCACCACAGATAGTCTGGGAATGGAGCATAGAATAAAAGTGTAGCAGAAAAGTTTCATGCCCTATAAGGGGTTATCTCTCTGGGATAACTGATAGCCTTTAGTCTCATGGAATAGGTAATTTGGGATTCTTCTGAATCAAATCTCACTTCTAGGGCACAACTCTAAAATTATTGAATTGCACCTGATTAATCTCATTCTAACATAAACCTAAAGTAATTGCTCTACTTGTAATGAAATTAAGACTCACAATTGCTTTTACACAGGAAACTTTTCCAAAATTTTTAATGTTTTTCATGCTCAGAAATGTGCTCTCATTGTCTCCTTGTCTCATTGTACTCTGCCAAGGCATGTCTCACATGTGTGCATAGAAGTAGCTGAACTGTGATTCCTTCCAATTAATATTAAAGAGGATACCTTTCTGTTCAACCATTGGGCATGTGCCAAGTATTTTCAAATGTCCATTATTTCACAAGTTATATTATAATTAGAATTAAGGTACTATGAGGAGGACTTTTGATGATAGCATTGCTTCTAATACTTAATGCTTGGAATTAATAGAATTAGTCATTACATTATTGGATTTGAATACATTGATACTGGATTCTATTAAGCAATGTGTCCTATATGCACTGGATAATTCATTTGTCTGTTTTTAAAATATATATAAGCCATACTGAGTACAGATTTGCATTTATTATGCTAGGTAACTAATTCTAGTTTTACTGAAGCATAATCACCAGCCTAATTTCAGGTATTCCAAAAGTTTTAGAATTATAGTGTTGTTCTTCAGAATTATTTATTACATAAGCCAGTCTGTATAGGGATACTTTACATGGGTCTAACTGACATCACAGTATGATTGACCTTCAAAAAATTTCTGAACCTTTTCACTTTATATAGCCTTTGGTTGTGAATATAGTTAGACTGGAATTGTTTTTTTCTATTGTCAAAATCTGAGATGTCCTTAATTATAGATATATAATTGAGCACAAGCTTGTGTGCCAATAAACCTTAACATGTTTGCATTGTACTCTTCTCAATGATTGATGTTTGTGCTGGGATGTGTTCATATCTAATAGGAATTAACAGGAAAAGCAGCATCCTTTTTTGAATCCCATTATATTTTTAAAAATCAAGACAAAAATTGGTGTTTTGTTATGCTTGCTCTGACCACCTCTCCTTGGTGCAATTTTCAGTCAACAACAGAAGTATTTCTGCAAAAATAACTTGAAACAACAAAATCCTGAGTTTGTAGTTCGTACTTGATTCCACCTTTTTTTTCCCAAGGAGAAAGTGGAAAGAAGCAACCTTATTAAAAAAAAAATTAACAAATTTGACTTTTGTGCTGAAACATTGAGGAACCTCTTTGCTTTTCAATTCAAAATCCAGCTGTAAGTTATCATAAGGGTTGTGAGAGGCTGCTACAGAATACCACAAAGTTGGAATTGGAAGGAGAACTGGATGGAGAATTAGAAGCCCTGGGGTTTTTATTCTTGGTTGGACTGTGAACCTGCTATGTGACCTTGAGCAGATCAGATTAACCTGACTTTCCAAAGCATTTGAACTCCTGAACTGGATCTATACATTGGTCAGTTGCAATTTCCTGTGAGGTGGGAATGGTGCCTTAATAAGGTGCAGGCACTTCATTAAGACAGAGTGCTGCAGAACTATCCAATGAAAAGCATTACAGGCAGTGTAATACAGGAAGTATTATTAGGAATTAATAATGTTAATAATAAGTTATTAATAAATCAATAATAAAATTATTATAATTAATAAATTTATAATTAATAAATTAGTAATAATAATATATTTAGCTTTACCCTACACTTTTTTACTTTACCCCAAAGCAAGATAAATCATAAGATGCTTAGAAGTTGTTTCAGAGTGCAGCAGTTAAGGGTCTTTAGTACATTTTTGTAATATTAAAATGATTTTTCAGCCAGCATAGCAGTTCTCAAATCTAGTCTAAGGTTTAAAAAAGCAAAACAAACAGCAGCCCAAGGTATTATTTACTTAATTAGTACTTTCTGCAGCTTGAATTTATTTCTGAACTACATTTCTGCTTAATAAGTATCACATCTGTTGATGTTCCTTATGTTACTAAACAGCACTAACACTACCAAATAATAGGGAAAAATGGTAATTAGGCATTGTAATTCTGATCACGTGTTGTGGGGTTAGTTTCGTAAAAATACTTTCAGACTCTTCACTGGTGCAGTGCACCAATGTAAAATATATTGTTTTCATTATAAAAGGCAGTTAATATTTTCTAAAAATGTAACTGCGTAAAGGCATAAAAGCAACAACACAAAAATTATTCAAATAACATTCTAATTATACCTGATAAATCTTCTTTAAAACCTTTACATTTATGTAGCAATTATAACCTAACCACCGGATCTAACACCTTAGAGCCTCACTGAAATCAATAGCATACCTTAGGCCAAAACCAAAATGTTTTTCTGATAGAATTGCTCCCAAAGGCAATTTTGATCTATTTAGGAACCAATTTTGCAGCACATGTTGAATTTGATTTTTTTCTGTAGTATTTCCTGGGTAAGGTTTTTTCCTAGCAATGACTCTAAGAAATTTGTAAAACAATTAATTAATTTGAAAACTGGTTAATGTGGTTAATAATTATTAACCACGTGGTTAACTGGTTAATAATTATGTTAATTATTTTTCAAACAATACCTCAGTCCACAGAATATGCAGAATCCCTTCTTCTACTTGCTGTCTGAATGTGTTTTACAGAGAACTGCTGATTTCAGAGTATAAATTAACCAGACTCTCACTCACATCAGAAGTGAACCTGAGAATATTTTGGAAGACCAATCTTTCCTCGGTGATAAGTATGGCTTTTTCATTTAGCTTACAGTCTTCTTTGGTTTCAGTATTTGGACCTGATTCTTAGGTGTATGCAACTAGAAAACTCAGTTAGTTATGGGTGAAATAATGTTAGTGTGTGTGAATTTTTTAAACAAAATAGAAAAGTTAATATGAAAATTATTACACCACATTTAGGAAGAGCACATCTCTGTCTATACTACTGGTCTCATATATACTTATATACTGGTCTCTTTTTTACTCTGTTTTATTTCAGAGAAATTCCTGCTTTTTCCCTCTTCCTTTCTATTTTTTCAATTAAAGCTATTAACCTAGTTAGTCTCAAGAACACTAATCTTCAAGAAATCTATAAATAGTTTTCTTTCAAGTTACATGAAATTGCCTAGAATACCTGTCAAGAATCAGTTCATGAAACTGTTTCAAAATGGGATAGTTCCAGAATTTAAATCAGATAATGAACTGTATGTGTCCACTTTGGTATTTATAAGTAATCCCTTGCTTGGCAGACATTCTGGCAGGTCTTCTCTGAGTTCAAAGTACTTGTAATCTGATGTACAGATGTGTAAGTGCATTTATAATGTATAACGTACTG
This sequence comes from Toxostoma redivivum, assembly GCA_013397375.1. Taxonomy (NCBI): domain Eukaryota; kingdom Metazoa; phylum Chordata; class Aves; order Passeriformes; family Mimidae; genus Toxostoma; species Toxostoma redivivum. The sequence continues at coordinate 1,259,464 of VXBI01005669.1, read as the reverse complement.
TATTATCATGAAAGAAGTAAATTGAGAAAAACGGTAAGATTTTTATAAAAGCAATTCCTCTGTCTTCCTGAAAGAATTTTAATTTAACAGTGAAGATGAATAGAATGCAAACTAACACCGGGGTTTCAGAACAGGTTAAAAGAATGATTAATTGCTCCCAAATCCCAGTCTGCTGGCATCACAGGTCTGGAAAGATGCCATACTGTCATATGTTGCTACTTCTGAAAACATCTTATGCATAACTGTGCCTTTCCTCACATTGAACTGTTCAGGAACCTTGTGAATTGTGAAAAATTTGGCTTGAAATTATTAAAGCAGAGTTCCTTCTTTGGAAGCTGGCATTCCAGGAATCATCTGGGGTGTGATGCTTCAAATTTCATGCTGTGCATTCTAAGGAGTTTCCAAAATCAACATTAGCTGCCATCATTGTAAAATACATTTTAATCCCTCAGCAGCACTAAACAGCATGGTAACCATTTCCCAAACTTGACATCCAAAAGAATAGTAACTATAAATGATTTTGGTATAAACATCCTGTTCTTCCCTCCTGTGATTGCCATAGAAATTCTCACATTCTTTGCTCTTGGGAACTTCAAATAGAACTTCTGTGTGAAGTTCCTAGTAAAAAAATTGTGATCTTTAAAATGAAATCTCCTTTCAAGTTTGTAAAGAACAGCATTCCAGCCATTACAAAGCCAATTTGTATTTAGACATTTCCAATATTTAGTAATTGTATACTCACTGTTTGAAGAAGCAGTTGCCCTTTAAGTCTTGCTTGGACATAACGGGGAATGTTCTCTGCAGATTTCACTAAAGGTCATAATTTATTTTTTAAATTACAGTTTTAGGGTTAATATTTGCTATATAACTGTGAGTTTAGTGCTCACTGAGGCTGACTAGAATAATTCCTTAGATATCCAAGAAGCTGGAGAAGGTTCAATAAAATTTAGAAGATAGATTTAATGAATCTGCTGCTTTGTCTGGACTGTTATTATCAAAAATTTAAAATCTTTGAGACTATAAAGTAAGACTTAAAGTAAACAATTTTAAAATAGAAATATTAAATGCTCCTCAGTGCCATGACAAATGGGAATTAGCTGTATTTTCTAAGGTAATTTCTAAGAGATTAAGTACTGTGACCAATATGATCAGAAAGAGACAGTGAGCACTGGAGAAGGAGTTGAGATTGTATCTTTTCTGAGACTACTTTAAAACATGAACCATAATTCAAAATTATTCCAATAGTGGTTATTGTTTTTTAAATGACTGCTGCTTCACTGTACAAAAAAGCTTGTTTCTGCATGCTACAATGAAAACAAAATAAGAATGTAGATATATCCCACTTAAAAAATCTTAAAATCCTATAAAAGCTCACAAATGGAGTGAAACTCAAGAGTCCTCTCAATGGGAATTTGTCCTGCAGGGTTTTCAGTTATAAACAGGCAACCCAAGCACAGTGGCTCAAGTGCAGGTGTTGCATTGATCTGAATTTTTTATGACTGTTGTTGTGACGGCAGATCTGTAAGCAATCTGTTTCAAATATTATATACAAGAGTTACCCAGGAGACTTCAAATGTTGCTAACACAGTTACATAGGTGTTTTCTTTCACTTACATCTGCACGTGCATACACCTGTGAGCCTGAAGTTTTTGTGAATTTTGAAGATATTTAACATTTTCCACTTCTTAAAATGACCATATAAAATGTAGTTTAAAATAAGCTATTCAGCCTCCCTGCAGAAATCTCTCAGTGACCAGAAAGCATCTGAGTATCTCTTATACAGAGCCTTGGAGGAACTGCAGAATATTATCTGAAGATCTGATTTTGCCAAGACTTTTCCAACACTTATATGACTGTACATCCCAACACTTGGATAGTAGCAGAGAATCCATACATCCTGCATCATTTATTTTTTCCCAACTTAGCCACTTTACTCTTGCTTTGACACAGATAGCTTTCTGTTCTAAAGGGCTCAGATTCAAAAACTTTGTCTATATCTGTGTTTTGTCTTCTGTGTCTAAGTAAACAGAATTATTTTTGTATGATTCATAGCTCACTAGAACCCAGATGGTGGCATCATCATCCAGGTGTATTATTTATATAAAAATATATTATTCTACAGGAAATTTGAGGAAAGGTGTTGACATTCAAATATTCTTTGGAGTTATTGTTATCATATGGTGTACAATATTTATAACAAGAGAAGTATGTAGTATATATGGAAAATAATTAGGAAAATCAATGCAAGCAACAAGTGTCAGGATTTAAAATCATGTAAACAATTCTAATCTGATTAGAGGAAATAAAAGTTGTTGAAAGGTTAGTATCCATCATTGGTCACTCATGGTAAGGAGAAAAATGCCCCAACACATGGGACTTTCCTGTCCTTCTGAAATAAAGCCAGGGGAAACCACTTCCCTGTAAATTTCCTATTGGGATCACAGATTAGCTTTGTGAATGGAATTGTGAGTTGAATTTTTTAACTAATGATGAGTTTAGAAACACTGACTTGTCTTATTTTATTTTGCAGATGGTTCAGAAGCCTGTTGTGTGCTTGCCTTGGGTTCTGCCAACCATCTCAAGAGGGGACTCACCTATTCTTTCAATAATTGAGCAAAACATTATCTTGAAATAATTATTCCTCTCCACATGGCCTTCCTACTCGTGTCAGCTTATCTTCTGCTGACTCATGCTCGGGGTGCTCCTGTTGAGAATGGGGCACTGTTGGAAACACTGAAGTCACAAGTGGGATTATTCAGCAATAAAAGTGAGCACTATTCAGCACAGGTGAGACCTCCTGGAACGAGCCGACAAATACCTCAGACAATCATCATAGGAGTTCGTAAAGGAGGGACCAGGGCTTTGCTGGAAATGTTGGACATTCATCCTAACATTGTGGTGGCAGCTACAGAAGTCCACTTCTTTGACTGGGATGAAAATTATGTGAAAGGAATAGACTGGTATAGAAATCTGATGCCATTTTCTTATGGAAATCAAATTACAATTGAGAAAACACCAGGCTATTTTACATCACCACAGGCTCCAGGAAGAATTCATGACATGAATAGCTCCATTAAATTGCTGCTCATTCTAAGAGATCCCACTGAGAGAGTTATATCTGACTATACCCAAGTATATTACAACAGAGTAGAAAGTCACAAGCCTGTTCAGCTCTTTGAAGATATTGTTATTAAGAATGGAGTGCTTAATACCAAATACAAAGCTATTCAGAGAAGTCTATATGATGTCCATATGGAAAAGTGGCTTAAGCATTTCAGTTTGGATCAGATTCACATAGTGGATGGCAATACTTTAATCAAGGACCCTCTTCCTGAATTACAAAAAGTTGAAAGATTCCTAAATCTTCCTTCCCGAATTATGTCCTCTAATTTTTATTTTAACCAAACCAAGGGATTCTACTGCATCAGAAGTGATGGGAGGGAGAGGTGTTTACATGAATCCAAAGGGCGTCCCCATCCTCTCGTTAACAGCACTGTTTTAGAGCAACTGTATTCTTACTTCAGAGAGCACAATGCAAAATTTTACAGGATGGTTAATCATTCCTTTGACTGGCATTAATGCATTTGGAGCCAATGCTTCTTAAAAAGGCCCTAAGATAAACTTTCAGACATCTTTCTAAACTGTAAAGGCTCGTATTATGAGGATTAACATACTGGTTATGTTTCATTGGAATAACACATCCATTTACTCATTGAAATGCTACTCTTTATGTTGGGAAAAAGAAGTTATTTGTATTTGTATGAGTCATATTCGGATCTTCTTTCTCTCACATGCAAATACATTAACTTCAGACTAAGAAAAGATGTATCTCTACAAGATTTCTCCTGTTTTGGGAAAATGCATCTAACTGTAAAAAATGTAAATATTGGAAATAGTATTATTCTAACTGTTCTGTATTTTTTGTTGTTAGTATTTTTTATATCCCACATGATAGTGGTGTTGATTTATAGAATTTTTCATAAAATAAGTTTAAATTGTATGTTAAAATAGGGGCATACATAGTAGCTCCAATAAATAAATCATCATCTTTAATATGCTGAAGAACTTAATTAATAATAGAAGGAATCTATTTCACCTGTAATTTTGAATAGGTGAACTAGAAGCTACCTGTCTGTATAACGTATTAAACCACACTATTTATATCTTGGGCTTGCAAAAAAAATCTCCAAAGTAAGAATATGAACTGTTTGAAGAAGATTAAAGTGAGAGTTCTGAATGTAAAGAAGTAAAAATATCCCAGGAACATTGATACTCTATACACTAAAAAAAATCAATGCCAAAAAATTATTAATGATTATTGAGCAACTGTACAAATATTTGATTGCATAAATTATGTCACTTTGTTCTTGAATGGAAAAACTCTTAAAACTGCCATATGAATTATGTTTGTACTCCGTGACTACTTATTCTATTGTTCTCCTGACTTTGGTTTATATATCATCATTGGCACAACAATTCTTGTTAAAAAAAAAAAAAAAAATATTTGCTTGTCCCCTGAAGCATGGTGTAGTTTTATTTTGCCATTTCTGATGCAGACCACGGGATAGTATAAACATTAAAATAACTTCTTGTTGTGTTACATATCACAGTGTTCAGTACAACATTTTCAGGTTATGTGTAAGAACCACAACCATTTTTAGCTCTGCATCAGGATTTTATTTTCAATTTTTTTAACAGTATTGTGCTGATTTTTCTGCCTTTTCACATAAACATTTTATTACATATCAATGCCAAAGAAGACAATCAACTCTGAGCATCAAACCCAACTGAACCCTGGTGAGAGTCCTGCATCTGTGTCTTTCTACCTAAGTCACTGCTCAGCCTAAAGGAGTGTATGTTCCTGCTGTGGGATTCTTCCATTTTCCAGGGTAAAAGGTAAATATTGCAGGGCTGATTTTTAGGCTTTGAATACTTCATGAGTGGGCTACTTAGGCAGATAGCAGTATTCCTTTGAAGCTGGATAAAATCAGACTCAGATTATGTGGAAATATTCTCTCAAAAAATGTAAAATGTTAAAAATAATATAATTAATCTTATTCTTTATTTGTTCTACTACTTGTACATGTATGTATGAGAGAAAATACAGTGTATATATGAGAGCAGGTTATTTTCATTAGCATATAATTAATCTCTGAAACTTCCTTTCTGAAGTATATTTACTACATCCCTGATTTCTATAGATGGTACAAATTTTCTTTTACTTCTGCCACTTTTCTGAGGTTGTGGCTTCTTAATCATTAATATGATGTAGGCACTAAGAAATACAAAATCAAATAAGAATCTGTGGAAATGCAAAAATATTTGTTTCAAATTAGTCAAAGAACAGAATGTTTATTCTGGTCTTCTACCACATCTACAAGGACACTGGATTGGCAAACTGTAATAATTACAGTTGCATAGTCTAAGAGTATCTTCTTTGTCTTTTGTCTAGTAAAAAGCTGAACCAGAAAATTTCTGAGCTCAGACACAGTGTGATTCTATATCAGAATAGTTCTTTCTATTTTGTGGGCACAGCACTTTTGTCTGATAACAAAACACCCAAATCCAGACTTCCAATATTGTCTAACATGGCTGGCTTTTCTGACCAATGCAATCTCAGTGATACATAAAACTCCTTCCAGTCCACTCGTTTCAGAAATACATTATCAAAGCAACATAAATGCAGCTTACATCAGACAAAAATACATGACTTCGTTTCTTATACATTCTGAAAATCTTTTTTTAATCTTTTTTATTCTTTTCTTAGAAGAAGCAAATTTGAAAACAATGTATGCTTTAGCAAAAGTTTCAGGTAGATGCTAGTAATTGAAAAACTCAGATGTCTATATGCCACATTAAATTTCATAGTCTTCCAAGAAAAAGGAAAGGAGAAAATTCTAATGTCTTTCTATATTTATGCTTGCAGGCATCAAGTCTTTCTCTTTCTTCTCTGAAGTTTACAGCTAATCTTTAAATGAGCTGAAAGCAGGAGCACCATTTAGCAGAAGCTGTATGCATCTTTGAAAATGCAAGTCCCTTTCTGGAATTTACATTTCAAGGAGAGCTGAGCTGTATGGATTAGTGATGCATATATCTATTTGATATCACTCCTCATTCCTGTTCAGCATTTTGGGGAAGAACAGAGTTGTTGGAATAAATTTAATGATTATTTTAGAGTTTACTAATATTATGAGAATATTAATCATTAATAAGTATATTAATATAATCTGGGTGAGGTGTTAGTTGATTTGGTTTGGTTTGGTTTTATGTAAACCAAGATTCTCATCAGAAGCTTTGTTTTGGTAAGTAGTCAAAAACCATGCACCTTAACCTCTGCAAAACAGAGGTTAGACTGTAATTTTACATTGCAAACTTTCAGTTTTTCATTTTGTGGTCTGAAAAATACTCTTTCATGCCATCCTGACCTTTTCCATTCCTACAGTCTTTAAGAAAACCCTCCTTCCCTCATGCTCAGGAAGGGAATCAGATCATCCTAATAGACAATCCACTGATTCATACTTGAGTAATAGTAAAATAAAAAATACTTGGTTTTTGGCACTTGTATTTCCAAAGTAGTCAATTTTTTGGGAAGACCTGTAGGCTTACAATTACTATGGAGATATTATTAACAAGACGGTTTTGCAATTTAAGAAATTACATATATATTATGAATTTACACAACTAATAGTAAACCAGAAATTACTTTTCTCTAAACTGGTCATCAAATAACTTTCATCTCATTATCTGATACCCAAGTGTTGTTTGCAAAGGTAAGTTTCATGTGAGAAGGTCACTTGAAGAAGTCATGCAGTTGTTTCAAAGGTTTTTGGGAGCATCTGGAACAGATGATATAATTACATATTGCAAGACTCCTGCAAGGATTTATGATTGTTTGAACAGCTTTTGATGTTGTTTTACATTCCAGAAATATTAAGCTTTCACTTTAAATACTGTTCCTTTCCTTTTTGAGTATAAATTCCATAGTTATAGTTGCTTTGATCTAATACAGCAGAGAATTAAGCATATCAGGCAGCTGCAACTGGATCAGTTCAGTCACAATAAGCAGCACACAATGTCTAGATGAGTCTAATCACTTTTTTGGGGGGATTTTGTGGGGGTTTTTTGGGGGGGGAGGTTGGGGTTTTTTTGGTTGTTTTTTTATTTGTTTGTTTGTTCTGTGGTTTGGTTTGGTTTGGGTTTTTTTTTTTTGTTTTTTTTCCCCTGGACTGTATATATGTTATCTATACTACATAAAGAAAATTCCTGGGAAACTTAAAAGCTGGGATTTTGCCCCCAAAACTTCTAGTACATAACTTAATGGGAAGGAAATGAAGAAGTTCCTCCATTGCACTCCAACCCATTACTTCAGCAGGAAAAGGACTGGATTTTCCCATTGTATGCCCTGTATCCAGCTGCTCAAAAGCCTTGGACCTTGACTTCTGGTCTTTCACAATTTAGCCTTGAAAGCTTAGCATTTAGAATCTCTCTGAAAGGATACCTGGTAAAGCAGAGACATTTTTTTATTGTGTAGAACTTTGCAGAGGGCACACAAATCATTGCACACTGCTCCACATCAAAATCTTGATACAAAACTGATAATCCTATAAAGATTATCTGTTGAAGACCAATCAGATTGACTACTGTAGGGAAGCTTATCCACATAAGGAGTTTTCTGTCTTCATGCATATCAAAAAGAAATTTAAAAAATAAATTGTTTCTATCAAATTTGACTGCTTATTGCCTTTGTCAATTCAGATGTTTTCATGAGTTGGAGAAAAATGTTAATCTTTTTTATAATCCCTGTAATTTATTCTTTAGTCTATGTGGCCAAAACCAAAAATATGATTTATCAGTTTACTTACATAGTTTAACCAAAAATATAAAAAAAGAAAAAGAGAGACTTACCCCCTAAAACTTTGATTCATAATAAGAATTGCATAACTTTTCCCTGAAAACATGTTTACATGTTTTCATGAAAACGTTTAATT
>VXBI01005669.1:1202240-1251466 GCA_013397375.1 Toxostoma redivivum | reverse complement strand
ATTTATTATTATAAGATTATTATTTTCTGTACTTATGGATTTTGTCTTCATTTCCTTCAAAAGCTTTAATTTTATCATAAGTATACAGACACATTGGAAATAAAATCAGTCATAATTTGCCTAGGACATTAATCATTACCAACAGTTAATGAACAATATTTAGTTACTGGCCAAATAATTTCCACTTCAACTATTTCAGGTTTCAATGTGACTTTATAAATTGTTTTGCTATTGTCTAAAACTAATTTAAAAGTTAAAACCAACAGTGGTTAAAAAGACTCTGTAGTATCATTCTGTGATTACAGAGGACTTGTATTGTCTTGCCTTCAAGGTTAATTAACAGTGACATGAGCTTAACACAGTTCCTGAAAACTTTTTGGAAACCAAGACACTAACAGAACTGCAATGTATAAATTAGTCCTTGAAGGTGAATCTGCTACTTAGGGAAAATACAACAGGTTAAACCAGACTGATAAAAATAATAGTTTTCTGTGAAAATAGATGTGACAAAAAATGCAAACTCTCCTGTATCCACCCATGTAACAAGTACTGTGAGGTCTATTTTCTGATTCAATATAGTTTCACACTTTTACATTGTATATTCTTTCAGTGCCATCACAAAAACCTCTCAGTAAATGTTTTTAAAAAATACCTTCATGTAAACTCTCAACCAGAGGTACAGTTTTTCTCTCAAAGGCCATTTCTCTAGTATTATATTGTTTCCTCTGGTTTGAGTGACCCTGCAATAAAAGTAGAGAGTTATCATGTCGGAATTAATATTACTTCAATTCGTTACAGTTCTCTGTAAAAAACACTTCTACATGGGGACAGATAATAGCTTAACAGTCTCAGTATTTTCTCTCTCCTCCTTGCCTAATACAACCATGCTCCAATTTTTCTTATTCTGGCAAATGTTAGACTAAACACATTGTCACTCTAAAGCATTGCCTTCCAGATTTAAATCAAGTGGCAGTAATTAAAGGGAAGCACAAGTAATTAAGGAGCCATTGCCTTTGCTACTTGGACTGAATAAGGTTTTCTTTTTGATTCATCATGAACTTTCTGCTAGGGATGTACCAGCCAAACTTACAATAGGAAAAAATAAGACAAGGCAAGAACAACGTGAGATAACCTGAGGTGAAAGCCCTCTTCTGCAAAATATTTGTTAATGCAATATGGCACAGTTAAAATGAAAATTATGATTGGCCTGGTGAGACAATGCACAGGACTAAGATGCTGTTTCATGAATTTAGCTAAGTCTTCTACATGTCTGAATGAATTTTGTGATCATTAGGCTATTAGGAATATACATGAATATACATTTTCAAAACACAGTATTTCACCTTATTAGAGAGTCCTACAGTGCTGTAGGACAGCTTGAGTATATTATGCCTATCCTTGGGTGAAATTCTGCAGTGATACCATGGTAAATGGTATGGGTAGTAGCAACTGTCCTCACTAAATATTGGGCATTTCAAAATGCCTTCTGGAAAATCAGCAGCACTAGATGCAGAAGGTTTGTTGTTGATTTGACAAGTACTGTCAGCCTAGAAAAATGCTGTGCAGCTGTCATGAGAAGATTGAAGATACCTTTTCTATACTCTGCCATGATACAAATCTACAACTCAAGACAAGTGATGCAGATGGAGCTCTGCAAACTGCGGGGGGGCAGTGCTGCCTCAAGTGAAGAAAGATTGAGGACTCATAAACAACATATGCTGTAGTTACACACATGCATCGTACACAGCTTACAAAATACCCTGTCTGAAACAAAAACATGCAGAACCTACAGCTAGGCACTAAAGTGAGGCTGTTGAAGGCATGCCAGGCCAGAGGTAATAGTTACATAAGAGCTATTTGTAACTTACTATTTGTCATATTAATGATGTGTTTGCCAGACAACCAGTGTTTATGGGATTGAAGTTCTTTGTCAGGTGTACATATGAAAAAAATGAATAAAACAGATGCACTGATTATCTGGGGAAAAAACAGCCAGTGGATCATATACATAGGGCCTACTCATGCACAGGAAGCACACCAGAGCAGGGTTCGAGCAAAATGCCTGTCATAATTTAAAAAAAAATTTCTCTGTGCTTTAGTTTCTTTTAGTTGTGTGTATGTATGTGTGTGTGATTGTAAAATCCTCCTCCAGATTTTTTAATTAGAAATGTGGAATTTTAAAATTTAAATGCATCCAAGAATTTGAAAATACTTTGGCTTCAGTGTCCTAAATAAGGTACTACCATTCAAAAGTTATTACATCTTTAGCAGCATTATGACACTGTTCACTTCCCAGTTAGTTCTTTTATGCCTTGCACTGATCCCTCTCATGTCTCCTTGAAAATGTTTTCATAGCAAATACCTTTTTTTTGCCAACTGATTTCAGTTTTATATGGGTACATCTTACAATATGCATCACTTGCGTTAAAAATACAAAGATTAGGCATGGGGATAGCCAAGTCTTACACTTCCAGATGGGTGGGGAAAATGGCCTATGAAATATAACTATGGTCACTTAAAATGGGCACCAGCTGAACCATACTGAGTGTGCCCCAGGTTAGAGAGAGCAGGGATGCCTCAGCAGTCAAATGTCTGCTGGCAACAGTTTTTGAGAACTTGGGAAGAGTGCTTTCCTCCTTCCATGAGACAGAGTGCAGGCTTCAATCTGAGAAAAATCTTGTTCTGGATGGTAGAGTGCCTGTGTGGAAATGAATGATCAGGTGCCTTCCTACCCCTCAAATCACCCACATGACAGATTTTTGCCAAATTGCAGTATGTATTCCATTGGTAACACAAACTAAATTTGGAAGCCCTTCTTTTGTTTTTTCCTAGATTCTCCATTATTTTTCTGCAAAACACCGTTTTTCACAGATGGTAACTATACCAGATAAATAAAACTACTCAGTAAATATGAATAAAATATACTAATCTGGCTTTCTGTACCTACTGGATACAATGAGCCACAAAATACAGAAGGTTGTTATCTGTCTTCTCAGAGTACTTTGTCCATGACTCCTTTTTATCAAATAAAAATTGGGTACAGTTGTATATGCTTGTATGACTCCCTATCCTGATCATCTGTGTACTACGATCAAAGGGAACAGGATTATATTACCTCACTTTAATACTAAAACCCAGAATATTTATTTCACATAAATGCAGCTTTCCTTCCAGTTGCCCACTATCTTTGATTTTCCCTATCTATAAATTCTGTGTTTGATTGTGTTGTGGTATTTTTTCATTTATTAATGAATTCTGGCTTTTCTCTTTTATGGAATAGATAGTTTTGATCTTAAATTGAGCTTTCCTGATCTGAGAATAGTAAAAGCTGAAACATACATTACGGTTTGCAAAAATAAATATATTTTGTCTCTCTATTGTGTTAGTATGCCAGGAAATCAGATTAAAAACTTGAAAGCTATTAAGACAAAATAACAAATCCTAACACATATAGCAAGCATAATTAAAGATCTTTTGGGAGGATAGGTTAAAAAAATCAACTTCCATTTTAAAAAAGTATTTATTTGGTATATAACAGAAGCATTTGAATTAATGTGTTCTACTAATATAAAGTGACACCGGTGACAATCTGCTACAGCAACTGCAGTGAAACTACTCTAATTTGTGTTAAGAATCCAGCCTGAAATTTATATACCTAGGAAATCCTACTTCAGTCTTAGGCAGCTGATAAACCAAATTAAATAGCTGTAATTTTGGAAACATAATTACTCTTATTGCCTAATACACAAACATTTGATAATAATGCTAATAAAGAAGCTGCTTCTCTACTAGTTTGATTTTTTTGTAGAAATTCTAGTCAGTTAGTTAGCCAATGACAAGCAATAAACTGTGAGGAGAGGAGGGGGAGAATTCCTTTATTTGCATCACTGGCCTCATTCTGTCAACATATCACCCAGATTGCTGGATACACACAGAGATGCATTCTGGCAATGCTAAGAAGGGACCTGTATTTCCTGCTGTCTATTTCGACTTATTAGTAATAGGATGATGCTTCTGGCACATCTAAAATAAATTAATACTGGATTAATTCACTTCAAAAAGGTGTCAAGAAAACATGTTGCAGATTCATTCATCATAAACTTGAGACTAATATGTTTTAAAAAATAATACCATAGTAATTATATTTACATGTATAATTGCCTAAAGCTGAGCCAAATGACAGAATATATTCTAACACTTTGCAACATGCCTTCAATGCTGATTAAGCCACCAGTTCTTAAAATAAATATAGTATTCTCAATGCTTACAATAACGAAAAGAAATTATTTTAAACAGTTTTGGTTTACTTTAGAAAATGTCTTATCTGAATTACTAAAGGTCTTTTTTATTGCTGTTGATTCAAAGTTGTGTTTGGTTACTATTTCTTTTCACGGATGGTCATTTAGATATCTTTGACTATCAAGAAATAGAATGCAGCAGTGCTCTTTTAGTGATGAATAGGTAATGAATTGGGCAAGGACAACTGTCAAACCTTACATTATTGCCTTAAATGAAGTATTGCTTGAAACATTTTATAAGACTATAGCTCACCAATTTATATATAGTATAATACAATGCCAAAAGCAAGAGCAAAAGAAAAGCCTGAATAAATGTTTTAGTTTTCCACTACCTTATTGATAGGAAGATCAAAACAAACAAAACAAAGGGGAGCCTGATTCTTTGCCTTTGACCAGAAAAAAAACCTACCTGTTACAGACACAACACCTGAGCTGTTGCAGACCTGGACCCTTTATTTGAATGTGCCTGCATTCTGATATTTTATTCACACTACCTGTGTCTTCAGTAGGAGATCAGGAACAGTTACATTCTGCTCAAGTGAACCTGTCAGAATTTCACTGGATGTGGGTGTGGTGTATGAATGATGCATGGCCCCCAGTCATGGTATAACTAGAAAACATTTATTAAAGTGTATATAGCTTTTATAATACTTTCACTATCAAATCAGAGTAACACATGCCTGGATAGCCAGTATTATAACTGTTCATATGTCTGCTAACCAATAATGTAAGAGATCATGCTCCTAATACTTACATCAGCTTTTTACCCTCAAAACAAGTGCTTGTATAACAATTTTTTTCTGCAAAGTACTGTGGTTCTGCTACCTGTTACATTTTAGAAACTTTGTTACATCTCTCCTGCCTCGGCTGAATAGTCCTTGTTCTTCTTAACCAGTCAGTCTTTTTTCTCTTATTACTAAGCATACTTTGTTTTCTTGCCCCACATCTCCCCACCCCTTCATTTACTAAGCATTGCAAAGTGAGTACAGTGTGTGTCTGCACAAGCATTACCTGCTTTATGTTCTGGTTGATAAGCCCTTGAATACAAGAAAAGACACATGGCTAACGTAACATAATCATCAAAAGCACTGTAAGTCCCATTATAGGTAAACCAAGCTAAATGTTTAACCCAAGGTCCAAAATTGAAACTTCCCAGTCAGGAGAACAGGTCGGAAGGAACCCATCCCTGGTTTTGCTGCGGTTCTCCAGACCGTTCCTTCAATTCCTGGATGCCTTTGTGAACAGATTCAGAGTGGTAACTCAGGGTCATACAGCACATCCCATTGAAGTCTTCACATCCATATCTCTGGTCTTACACTAAAGTCTATTGCTGCTCTATTTTACAGTGTTGCATGACATACAGAGCCAATATCTGTTAACAATCCTGTCACAGCACTACTGGTAGCATTACTTTCCTTCGCAAGCCAACAGCCTAATTTATTGATTATGTTCAAGGCATGTGCAGTATCAACAGAAGCAACTAAAGAACTAAAAACTCTCTTTGCAGGATTCCAGAATTCAACCTCAGAGCTACAGTCAGGGCCAAATGACTTAGCATCACGTTTATTTCACCTGTGTTGTACTGTCCAATTAGTTAGTGCTTCGAGACTGGGATGAAACATGGTCAAATGACCAAAAGTACAGAGATCTCCCACTGCTTTACTTGGAATACCCTGCCATGCTCTGTTGCCACATATTAAAAGTATGTTATCAGGCAGGCTTATTGCATTGGTCCCTGTTGTGACCTGTGAGTAAGACTGCACCAGGCAGAGGCATTATGGTAAATGTCAGTGCTGCTTATATTGACTCCTGTTTTGTCTGTGCTTGGATTGTTAGCCTAATTAAGATAAAAACATACAGGAGCTTGTATGGAGCCTAGTACATCCCGTTCTTCAGGCTGCAATGAGAGAGCGGGAAAGTTTCTTTTCTCATACCTGTATTACATTGCCCAAATACCATCCCACAGATTGGCCAGCATTAGGTTGCCATGATCCCAAACACCACCATGACAACCTATACTTACCTGGAGTTGTATAATCACCTGTAACTGTTTGATGGTATAACTTTTTCCATTCATCCTTCATTAAAGGAATGCCAACCAGACATGTTGTGTTACATGACCAGTCCTGGTGATCCATTTCAAAGTGTAGATTGGTTAATTGCTTTGACTAATGTGAGCCAAACATTGTTCTTTGGTTGTGGGACACATGCTTCCTTCATAATCCTCGAGAATCCATTGAGGATTACAAAAAAGGCTACATATACTGTGCTTAAACCCGTTATAACTTATTACCAAACTAAAACTGTGGCGCCTTCAAGTCTTCATTCCTTCTGCAGCGGGTTTGATGCTCTTCACAGGTAACCAATAAGATCCTGTGGATAGAGAAACACAGCCATATCCACGCCCTCATGTTAGCAAAGGCAGAGGGCCTAGCCAGTGTCCGCTCTGCAAACCTTTACAATAGCCAGGTGGCTGAACATCTGTTAAGGTATCATGGGAAAACCTTCATTCACCTGCTGTTTTGTTATCAAACCTGGAAATATTTAAAAAATTTAAAACGAATGTTGCTTTGTCCAATTGTTCCTGAGGTGTTACACCAAGGGGATACCCCATTTTTTGTTAAAGAAGCATATTCTTTTAAAGGGCATGTGGGCATTCCACAACAGCTTGACCTCTTGAGGAAAGAGGTATGCTGGTTAAGTGACATGTACCCCAAGAATGAAAAATGGTTTTCATTGACTTTGAGACATATGCTGAACCACTATCAGTTTTCACTACCTCAGGAACTTCTAAGGTAGCAATAGCTCACAGCATGTGCTAAATGACATCTCTCACCTTTTCCCCTTTATGAGCAGAGGCAACAAAAAATTTGGAATGTGTGTCAACTGATACATGCACATATTTTAAGGTGCCAAAAGAAGAAATGTACGTGACATCCATCTGGCAGACTTCATTGACACCTAATCCTCTTGGATTTGTACCTTCTGTGGTTGGTAAAGGTGTTAAGCATGCACAATCAGAGCAAGAATGAACCATTTGTCTAGCTTGAGAAAAAGTAAGATTAAACTGTTTACTCAAAGTTTTGCATTCTGATGATAGAATTCATGCAACAACTTTGCCTATGTAATTGGATTTGGAGCTGTTGCCATTGTCGTTAGAGCATCCGTGACTGCTTTGCCTTCCACCAGAGGTCCAGGCAAAGATGAGTGAGATCTAAGATGCAGGTAAAAAAATGAGAACGCCATCGAACATAATCATACCGAGCAGATAACAGTATGTGGTGGTTTATAAACAGTATAAACAAATTCTTGTTGTGCACTTGCTTTGGAAAGGAATGTTCAATACGGTTTAAAATGCCAGCTACATACAAGGAACCTGATATTAAGTTGAAAGGCTCATTTTGAAACCACTGAAAAGCCTCTACAATGGCTGCTAATTCTACTAGCTGTGTCAACCCTGGCTAAAAAATCAGAGTTTTCCCAATCCCCTGTGGAATTTTTCCAGGCAGCAACTGCTTTCTGAGTTTTCCAAGAGCCATGGAAGACTGTCTTTGCTCCAGGCAGGGGTTGTGACAATGTTAGAAAATGCAGCTATAGAGGAAGATCTTTTAAACATTGCAAAATTTACTTTTTGGCAAAGAATTAACAATATTTCCCTAAAAGTCTGTCAGGGCAGCCTGTAAAGATAATGATTCCTGGAGCATATCCTGGAAAGCATCTGCAGGCAAAGGAATGTGGGTATGAGAAGGATCTTCCCCACTTAGGGTTTGGTATCATTTCTGTCCTGTGGAAACAAGTCCAACAATCTTGTCAAGTAATGTGGTTACTGTTTTTGAAAATGTGTGAGGTAAAAACACCGACTCTAGCATCCATTGCTGTTCATCATCACACCACTGTACTAATAATGCAAATGGTTGGAATTCAGCTATGATAACAAAAAGTCTCAGTGTAACTCTGCTTGGATACAAGGGATGTCTGAATTTTATCTATCACAATTTGCAATGCTTCACAGGCTTCTGGACTGAGTTCACAAGGAGATGTTAAATCTGTGTCTCCCTTAAGTAAATTAAATAAGGGTGACAATTCCTCAGTGGAGATACCAAGGGTAGGTCTGAGCCAATTAATAATTCCTAATAATTTTTTCAAATCATTTAACATTTCAGTAGAGGTCGGCAGCACAATAGGCTGAGGAACAATTTTCTGTTCAAATAATAGAAACCCTAGGTATTTCCAAGGCGGGACAGTTTGAACTTTGTCTGCTGCAATATAAAGACCAAATTTATCAAGAGAAAGACAAAAAGACAACACAGTTTTGTCATACAACAGAGTCATCTGCTGCTAGCAGTATATCATCTCTATAATGATACAGCAGAACTGTTGAAAATTGCTGCTGCACTGGTTGCAAAGCACTTGTGACCACAAGCTGGCTTATTGTAGGGCTGTATTTCATTCCCTGTGGTAATGCAACCCAGTGATGCCTTTGCATGGATTCACTGTTCAAGGATGGTAATGAAAAAGCAAAATGAGGTACCTCACCAGGGTGTAATGTAATTGTGAAAAAATAATCTTTTAAGTCAATAATTAACAATCCCCAAGTTTCAGGGGTCATTGCTGGATTAGGAATTCTGGGTTTCTGTTCACCCATTGGGGCTATTACTGCGTTGGCAGCTCTCCGATCTTGTAAGAGAGTCTTCATTTGCCAGTCTTTTTTGGAGTAACAAATATTGGAGTGCTCCATGGGTTAGTGGAAGGAACTGTATTTCCCAGATCCTGTTGGTTTTGACCAGTTTTTTTTGCTTGTTGCAGCCATTCCCCTCTGGAGGGCCCGTGATCAATGCACACAGGAGTATGTGTCCCATGCAAGTTTAAATCTCACCTGCACATCAGTGATCGCTTTTAAAATTCTGTTGTCAATGTCAGTTCCCACTGTGATAACAGATCTCTTCTCCACAGTCTATATGGAGTAGAAAGTACATATTTGGTTTGATATGTGTTCCCCTGCTGGCCCACATACCATGAGTCCCTTAGCTGACTGCTGTGGCATTTTCCCATGTCCAGTGCCTGCGACAATCACTGCTGGAGTTTTTGAGGGCCACGTGGGTGGCCACTCATGTTTGCTGATGATGGTTACGCCTGCTCCAGTACCTGTTAATCCTGTAAAAGACTTGCCATCTATAACATGGATTAGGAAAGTTATTTTGTACTGAAATTAGTTTAGACCAATAAATGTTAGGAGTACCTGTACTCGCAAAACCTCCAGTGTCCCTGTCAGCATTGACAGATGGCATGGACTGCATGTCTGGCAATACAGAGACTGGTATCAGCTGAGCAACACATGATACTGCTGGGATAGTACTAGGTGGGTTAGGAGCCCAAGCTATGATTTTTATTTCATCCCTAGAATCAGAGTTGATGATTCCTAGTAAAATAAAAGTCCACTTTTAGGTGATGATGATTTCCCGAGTAGCAATGCATGGCATTTAAAAGGAAGGCATTTAAGCCTGTAGGCGTAAGGTGAACCGATGTGTCATTTATTGTGGTTGTGGTGGAAATTGCCAAGTCCAAGCTAGCACTGCCTGGAGTTCTCCTGATGTAACTTGAGCTGCATGGGTTTGCTGTGCCTGGATCCTGTTTTGTTGTGGGGCACTGGATTTTGCACCGCCCTTCAATTTTCACCCTTGTGGCAGAGATTTGCCATCTTTGTCATGCTTGGAAGGGCATTCATTATTCCAATGGTAACCTTTCTTGCATCTGGGGCACAGTTTACTTAGCTTTTTATTCCCTTGCTTATTCTTTGAGCACTGCCTTCTCACATGACCTTCCTCTCCACAGACAAAGCATTTAATTGCTGCCCGAGCCACTTGTAGCTGTTGAGCTAAGGCAGTTGCTAATAAATCTGCTTTGTATTGTTCTGTACCAATATGTGAACAAGTTTTGATAAAGTCAGTTAAGGAAATACCAGGTTTGGTTTTTATTTGATCAAGCGCTTTACAACAGTCAATATTAGCATTTTCATAGGCTAACGATTTCAACAAAACTTCTGCTGCAGCTGGTATATCAATTTGCCTGTTCACAGCTGTTTGCAAGCGATCAATAAAAGTAATGTAGGGTTCTTGGGATCCTTGTCTTATGGTGGAGAAGCCAGGTTCAGTTCTGTTAATGTCCAGCACTCTTTTAAGAGCTCTTATAGCCAGCCCCCTCACTTGGTTATATGTCTCTGGGGGCATTCTTAACTGATCTCTTATGGTTGTCTGAGCTCTAGTCCCTGCCAAACGATCCTTTGTTATTCCAGCATTACCAGTGTTCATGTTAGCCTGTGCTTGATTTTCACAAAACTCTTCATACTCTGCCCACCATATCGAATATTGTCTTGTTGTCATAATCAATTTAAATAAAGCTTTCCAGACAGCAGGTAACATAACACAGTATTTTGCTATAGCTTCTACAAATCCCATCATATCGGAAGACTGTAGACCATTTTCTTTCACAGATTTTCTTAATTCCTTAACCATTTCATAAGAAATTTGCTCATGACAAAGCCGATTGCCTTGATAGACCGTGGGCATAGCATGGAGCAATTCAACATCCCCTTGATCTAATGTTGGTCTTTGGCAGGTGTCTAAAAAGTGCTTCAGCTCAGGGGACAGCAAAAGTTCATTATCAATCATATGTCTTAAGGGCTCATAGGGCGGTGGACATGACTGCTGTTTTAGCACCTTTGCATCAGTAGATGGTGATGCAGCCATAGCTTTCAGCAGCTGAGGCTTTATAGCAGGATATAAATCACATTCCTGCTTTAGATCAACAGCTCTTAGATTCACAAGATCAGCCTCTGTTTCCTCCCCATTAATTCCCTCCTCCACTTGCAAAACAATGGAATCAGGGTGTGAAAGCGATGCTGTGAGTGCATGGGAAGTGTCTGCAGATGAATCTGCAGCTGGGTGTAATATTTCTTCTGAGTTGTGAAAAGCTTGTAGTGCAGAATAAACAATCTGCCATGTAATGAATTCATCAGGATTAACCTCATGTCTGTCTAATTGATGAGACTTTAGAGACTCGCCCACTCACTTCCAGTGGTCAAGGTCATAGGAGCCGTCAGGGGGATACCAAGGACAGTAAATTTTCACCCATATAAGGAGTTGTCTAAGCTCTCTTTCTTCTATTTTATAGCCTTGTTCCTTTGCAATATGCAATAAACAGTCTTTATGCAGAATTTCCAGTTTACTTATATTATTGCCCATTTTTATGGGGAAATTTTCCTGACTGCTGTCAAGGCTAACCTGTTCCTTAGCCAGCGATGAAAGCATGTCCTCGGCAATGCTTGAAGGCCACCATTGTTACAGCTGGGATATGCTGCAGGTCTGGGATGGCCTAGGAGCTTCTGTGTCCCTGTTCAGGGAGATGTTTGTGGCCTATGAATGATGCACAGTCCTCAGTCACAGTATATCTAGAAAACATTTATTAAAAGCGTAAATAACTTTCATAATATTTTCACTATCAGATTAGAACAACGCGTGCCTGGATAGCCAGTATTATAACTGTTCGTGTGTCTGCTAGCCAGTAATGCAAGAGATCACATTCCTAATATTCACCTCAGCTTTCTTTTTCCTTAAAACAGGCGCTTGTATAAGAATTTTGTATGGAAACTACTATGGTTCTGATACTTGTAACATTTTAGAAACTTTGTTACATCTCTCCTGCCTTGACTGAGTAGTCCTTATTCTTCTCAACCAACTCGTCTTTGCTCTCATTACTAAACATCCTCTGGTTTTTTGCCCCACATCTGGGGAAGATGTCGGATTTTCCCCTCTTGTAGTTATGAAAGGCAGATGAAATATGTATGGAGTAATAAAGATACCTCTAGCAGAAGAGTCTCAGCATATTTAGTAGCTGACCTTTGTTCATTTTACAAGTGAAGAGCATAAAAATCTTATTTGTCTGAAGTACTTAATGTCTTATGATTTAAAATAAGCAATCATAAAAGCCTCTTAGAGATTCTTATAAGTACTGGAAAGTAAGCTGAAAATGTCAAATTAATAATATTTCATAACCAATGTCCAAGGCAAAAGAGCAAAGAGTGATGACTCTAATAAGACTAGGATATTCCCACAGTCTTTCATCCTTAGTCTGCTACTTTAAATCATAACTACTACAAGTTAAATAATTACAATTGATAGTATTGTCATGCAAAGCTTAGGTGGAAAACATATTTTTAAATATACTAAATTTATCACACATTTGAGCTCTGGAAGGAAAAATTCCACACAGCCAGTACTCCAGAGGAAAAGATACTGTACACTCTCAGCTGGCTCATTTCAGAAAGCCCTCAGGCCCCAAATCTTTCCTTTCAAACCATCAAGATTGAAATGTAATACAGTGCATCAGAAGCTCAAAATCACACTTGGGATGCAATCCTCTTGGGACTTTAAATGTTAACACAAAAAAATCTCAAACCTTGGGCTACCAGACAGCCAAGACAGACAGCAAAACATTGAGAGGAGTCACACACTTCTGCTGATCTCTCCTTGCAACAATAGCACAAAATTACCCAGTGAACCAGCTGCAGGCATGAGATCATTTATGCATGTGCCACATGCATTTCATTAATCTGTCTGCCATTTCACAAAGATATGCTTGGTGATTCTCACCAGGGAATTCAAACACAGCATGGTCTCATTTCCATTGCAATGGAGTTCCCAGCTCACTTGTGCTGCAGGCTCTGGTCAGGAGCTGCACAGAACCTCCACAGCCTGCTGGTCCTCAGGGACAGCACCTCTCCACCACTCAGGGGAGCAACACCTTCTTCAGAGCTCCTGTCCAAACCCACCACGGTAAATCAAATCTGCAGGGGTTTGTCTCAGCTAATCTCACCGTTTGATGGCGTACTTCAGTCATATAAAAGGAAAGCAATCGCAAGTCTTGTTTAGTTGTAACTGGGTATAAATTATGCTAATGATAACTCAGGCCGTCTTCCTCTCCAACTCTCAATAAGTCAGATTGTGCTTTCAAATAAGTACAGGAACCACACCAGACCCCTGCAAGACAATGCAAAAACAGGCAAGAAAATAACCTGTGCAGAATTATTCTGGCACCATTTGCCATCCCAGGTAGCTTAGGAAAATAAACCAGTCCCAAAGAAATGCAAGACTGAAAGAAAAATCATAAGTTTCTTTATGTTCATCAGTTTGATACAATCCTCTATTGTTTAAGCCTTCAGGGTGTTCTAGTGTCATATTTCCATGCTTTTCTCTCTCTACAACCAGAAAACATAAAGGCATGCTGTAATTAAAAAAGAGTAAGGCAAGATACTTACACTAATATAGTCCCAAATTTCCAATTGCTGGAAAAAAGAGTAATTACCTTGACACTTGAACTTCAAACATGGGAGATGGCAAAGTGGGAGAGAGATTGATCACACACTTCCTATTGCTGGTTTATCAGCTGGAGAATTATCTGGATATGCAGTATCAGAGAGATATAATGCAAAAGGTGGTCAGGTAAACAGTTATAAATCACAGGGGCCATCATCTACCCATCAGATCCTCATTTCATTTTATGCTATATGGCAAAATTCAAAGTCAGATTCTTCTGCTACTTTAACCTGAATTTGGGTCATGGTAGGAATTTACATAATTTATATCAAACTCTGTGAACAAAAATTTTTTTATTATCTAGGAAATATCCTCTTTTGTTGATAATAATCAGTCATACATACTCTTTACATTCTTTTTTTTTTTCTTACGAACCATGTTATTATTTAAAAAGATGTGTTCAACACATTTAAACAGAAACTCCAAATTTTCAAATTCTGCCCTATAGAACTCTTTAGATTATGCACATTTCATGTGGATTTTGCTATTACTCAGTCATGAAGCTTTGTTATATGTTTATGCAAGAAAGGAATTAAACCAGATTAGGGCTACGTTAATGCTCCAATACTTGTAGGTATTCTGCATACAGGAATTAAATATAAATTGCAAAATTTAATAAATGTTTGATTTGATACTGTCATGGGTGTGTTTTCTTGATGAATAGTATCTAGAAGTTAGCAGTCCTATTATGGATGGGAATGACATTGAGTTTGCATTTATAAGCCCATCAACAAATGAGGGATCAATTATTTTAAAAAGCTGAGAAGCTACTATTTCATTGTTGGGATGGATGAAAGTTTGACAAGAAAGTCTCACAGATATGTATGTTTATTAGAAAGATCTTTGAATGTATAATCTGAAGAAGGAATAGAAATAAAAGCAAGTTTTGATATAGAAGAATTGCTGAGCCAGTCTTACTGGATAACTAAGAAAGCAAAGGGTATTTTAGTATGTGAGTTGGAAGGGGTTTTTATGGCTCAGAGCAAAGGATAATCCTACCCCAAACAGAAGATGTTTTTACCAAGCAAAAAGATTCCACAGGCAAACAAGACTGCCAATGTTGCTAGTAGGAAAAAGGTCTCAGAATTTTCCACTGCAAGAAAACAGAAAAACAACTTCTATCTTAAACTGTAACATACTAACTTTTTGTGATTTGAGAATAGTAACACGATTATGGTAATGTTAATAGTTATAATAGGCTATAGGAAATAGTAAAGGTATTGATTGTGGTTATGTATTAAGATGCTCAGCAAAGAAAAGTATATAATGCATTGTAACCAGAAGTAGAGTGGCTTCAGACAAGCCTGCAGCTGTGGGTGACAGCTATAGGCCAGACTCTTGTCACTCATGACCCGTGAATTGCTGCATCATCTGGAGACAATAAACGGCATCTAAAGAGCCGGCTGAAGTCCGCATCTGTCCTTATGGCTCTTACATTTCATGGCAATTGTTTCGTTTATCCTCAACCACATACCTGTACTCTGACACTTTGTAAAACACAGTGTGAGATTTCCTTCTATTCTTTGGAAGTCAGCAGTGTTTGCTTGTAGATCCTAATCTCTTCTCCATCCAATTCTCATCTATTTCAGTTTACCCTGACCTCAATTACTGCAACCAAATAACTGAAGACAAACTGCTTTTTCTTCCCCCAAGCTTTTTGTAAAGAGGAAGAAGCAGTTTTCTCTCTAAAGCTCCAGGCTTACCAGCCAGCTGTTAATTTACTGTGACTTCCTTCCCTAACACTTAAATTGGATGCATGTTTAACAAGGGAAAATATTGCAAAAAGCAAAGGCAGGAATTGCCAGAACAATTTCTTTACATGATGCTACGGAATTTTAAATAAAAATAAAAAAGCCACACTCGTTTTGCAGGAAATGTCTCTATTGATGTGAATGACCATTAGCATCCTTTATGTATGGAATTCTGTACCAACTGCTACAGACACCAGGACTCCTTCCCTAAGCAGTTCCTGGGCTGTGCAGGCAGAGCAGCCAGGCTGTGCCAGCTCCTCTGCTGTGGGCAGAACCTCCCCAGGCACAGGGAGCCTGCTCTCTGTTCTGTGTATCCATCTGACCTTCTGCTATCACACAGCAAAGAAAAGCAGACAGAAAATAAAGTCTCTTCCAAATTTCTCAGATGTAATGGATCCATATCTTTCAATATTGGGGGGTAGGGGGTAGAATATCACACTACTGGGAACGTCTGTAAAAGGAGAGAGAAGTCTTGCACTTATTTATTCCAAAAGCAGACATTCAGCAAAATTTCTGTACTGAGAGAAATTTCAAACCCTCACAGAAAAATTCAACATTTCAAACATTCCTGTCATACATGGGGAATATAAAATGGTGCCTAGATTTCATGTTGAAAAGGTTAAAATTATGCAGATTTTCTCTTATGCTGGAGGAATCAACAAATGTTAAATAGATCTTAATTTTAAAAGAGAAAAGAAATAATAAGTTAAACAGTAAAAAAAAAAATTACACATATAATGAGAACATTTGCTAGATTAAATTTAGTGGGGGACTGTTTCTCATGTATTTTGTGCAAATATATTATTTGAATGTTTTCAATCTCATTCATTATATAAGTTGTTTGTAGATATAACAGATAATTTTTACCTCTCAAGATTAATCAGTGTTTAAATAGTCACTTTAATGTAATTAGAATATTGATTATTTGGGAAATATTCTGAATTATATGAATTATCTCACAAATAAATTTATTTTATAAAAGATGGCTTAATGATAGAAAATGATAATATGAACATTAGCAACCAAACATGTTGAATCAGATGCTGAGATATTAAGAACATTTTTCAGAAAAAATAAAGCCATGGTGACTGTTCTTGGATTTTAAAGATGCATCTTAGCTGTATGAGTTTCACCCAGTTAATTAGAATGACTAGCAGGTTAACTGACAGCTGTGATTACTTTTTCCTGCCACAGCAATAGTTTCTTTCTTTTCTCCTACATAGTTGCTTGTGTTTCTTGTGTGAAAGCAAAACAGAAAAAAGAGCACTACAAAACTGATTTTCCTTTAAGAAACTCTACCTGTTTTGTTTTTACTAAAATGAAGTCTTAATCATAAATATGTTTTTTGTTTGAATATTTTTTGCCTCTTTCTGTGTATTGTCTTTAGTCATCATTGTAAAACAGATGTGCAGGGTTTTCTGTGCAGTCAAAAAGAATCTAACACTAAATACAGGGGGTTTTTTAGTGTATGCAAGTATGCAAAGCATATTTCTAAGTATTATAGAATTTGTTATTTCCATGTAAATATGAGGAGAAGTGTTGCATCAGTAGATTTTTCAGATGTATCTATGCAAAATGCAAATATGTGTATTCGTGAGTATAAAGGTCAATGTCTATAAAAAGCCTTTTTAAAAGCTCAAATTCCTAATTATTTTTTCAAAGATTCCTGGAGCTTCTTTCATTCAGATCACCTTTCAATTTTTAATTTACTTTATTACAATCTCAATAAGTCATCATATTGTGAACTTCTCTATCTGGAATTCATTAACATATCAGAAGATAATTTATTAACCACATCTCATATATTGCTTCTCATGCATCACTTTGTCATTCTCTGCTTTCATTCTCTTTTGTGACTAAGAAATCTTATCTAATTTCAGATTTTTATTCATCCAGGACACATAAATTTTGACTATTTAAAGTCATCTAAATGCTTAAGTAAAGTAAGTTTACATGTGCCAACTTTTCCAACTTCTGTGCTTGACAGAAGAATGTCGTGAGATACCAAGTACTGTTTGAGGGAGCAGAAGGATATTTTATAGAATTCAGTTAGAGTATGCAGAATATCATTAGATAAGAACTCCATGTGGATTAGCAGAAACTGGAAAATCACGGAGATTTTACATAATTTAAACATATTGTCTGCCTAATTCTGAAAGACACAAAGAGCCAAGTCTTGTGTATAACAATCTTAGCAGGCCAAAAATAGTCCCATTTTCAAACTTTGTAATATAGACAGAAGAATGGTTCCATACATATCTGATACAACCCATCAGCAAGGATAATAAAAAGTATAGGATTTTGTAATAGCATCTTCTCAGTAGGGGATATAAAAGAATTTATAGAATAGAGACTTCAAGTAGAAGCAGAAGAGGCTGTAGATAATCTCTCTCACCATTTTGCAAGACTGAACTATGAAATACAGTTGTAAGAAACTGTGAGCAATGATCAATATAATATTCATTCCACCTAAATTTTCATGCTTACATTATAGGTACCTGCATATAATTATTGTCTGATTTTTTTTCAATTAGAGGTAATATGCAGCAGGGGAAGGAATACTCACTTATAGAACACAGTTCATGTGACCTATTTTAGACATCTATGCAAAAGAATACAAATTATGCCCTAAAGGTATCTGTTGCCATTCATTGAAATATACATATGAGTTAACACTTGCAAATATATGCACTGAGAGGGTTTAAGTTCAAGCAGATGAATCTTACACAATTTTTTATCAATGAGAAGAGCAAATGAAGAGTGTTTATATATAAACTTGGATGAAAAAAAAAAAAGTATTGTCTCACTCTGGAAACCAAAAATGTTGTGGCCATAAATAATTGTGGGAGTTCAAGTAGAATGTATTCTCCTTAATTCAAATATATTGCCCATTTTTTGTTTGCCATTGTGTTCAGGATCCTTTCTTTTATATCTGTATCTGTTTTATCCATTCTGCAAACTACTCAAAGGAAAAGAAAATTTACTAATTGCTGTTAATGAACCCTTAAAAGCTCATATGATCAGCTCCTGACTTGCCTCAATGACCACCTGAAACAGCAAATGCCAATGAATGATTATACTCCAGGAAAAAATTTTCCTTTGGCCTTTAATGTCATTTTATCTCCTTGCTTCACGCACTGAGATAGAGCTAAAAGGAAGGCAGTAGTCATTTCTTACTAATCTTCTCACTTCAATCAAATCCCTATTATTCTTCTTATTCAGTCTGAATTATCCTTGCTCTTTTCAATAACTCTTTGTTCCTATAGAAGTTCTACTGTACCCTTAATCAACTTCTTTACTCCTACCTGGATGTTTTCAGTCTCAGCTTTATCTTCCTGAGGCAGCTGCCAGAGAAGGCTCTGGGATCACAAACATGTACAGAAACTGGATAACAGTTCCTTACACAGGGCTGCCCAGATTGCCAGCTTGTGCACACACTTGTTCATTCCTCCAAGCTGAAAAACAAGTTGTTCTCGTGTCAGTTTACAGACTGTAAATAATCTTCTAGATTATGCAATAGGCTGTGGAATCTGTAGAAGTTTCAAATGAAAACACAAACTTGTAAACTCTTGTAAATAAAATATAGTCACATGAACAAAGGGGCAGTTTGTCAAAGCTCGTATTTTACAGCTCATGGGGAGTAGTGTGGGAAAACACTGTGAATTGTATGATAGAAGCAGTCACAGACCTGAGCAAAAGTATATAGATCACAAAGAGTTAAGAGGGAAGAACAATTCATAGGAAATTTAAAAAACAGTATAAAAAATTAGTTGATCTAGGGTACCTGCCTAGGTGGAAGCAGAAATAGCAGTAGGGGAAAGACACAGAGATAAGGGATATTTTATTCTTGTAAAATTCCCTTTCAGGAAAGGGAATGAAATCTTGAAATCAGAGGACCAAGTCTAACAAACTCTCTGGAAAGGAGATATGATCAAATAAAATGCAATGGAAAAATCCCAGAAAATTTGAAAATTGAGTGACTACAACCAAATGGACCGAGATGAAATGAGGGATAGTGAAAAGGACTAGAACTTTGCAAATTTAATCCAATTAAAATCCTGACATGGGGGAAGAAAGGTAAACAAAGAGTGAGGAGAAGATGCTAAGGAAATGAAAGGCTAAAAAATAGGGAAAATTCCAAAACCAAGCAAAAATACTAAAAGTGAATGGGATGACAGTATTCTGGTAAAAGTATCAGAGAAAATTAATTCTGACAAAGTCCACATAAAATTTTGTTCTGAATCCCATGAAGTTTATCTTAAGTTTATCTCTTCTGCCCTCTCCCCTTCTCACCAAAAAAAATGCACAATGATCAGATGGGACCTTTTGCTGCTTTAAATCAAGCTGGATGCCAAGAACAAAGGATTAAAGAACAACTTTTCCTGGACAAAAATATAACTGCCTTTGTAAAGTTTATTGATGTTTAGAAGAAAAAGGATAGAGGTGGCATAACACAGCTGAACGATCTTGGAGGTAAAACCATCACTCAGAGTCTTGAAAGATTTCCTGCATATTTTTCATATAATATCAATAGAGTATTTGGGTCAAACCAATCTAAGTGTTGATATCAACCTAATTACACAAGGGACAAGTGAGTCACATTTTCTTGAAAAATTTACAGATATCTAAAATCAAAGAAAAAAGAAGATACTAAGCATTTTATCATAAGGCTTCTTAAACAGATTCTGCGTAACTGCAGGAAAAATAAAAATAAATAAATTTTTAAGAAAATAAAATCTAATGTTAGTGGAGAAGTGTTCACTAAAACAATAATTCTCTTTCAATCAAAGGTTCTTAGACAAATTTTGTTGCACCAGGATGACATCAAGTGGCTACTCAAGTCAATTACTCTACACATGCTGGAAACAGTCATTATGACATCATCTCTTTTCTATTCCTACTATGTAAAGCTGTTCCTACTGTGTAAACATAATTGTATTACCAATAACTACCTCTATTTGAAATTCAAATTTTGCATGTCTTCATTTCAAATCCTCTCTTCTTTCCTCAAACCTTTCTAAAGGAATAGTAAACCTTCCAACTAATGGAATTAATTACATTTCACATAATACTTTTGAGTTCAAGAAATGATAAATGTAGACTTCTGTGGATTTAACAGATTTATTAAACTTACTAATAACTGGAATAATTAGACTTAGCTAATCATTCTTTAACTAGAGGGAAGAAATGAATCTTTGAAAGACCTTCTTGGTATGTAAATTAATAATTTAAAGTAATCTCAACTTTAAGCCAGTGAGAATAATCAGCCACTAACCCACCTCACCAGAGACATGGGAGAGCCTCCATCACTAGAGGTTTTGAAGATATGATGGGACAGGCTGGAAATAATCTCATCTCTGCTTCCTTTCCTATGAAAGGCTGGACCAGATGACCTTTCAAAGTCCTTTCTTGCATAGGCTATTCTGTGATTCTGTATTTTAGACAACAAACATCTTTGGCTTCTATAAACTTGCATTAAGGCTATAAAAATATGGTAATCAATTTAGAACTAATTAATGGATTAAAATTTCAAGCACCTTTTGACTTTAATAATAATATGGTTCACTACCTTTTGTATTTCTCAAAATTTTATTTCAAGAAATTTCCATCTTCAAACATGGCAGTAAGGATTATAATCCAAAATTTAATTTGCAGAAAGTCAAATATTTCCAAGTATTTAAAAGACAATCTCTTTACAACATAAAGGATGGGATCTTACAAGTTTATGTGTTTCCTTCCTAGATGCTGCACAGAATTTAAGAGTCTTGAAAGAAAAAGAAAAATACTAAGAATTTTTATCATTCACTCCCCTACAAAGCTTTACTCACCTCAAGAATCTCACCTTTATTCCAAAGAACCAGGTATATTCTGCCTGCTTTTCATTAAGTGTGACATTATTTTGAATAAATCTCCAGTATGTGAGTGCCACAGATCTCATAGGAATTGAAATATATTCCAAATTTGCTTGAAAATAGCTATAATTTCAAAAGTTATTATGTGTGCAAAGACCAGAAGAAGAGAAGCAGGGACAGCATTGCCATGTAAGCCCTGTCTCCTCAGCGTGTAGTAAAAACTAAACACACACCAAAAAACCCCCACAGTCACCACAAAACAAAATAAAACAAAACAAATCTCAAACCCTCCAGTATTGCCCTGAAAAGATATCAATTTTTAAGGTATCTGTTTCCATTGTTTCTCTTGCTCTCACAATGTCCTACATGAATTTATTGTAGGCTAAAAGTCTTCCACATTCCTCTTTTTCTTTCCTTTTCACCAGGTCTAAATGCACTTGAAAAGATTCCCTGTTGGGGTGACAGGTGTTGGAGTAGGGAAAGAGTTAAACAGAGAGTGAGCAGCAGTGTCTCTCTGGACAGTGTGTATCTGAGACAGAACTGGACAAATGAACTTTTTCATCAGCACAGAACTACACTCTCCATGTTCCTTTGCCACAGCTTTGGAGAGAACGATGGAAAACGTCAAGAGGACAGACTTATTGTAGGACTGTGATTACATCTGTAAGCTGTAACCAAAAAAAGCTCTTAGGAGTGAAGATGTACATACTGAGTGCTTCTGAATAAATCTCAGATTCACCCTCTCTCTGCTGGTGGGTCTTGTCCCTTCATGGATCACAATTACCCACTCTGAAGATGTCTTGCAGAATATACCTACAGGAGATTTGCCCAAACCTTGTCTTGGCAGCAGTTTCTGCTCTGCTTGCACGTCAGCTGACATCTTCATTCAAATACTCAAATGACACCAACCTGCCAAGTTCTGCCAAGAGTTCCTCTAAGTCACGTTCTCATGTTTTTATTTAAAATCCCTGACTGACTCTTGGAAAAAGGGTTTTATCTGCTGTGAAGCTCTCAGTAAGCAGATCCATGCTAACCCCTGGAAAAGCAGGCCTGAAAGAAACTTGTCTGGAAGAACTAAGCTGCCCTTCAGAGTCTGATATTCACCCAAATGCCCTCAGGGACTTTTCTAGCAAGACAGTCACCTTGTCTTTTCTGAGCTTTGGGGTTTCAGAGATAGGCTTGATGAGGAATGACAGCTCTTAGTCATGCCAGACTCTGGAACTAACAAACTTCTTTTAGGTGACAGACAGAAAACTTGCTGTAGAATTCATGATTTTGTGGTACTGGGTATAATACACTTTTTCAAAAATATTTGCCCTCTAAATATCTGTGTATTTTTTTCCTTCAATCATTTATTCGTATTGAAAGTAGTTTTAGAACAATATAAGCATGAGGGTGGCATTGTCAGGATTAATTTAACCAGTGTTGCAGTACGAGGAACTTAGTAATCACCAGAAGAAACAAAAATGTTTGCTTCTGATTTTGCTGAAAGCCACAACAAAATGCGTGAATTTGAACAGGAATACAGCTGTGGTCCTAAAAATTTTAATACTTTAGCTTTGAACTTTTTAAGTATTTCCTTTAGTAACACCCTGCAAGTTCAAGGATCTATTAAGTTTGGGCCATTATCCATTTGAAGACTTTATTACTAACAGCTTAGACTTAGAAGTAATGGGCCACATATTTAGATGAAGTAGTTCAGATGGCTTTTTCTAGTGATATTTCCTTGTAATGTCCACCTTTGGTATCTACCACTTAATTTTCTTTCCTCCCTGGAAGATCAAAAGGGCGTTTTTTCATTACATCTTTGATTTTCTTTGTTCCAAATAATTTTGGCCTTCCATTGTTAGGTCAAGTTAGAACTGAACTGTGATTTCCACGATGCACAGATAAGAAATGATGCTCATATTTCAGTCACAAACTGAAGTAAAGAATACAGGATTAAGTGCTAATCAACTAAGATCATTCATTGTCTGTAGAACGCTGTCAGAGAATGGAAACATGAGACACTCGTCTGGAGCACTTTATACACATTATTCCAAACAACATTTGATAAATAGGATAAATATTAAATAGTCATATCACAAAACCTAAAAGATAGGCAGGACATCTTCTCTATTAATAAAGAGCAGATATAATCGCAGACTGGTTTGTGTTGGAAGTGCCCAAAGATTGTCTAGTTCCACCCCCTGCCATGGGCAGGAACCCCTTCCACTGAACCAGGTGGCTCAGAGCACCATCCAGTCTGGCCTTGAGCACTCCCAGGGATGGAACAGCCACAACTTCTCTAGGCAACCTGTAACAGCATCTCACCAACCTCACAGCAAAGAATTTCTCCCTAATATCTAATCTAAAGCTACTTTCTTTGAAGCTACTCCCCCTTATCTCATCATTACATGCTCTTGTCAAAGTCCCTCTCAGCTTTCTTGTAGACTCCCTTCAGGCAGTGGAGGGTGTAAAACTTGGTGCTGGTGTTCTCCAGGGTGAATAGCCCCGATTATCTCAGCTGTCATAGGAAAGGTGCTCCAGTCCCCTGATCATCAATTAAGAAGCCTGTTATTGTTGTTGACCAATGCACATTCCAGTTTCCATAATTTATTTTTCAAAGCTTTCAGGCTTTTTTCTCTAATTAAGGCTAACAGTGAGAGAGAGCACAAGTAAGCTCAAGGACAGAGAGAGAGCAAATGCAAACACAAAAACTGCTGCAAGTCATTTCCCACAGGCTTGAGCTCTAATGAAGGAAAGAATATCACAATAAAAAACTGTAGCTATTTAAAAATATCTACTGAGCTTCTGTTTTAACAACAATTCAACATATTTACCAATATGTTTCCATCACTGGGAAATTCAAGTATCTCCAAATACAGGAGCAAGGGAACAAAGGAATGATAACGCAGCATGCATAAAGCCAAAGAGAAAGGTCTTCTTTCCAGACTCAGAGAGAATTTGCCTCTTCACCTTCTTTTGGCACAAAAAACACTGAGAAAGAGAATGTGGTCTGAGTACTAAAGAGGATGTTTGCATAGCTTCCTTTTTAAGGAAGAGGAAGGACCTATAATAGTATATAAGAGATTCATATTGAATCCTGAGTACTTGGTAGAACTACTTTGTTTTGATTTAATTGTTTTAATAATAAAATATCTGAAAGTCAAAAATCTGTTAATGCATTATCACTTAGCATTTTGAGACTTGTAGGTTTGTTTTCTTGAGGGTCAGATTCTTACCTGATGGAAATGCACATAGTCCCACCAGGTTGGCTGTAACCAGATGAAGTTTCATGAGCTATTGCCTAGAACCAACAGAAAACATGCAGCATTTATAATATTTTTTTTCTCTCTCTGATGTAGTGTTATAATAACACTATAATTAGTATAATTAGGTATAATTAATTGCAAAAAAAAAAAGGACTAGGGAAAAGGAAAACTTTATAAATCCAGCTCTACTCTCATAGACAAAACATGATATAGCAAATTAAAAGCAGACTGTAAAACAATTAGATAAAATAACTTAGCTCTCTTTGATTCATTAATGCAAACCTGCATTGTGAATCTAGCCATAAGGAATGCTTGTGCTGTTGCTTAGTCAATGGCAGGCAAATGAGAAATAACAGGAAATAATACAAGACTGGACTCTTTGCTCAACAGACCTAGGGTTTCCTTTTTTTACTGCTGTAGTGGCAGAATCAATAATGGCTTCTCATTATGTCCTTACCTGGTGTTAGCTCCAGCTAAGCCTGGCTTTAGAGATCTCATCCCTAAGCAATGTTTTTGTAGCATTTTTGGCACCTATTCTTGCTTCCTATATGCCCTCTTTTTGCATTAAGAATTCATTGCTGACTATTTAGAGTTGGCAATAGTCTGGCAGCAGGAAGCTTGTTGGGGTGGCAGGTGTTGGAGTAAGGAAAGAGTTAAACAGAAAGAAGCAGCAGCGTCTCTCAGGACAGCATGTACCTGAGACAGAACGGGAGTTTCTATTTCTACATCAACACAGAACTGCACACTCTCCATGCTCCTTTACCACAGCTTTGGAGAGAACAATGGAAAATGTCAAGAGGACAGATTTATTGTAGGACTGTGATTACGTCTGTAAGCTGTAACCAAAAAAAGCTCTTAGGAGTGAAGATGTACATACTGAGTGCTTCTGAATAAACCTCAGATTCACTCTCTGCTGCTGGGTCTTGGCTCTTCGTGTATCACAGGGGCTGGACTAGTTGACCCACAAAGATCTTTTCCGACTTATATTTCCATGATTCTGTGAATGTCTTTTTCAATAACTATTGATTTCTAAAGCAATATTAAAAGTTATATTAATAACAGTACATATAAAATTTAGCATTTAGTGCAATTTACTCATCAGAACACAGTCAATACTAATTTTGGAAGCCACAGAATACTGCTCCCATTTAGTAATCAATGGTCATTATCTCAGAAAAAAAAAAGCTATTTTCACAAAACCTTGGTACTCATAAGTACTGCCATTATTTAAATACAAACATTTTCTTTGAAGAACTAACACTGTGCTGGTTGTTAATATCTTAAGAAAGACAACAATTTCAGGTCCTAAATTATTGGCTGCTTACTTCTGGAGATACACATAGAGGCTTTATTAAAAACAGGTTAAAAATTGTTTCATAATTTCTACAACATACAAAAGCAATCAGGCAAAATCACTTTAAATTGTCACTAAGGGTTCAATTCCCTACTCCTTTAAATTTCATCACAATAATTTACAACTATTCAGAAGGTATGCAATCTGTTACCAGACTGGTCTGGTTTCATTTAACACCTAATTTCACTCTGCATATGTGCAAATTAATAGCTGAGGTGCAAATCAGTGGAGAATTAGGATTCAAGGCAGAAAACTTTGTCTGGTGATTAGAATTTCATAATGCACTTACAGAATGGAAGGTCATCTGAGACAATTCCTAGAGTACAACAAAGTACAGGTAAAGTTATTTGAAACTCTTAGTTCTGTAACCTGGCAAGGGAGCAGAGGTTTGGGTTAGCCCGAGGATGTGAACTAGACAGGAGTTATTCACAGCTGAGCATCCAGGAGTAGCTGTTCCCACTGGCTCCAGCTCTGTACTACTGGGACATCTCAGACAAACTAGGCAGCAAAAGCAAAATATAGCAGAAATTATGAGCCTGCATTTCTTTGTGGAATTTGAATCAAGATCTAAAGAAATTAAATATTGTCACAGGCAAACCAGTCTTAACAATCAGGGAATTTATTTTAACTCAATTCGATGTATTGCCAGTTAACACAAATTTAAAATGACTGATTCAAATATTGGGAAAAAGGAAACATAAGTAATTAAACAAACGCTTATGGAAATATCTTTCTTCCCCCTTGCTCAGGCTCAGCTCAAGCCAAACTCATACCTTCTCCCACTTGCAAGTTTCAAATTTCTTTGTTTTCCCCATGACTTATGTTCTGCTTATCCTAATTTCCTCAGTAAGGAGACAGACAATGCAAAAGTTTGGCATCAAGAGTGTAGTGGTTTCTTTCTGTAATCTGGGCCAGGAAAATGAGCTACACCAAAACCAAATGAAGATAACAGCAGAGATTTGAATTGCAGGAACAGCCAGTCACCACTACTTGTAGGGAGTAAGGAATCTTTCTCCCGGGAAGACTAAATTGGCACAAAGCTTCTCAGTATTTTTTGCCTTACTTAAAGTACCCAAAGAAATTATAAAGTCCCTGGGAAAAAGAGTTGTCATGCAAATTTGTTGCAAGAACAGTACGAGCCCCAGCAGGCAGATTCCAAGGTAACAGGGTGATAAAGGACTTGACAGCAAACTTAAAAGCTGGAAGGAAGAGCCTGTAGGATGCTGAACCAGAGTTAAGAGACTGACCTTCAGCTAAATTGATTTAAAGGCATCTCAGCCTCAGAAAAAAAGTGAAGGTCTTTTCATAAAGGGAAAGAACATTTTACTTAGTCTAGAAGGCAGCATAAAGAAACAGAATGGATTACAAATAGCTGGTGTGTGTAATCATCAGGCCAGGAAAAAGATAAACAGATGTAAAATTAATTTTCAGTGTCCACACTAACAGGAGTTATTATATGAAGCACCTAATTTGGGTGCCTAAACTCAGAAGTTTCAATGCAGAAATACAGAAGTTTCCAGGACTGTAACACCCACTTAATTTCCTTTGTGCTCCCCCGCCTC
Organism: Toxostoma redivivum; assembly: GCA_013397375.1. Classification (NCBI taxonomy): domain Eukaryota; kingdom Metazoa; phylum Chordata; class Aves; order Passeriformes; family Mimidae; genus Toxostoma; species Toxostoma redivivum. The sequence goes on along the minus strand of VXBI01005669.1, from coordinate 1,224,024 downwards.
TGACCCTATCTCTAGTTCAAATAACATCCACTCAACATCACTTTGTTCTTTCTCACTAACAAAATGAAACCGGCATCTAGTGGCAACACCCTGACAGAAAGGACCTCCAAGATTTTTGGTATTGATTTCTTTGTTGCCAGGATTTCACTCATTCATGGCACACTAACCTGCAAAATGTCAGTTGTTGTTTCCACATCAGGAGAGTTGTCTTACATAGAAGAATGCAAGATTATCCTGATGTATCCATGCTAAATCAGGTGCCAAACGTGATAGTGAGGAATTACTGCATTGTTCTGCCTTGAGCAATTTACCTTGCTTTGTCAGCAAAGCAACCAAACTAAGAACACTCATCTTCTAAAGCTCTTCTGCTTCTGAGATCTGAGCCACTCATGCAGAAAAGCCACTCATATGAAAGTATGCCACTACATCATCTCTTTAACAACTTCTTTGGAAATAATACACATCTAGACTAGTAATTTCCACATAAGAGGTAATGCAAACTGGCTTCACCTGACTAATTATTGTTCGAGGTATGATTTCCATGCCAGTGGAGAATTCAACGATTGAATAAATGATACTAAACTCTTTAGATCTTTGTTACAGGAAGGCAACAGATAGTGCAATGTATAACTCAGTTTAGAGCAGACATGAAACAGTCCATTTGTCTTTAAGTAAAATTCTCAAAATTTATAACAAAGGTCAAGGTATAAAGCAAAATAATTTAAGATCCTATGGTGACAGATACATGGGAAATTTATATTAAGTTTGTAATATTTAAATGTGAACAAAATTATCCTTTCCACAAAGTAGCCTGCAATGTCAAAACAAATCATAATTGCAGTTCAAATTCTGAGGATCAGACATCCAGCTTCTTGTGTAAAAAGAATTATATTTATACATTTTAAATCTCAGAAGCAAATGATCCTCTCTCTCTTGTCTGTTTTCTATTTGCACTTATCTCTTTCTGTTTTAATTTATAGGGACCTCAAGATAACCTAAATCTGTTCTACTTTTTCATTGTTTTAATTAAGTTCAGCATAATAAGGGCAAAAGGAGTAGCAAAAACTCTTTTTCAAGCAAAAAAACCCGGGAGTTTGCTGAGCTGGCAGATCTTCCTGGGCTCTCACAGCTTTAATTTTTACACTGAAAGGCTAATCAAGTTGTAGTTTGAAACTGAAATGTTACTTTCTGCTGTTAGATTCAGTGCTGGTAATTACACACTGGGGTTTGTAGGGGGAGGGGAGAAATATCTGTGTAGATCCTCCTTACCTAAACTTGGCAGAACGCCTTCCTGCTTTTAAAGATCTACTCACCAGTAGCTTATTAAGCTGCACTTTCAGTTTTGTTAACTTTCATAAAAGCAGCTCCTTGGCTGAGTTCAGCTCTTCTCAAGAAGCTCAGCTTGGATCTGGGATTGTACATAAAGCAGAGATCTAACCATACAAGCATTTTTAAAAGATTAGCCTAATGTTCCAAAGATCCTACAATAAGCAGAAAATCTTAGTACACTATAACATTAATGTAAAACATGTTTTGGAGCAAAATCCAATTAAATTCTCTTTCGAGTAATAAATATTATGACATTTGAAAAGGACAGCTGCTCAGATGGACTAAATAAACTGATTCTTCTATATGCCAGGAAGCATATGTTCTTTGACTTTAATGTCCATAATGATTTTTAAATATGGACACTAAATAGAAAAAAGACCTATCTGGTTTGATTACAAAGTTCTCAGAATGAGAACAACTAAACTGATGAATGTAATTATAAATAGTAATTGCATCCTCCCACTAAATTTATTGAAATTAAGAGAAACAGCAGAACAACCTGAAATTTAGTTTAATGTCAGCATGACACCTTCCTGCAGAACTAGCTAGTGTATATATATCTGACTTTTTTAAGGGGGTGTGGGGGAGAAGGAAAAATAAATCTCTCTCAGATCTGTATGTTGTTAATAAAATACCCAGGGGAAAACCCAGAATTTTTGCTCCAGGTTTACTTGGGACTGAATTTCACCCTTGTCCTGCTTGGCTGTTCTAACAGCTCTTACTTTTCTGCTCGTGGTGCAGTCACCGGAGGCAGCAGAGCAGCCATTCTCTGAAATTCAAGGGCTCATCTTCCCACCTGTGCTCAGGCTGGTTGGTTCCTTTCAAAATACTGCTTGTGGAAGAATGCACTATTCAGATACAAGCAAGAAAGGTCAAAGCTAAGTCTTGTCTAATCTTCATTGCTATTAAAAATATTAAGGAAAGGATAATGGTAATATTATTTCATCTCTCACATACAGAGATAATGTGCATAGAACCTGGGAACAAAGGGTGCCGTGTCAGTGTTGATTCATTGTGAATAATACAAAAATTGAGATGTTGTGTGTGACTGAGCACACAGAGGATCTGCTCTATGGGAGACTAGAAATGAAGCATTTGCTTTATCAATTCTCCAGCCTGTAGGCTACATAATTAAAAATTAGTTACAAATCAGGTTATTGGTTTAGACTCAGTGTCTTCTTGGCTCTCTGAGAACAGCTAAAAGAATTTCAAAATCTTACAAATGGACACTATTTTAGATGTTTTGATCTGCATATCTCCCTGTAAGATTGGGGAACTCCATCTGCTTCCTGCTTATAACAATTTAAATTCATTTGTTCATTTCCTGACTTTTAGGCTCTGAGTGTTAATACCTCAGAAACAGCCACTTTGGGCATTGGGTCCTGGGTATTTTTGGTGTTGTGTTTTTTAAACACCACCAAAACTGAACAGTTTGAAGACTCTATTAGGACCCCCAAAGCTCTAGAAAGCATTGAAAATGGCCTTTTGTAGTATCTTATATCCTGTTAATGGGATATAACAAATTATAATTTATGTCTGGCCTCGGTTTGGACGTAGAACTATGCCAAGGACTTATATCTAGATTTGATATTAAGAAATTGAATTCAAAATAAAGCCCTAGGATTCTTTACACGGTTGTTTCATTTCACTTGGCTATTACTGCCATCTAGTGATACAATTTACAGTAGCCAAAACTTCCCATTTAGAAATTACATTTCATCAAAAAGTATTTGGAAATGTGCAGGATATATTCTAAAAAAATCTATGCTTCATTTACTTACTAATGTAATGCCCCATGCTGGCATGCAATTTTCTACATATTCAGTTTTGAAGGCACTTGAAGATTCAGATACTTGCCCAAGAAGAAAACTTCTCAGAGTCGTAGGAGTTTATAATGTATTCAACTTCTCTTCTGGCAAATTTCCCCTGAAATGGTCATATTATTTATTACTGTGTTAGTTGTTAATAAATTATTCATAATTATTTATATGAATGTAAGTTACGAAAATAATTCAGGTCAAGTAAAGAGAGCCAAGCTTTGATGGCAGTGGAAATGAAGGGACAGGGTCTTCATGAGATGTTTTCATCAAGCAATGAAGCCATGAAGCCGTTTATTGATACACAAAGTTTACAGACTTTTTAGCTATTGCTAAAAGTAGCACACCAATAATATTGGCGTAACTAAGGTATATTGCTTAACTAATAACATTGCTCAATCCATGCCTCGCTATAAGCTGACCAGGTACAAGCGGTACAGCATGTGATATTCCATAATATTGCAGGCTAAGCACCTTGTACCAAGCACTTCCTTATCTCCTGCATTCCTTCTTCAAAATCCTGCTTACTCCTGCCAAGGCTTGCAGCCCGCTGTGGCTCACACATCCCCATCAGCTGTGACAAGCTGAGCAGTGCTCCCAGTTCTGCTCTCTGGTTGTATTCCCACAAACCTCTTCCTCTTTTCAAACACCAGAGTGTCCCGTCTTGTTTGAAAAGTAATCACTTCTCAAATCTCCTACCTACCTGACTCCTTGGATATTACCAGAGGCTGAAGATAAAATGCAAATAGGGCTCACAGTCTTAACCATGAAAGTAAATTGTCTATTTTAAACACTTATTATTTGTCTGTGATTTGAGGCCTTTAAATCAGGGCTGATCCTTCTAAAGAATTCACCAGAGCTCAAATTGGCAGATGGGGTTTATGATGATCTGGTTTCACTTCCTAAGTACCAAATTACCTAGTGATTTTCTATAGCTATGTGCATTTAATTTTTTTTTTCCAGTCAGATTATCTCACTGAACTGTGTGGTCAGACAATTCATAGTGCTCAAATCAAAAAGATACTAACAACAAAATCTGACACTTGGCAATATCACATCAACCATATTCAAATTTGGTTTTGATGGTTAATTGAACTGCATGTGAAAAGTCATCCCACACATTTCTAGCCTGGGACAGCTCAGACTTTCTCCAGGCTTGTTAGAGGTGTCTGGATCACAGACCGAGCACTGTGAGCTCTATTAGCTTTTTATTCACAGGTTGATGTTTCTCCAAGTACTTCCACAGGCCTGTAGGGAATGTTTTTATACTCATTTAGTTGTCTTTCCTTGGTATCTTCCCTAGCTTTGACATTCTAAAGAGTGTTGGCATTCTTTAAATTAAGTAATCCTTTATTCTAGCAATTTATTCTAAATTGTATTTAAAACACTTTTGACTATCATTATCAGAGTGAGCTGACGAATATTCTCTTTTAATATTTCCAAATGCCAAACACCTTCCTGTATTTTTCAATTCTCAGTGTTGAAACAAATATGTATGTTTAATTCTGATTTTAGACTTAACTCCCTGTACAAAAGAAAACTGATAATTTAGCATAAAGGTAATCTTATTGTCACATGTAGCAGCAACCTCAGTTCTAGATTACTTAATTAAAAAAATCTCCAAAATCCCAGAAAGCCTAATTCTTAGATTTTCAGCTTTTTGATACCTGGATAAATCTCATTGTAACAATACAAACAGGCAAATGCACCTCTGATAATTAATTGCTCAAACTGGAAAGAAGAAAATGCAAGGCAGTGTATTTTGTAGAGTGGATTTTCATTCTTCCTGGAATCTCTTCAGATTTAGATACTATTAATAAATATACACTCTACCATATTACAGTAAGATATTCAAAATACATATATCTAACCATTTGAGTAAACGGAAAGAAAATGCTTCTGAAATCAGAGGTGTTTTAGCATTGTCAATTAAATACACAGATTATACTCTTCAGAAAATTTATGACTTATTGCATTCATGGGTCATTGTTAAATTAACTAAACTGATGGACTACTAATAATTGTAATTTACACTATTTTATGGATCACAACACATCTAGTGCAAGACATGACTTCAAGTGATGGAAAAGCATGCATTACAAATTAACTTTTAAAGAAGCAATCTGGCAGTGTCAGAAATGCAAGTTGGCAGAGAAAGCAGCAGCCATGTTCATACAGAGAATTCTGTAAGTTGCCAGAGCCAGTGAAATGGGTCGGACCAGTGCTTTTAAATCAGAGTGTTACCCAGAACTAGTCCAGGGAATACAAACACTTAGCATTTAACTTTGAAATTAAATCAAGATAATAAATAATGATTCTTTTTTTTCTGAAAACAACTGTTGCAAAACATAGCAGCATGGGATGGTTTGATGTTAGGTCTTGAACTGAATCTACAAATGCATCACTAAAAGGGGGGAATCTCCCTCCTCCCTTGGACTATAAACACTGCTCTTCCTCCATTCCCATTCTGGCTCTCCCACACATCGTGCCCTGAGCTGAGTCAATCCAAGTCGTTGAAAGAGAAGAAAACGAGCCTAACACAGAAAGAAAGTTTGTCTGTGATTTAAGTACTTAAAACAATTTATCCAGTCAAGTGCTAGAGCTGCTGTGAGGGGGAAGGTGGGATCAGGCAGCTGGGCCCAGCTGAGGAGGAATTTACCCATTCTCACAAGAATGAGCCATTACATTTCATCAGTCCTCAGTGCAACTTTATCCTCAAACTGTGCTTCCAAATCCTCCATCTCCATGTCACCAATATAGTGTAGCACCCTGCCATGTCTCAGTTCTGGTGCTTGTTCAACCACAGTGCTGTCATGAATAAAAGACATTAATTTTTCATTGTCACTGACACACTTTACTGGGTTACATTGCTTAAAAAATAAAAAAAAAGTTGAACAAGCCATGCTGAACTTTAGTAAAGTGGCAGAGATGCTTGATCAAGGCACTTCAAGAAGCCAGGCTAGTCAATCATACTGGTTTGGCTTGCCACTAAATTGCAGTCTCCCTCAGAATTAGAAAATCCTGCTTTCATCTCACTATTCTTACTTTTCATTCCATTTCTTTCTTCATTTCTGGACAGAGTAATAGAATAGAGCAGCTGGAAGATAGAACTGGGCCATCACTTGGTAGGAGAACTAGAAGGTAAGTGGGGAGTATTAGCCCACTCTGCTCCTAACCTTTCCTGCAACTGGGAAATTATCTGAGGCTCACAGCTTGAATTTTTCAATAGTAGACATCAGCAGCATGTAAAATTATTTCATTCTAATGATAATTGAAGAAACCTAGCTGGAAAAGATTACCATATTGGGATTAATTGAAAAACCAAGATTGAGTTAAATGTCAAGTTTAAAAATAGTATAATCTCATTAAGCTAATTCATTATTTGCTTTAATAAAGGCAAATCTATTATAACTGTGCTCCTATAAAGACAATAGGCCAGAAATTATAAAATAGCAGCACATGAAATTATAAAATACAGCAATAACATAACCACTATAATCACAGTCTTTATAATATCTCATAAAAATGAATTTAAAACACAACAAATATTTTGCCTTATGACAGTTGGTTATGTATCTTCATATATTGAAAAACAAGTTATACAGGTATATGGAAAATTTTTGTTGCTATAAGTATGATTTTTTAAAGCAAAAATCTACATAGAAATTGCAGAAGGAAAGGGGATTAAATGTTTTGAGCTTGCAACAACAGAGCTGCAGTTTGACTGTTCAGCTACAAAGCTGAGGACATGCAGCAGTCAGATATCAAACCAGACCAAACACATCAGCTCTGCAGTGACCATCTCTGGGTTAATTCATCATTCACTCCCCTCCAAACCTTTACCAGTTCTCACTGCACAGTTGAAAATTATTTGAAAACTCAGCTGGGATCATTGTGGTGGAACAATCTCAAGATGGACTCTTTTATCCCTGCAGATGCAGTTCAGTGTTACTGCTGCATCCATGAAATGCATCAAGCCCAGTCCAAGAAAGATCAGCTTCCAGGTGGAACAGATGTAACCAGGTCTTTCTGCCCATAGCAAGGTCAGCTTTGAGGTCAGATGAAATTACCTGGAGTTTTATCCCTTTAGTTATTGGAAAACGTCCAAGGACAGAGCCTGTCCAAGTTCTCTGTGCAGCCTGCTCCAATGTTAATGCAAACTTGTCCTGGAATAGGATGGCTAAACTATTTCCTTTGTACAGTCAGACACTACTGGCCAGCACAAACCACTAAAGGACTATGAAGAATTTTGGTGTAAAAAAGATATTAAAGTCTGATTCCTAGCAAAAGCAAAAGTGAAATAAATTAAACAGATAAAGTATGTTCAGCAGAGCAGTCTCCTCCTCTCTTACAGTGGCCATAAGAGAAGCATTCCCCTACAAATATTCTTTGAAATACTGATCACTTCTCTGCCTATATTCCTATGAGCAAAATCACCCAAAAAGAAGGAGCTTTTTCTTGTTTACTTCTTTTTTTTTTCTCTGATCTACTGTTTCTTCATGAGAGGTGAACTAAGACATTGAGAATAGCTGCTAATTCAGCTACCATCCATAAAGGCAGTTTTCTCTTAAAATTCAGGTGTCTGTACATCTAAATGAAACAAGGCTGAAAACAGCAGGTCATAATTATTTAACTGAGCAAGGTCACCTGAAAAAAAATATAAAATGAACTGGCTGGATCAAAATCTTAGAAGACTACTAACCTGAATGGTGAAATCACTACCTCTGTAATTAACTACACACAAACACTCCTTCTCAACACTGGAAACCAGGCTAAGGCCCAAATTAAAATCAAGATCAAAGCATTCAGAGAATAGTCTATCTATTACTTTAAATAAGTTCCTATCTAAATAACTGCTTAAAAAGAGCTATACATTATCACCTCCCTTAAGTGTCCATTTTTCCCTCCTTGGCAGTAGTTAAATGAATATTCAGAATTAATACCTTAATGGTTTCTGAATTAATAATTTCATTTCTATTAGAAAATATGTTACATAAGACAATATGAGAAATAGGAAATTGAACTTCTGATTATTGAAGTAGGATAAAATACTGAAATCTTTCTGTTTTCAATAAAAAGCAATCTGCTATGAAAAGCAGAAAACAAGTTTTATACTGAGAAGTTTGAAGGTAACTATTGATAGTGGATTGCATTTGAGCTTTGCAGTTCCCAGAGACCAGCAGTGTTTCTTTCACTTGTTTTTGCTGTAACTCAGCTGCAGAGGAGATGTTTGGGCTTCGGTCTCACAGAGAGATACAAAGTATCTCTATGGAGAGAAAATACTAGATAATAGAGAATTATCTCATTCCTAAGGAACAGCCTAACAAGAACCAGCAGTGAGAAGTGGAAAGAGAAATGCAAGGTGATTAACCGTGGCGGGGGAGAGCAGAAAAATAAGGGTCCCATCTTTTGACATTTCAGTCAAAATGAGGTAATTTTTGAAAGACAAACTACAGTAAAATAAAATTAGTAGGATCAACAGCAGAGGTAATGAGGTAAAACATAAGAGCCTGTTAAGTGATCACCTCCTATTAAACCTTCTGAAGTTTCTTGCTGCCTCCAGCTCCATGAATTCGTCTCATTTACAACGTTTTGCTTCAAAACAAAAACCATACTTTATAAGTTTCAGAACATTTTGCAATGTAGTCATGATAGGGGAGAGGAAACTGTATTAAGCCAGATCTTAACTGAGGGAGAAAAGCAGATTAATACCAAGGGGGTTTTCCCCTAAGGCATCACATCTGCACAGAAAATTCATTCTAACAAGAAGATACAAATCTATTCCCTACATTTTCTGGTAAGATGAATTTTCTGCCTATAGATTTGAAAATGAAAATGTTGATAGTCAATTTAAATGAGCAAATTTTAGACAGTAATTCTAGTTATTTTTGTGTAGTCCTGGATTTCATCTGATTTCAGAGCCTGATTTGATAAGTGTTTTGCAATTGCCAGGAAGGAAGGGCATAAAATAAATAGCTTTTGGTATTCTTTATGTGAATACTTTCCATGTAATAAGTCCTTCCTGAAAAAAAGAAAATCTTCTCACCACAAAGAAAAAGTCAGACCTATCAAATTCTGGTTTATATTCAAGCTTCAAATTCTTGTTTTCATTAGTGTATTTTTTTAGAGAGACACAATACTAAAAAACGAACATTTTCTGTGAATAAACCATTTTCAAAGTAAATTTGGTGAAAACATATGCAAAAATAATAAAAAAAAGGACGATATAAAATATTGAAAGGCCTTTAAACCCTGCATAGACTGAAAAAAAAAATCTTATATTCAGGAAAACATTTTAATAGTTACTGTCCTACTTTCACTAGCCAAAATAACCAAAACAGAGTTCAGTGTTTTTCTAATATGTTTATGACACACTTGCATCACCTGACATACTTCAGAACTTGAAATAAAGAGTTAAGATTTGAAACCACTTTTAAAGAATGAATGCTTACTGCACAAAAGGAAAATATTTTTCTTCTTGCTGTTTATCTGTGTCTCTCAAAACAAAGTTGTTGCAGATGGTACAGAGGCTGCTTGGACATAATCTCAGCGAGAGATACTGCTAGACATGGATTGCGTTTGTTCACAATCTGAAATAGTTTTCTTGTTTTCTTTCGTTGTTTTAGGAGCTCACGATTCTGCTACAAAGGCATAGAATTCTGTTGTAATTCATCTATTGATGGAAGAACAGACCATTGTGCAGTCCTGAACTGGATGAATCCTTTGGGACACATGAGCCATTTGCCCAGTAGTGCTTAGAGGAGTCTCTCAAAGCAAAATTAAAAATTGTCTGTGTATATAGGTACAGAAGTATCAGGAGAACATTAGGCTCAGGTGCAGGAAAGACAGTAAAATCAGAGCTGAACAAATCTATTCGGATTTGTCTTGGCCTCATTAGATCTACTAGAAATATACATGTTTTCCTTCAAGAGAGCCACAATCTTTTCCTGATGTCCATCCATTTCCATCTGTCCTTGGTACATAACTTTCTTTCATGTACCCTGTATAAAGTGATCAAGTTTACACATGTATAAAGCCAGCTTCCTGACTCATCAAATGAGAAAGTTGTCATAGTATTCTCTCATTAAGTGAGGAAAATCTTTAAATGGAAATATAATTTTCTGTAAATTTTCAGCAAACCAAGACCAAATCTTGAAAGGCTAAATAAAATAAATTATGGCCCTTATGCCACTGTAGGGGTCATGCTGATACAAAGGGACAGAATACATGTCTCAAAGCATCAAGAAAGTTAAAATCCTTGTAAGATTCATTATTATTAATGAAAATTCCCCTTCTTTAACTTCACATCTTAATCCCCTTCATAACAATATCAAGTACCTTCTAGTTTATCTAATACTTCCCTATTTACATATAAAATCCAGAGTTTTCACTGTGCTTTAGGGTTCTTTTTTTTCTCTTTCTACTTGCACACTCTTTCCTAGTAAAGGCTATTTAAATCATAGAATCATAGGACAGTTTGAGCTGGAAGCGACCTTGCAAAGGCCATCTAGTCCACATTCCCTGCAAAGTGACATCTCCAAGCAGGCCAGGTTGCTCAGAGCCCCATCCTACCTGACACTGGATGTCACCAGGGATGGGTCATCTGCCTCCTCTCTGAGCAACTTGGGCCAGTGTTTTAACACCTTCATTGTTAAATGCTTATTTATTTCTGGTCTAAAATTACACCCCTTCAGTTTAAAACCATCCCCCTTGTCCTATCACAATGGATTCTGCTTAGAAGTTTGTTCTTATCTTTCTTGTAGGTGGCACTTCAAATACTGAAAGACTGCAAGATTTCCCCAGAACCTTCTCTTCTCCAGGCTGAACAATTGCAACTTTCTCAGTCATTCCTCATAGAAGAGATGTTCCAGAGGGATGTTCCTCACATCATCTTTCTGGACTCCTCTGGACTTCATCCAGCAGGTCCATGTCCTTCCTATACTGGGAGCCCAGAGCTGGATTCAGCCCTGCAGGTGGAGTTTAAGCAGAGCAGAGGGGCAGAATCCCCTCCCTGCCCTGCTGCCCACACTGCTCTGGATGCAGCCCAGGACAAAATTGGTTTTCTGTGCTGCCAGTGCTCATGGCTGGGTCATGTCCAGCCTCTCACCCCCAGCACCCTCAAGTCCTTCTGGGCAGGGCTGCTCTCATTCTGCTCATCCCCAGCCTGCACTGATACAGGGAGTTGTTCCAAGGTGCAGCACCTTGCAGCTGGTCTTATTGAACCCCATGAGATTCCCATGGCCCACTTCTCAAGCTTCTCCAGGTCCCTCTGGATGTCATCCCATCCTTCAGGAGTGTCAACCACACCACTCAGCTTGGTGTCTGCTGCAAATTTGCTGAGGGTGCACTCGATCACTTCATCTATGTCATTGATGAAGATAATGAATAGCACTGGTCCCAGTACAGGCCTCGGGGGAGCACCACTTGTCACTGACGTCCCCTGGGAGGCCAAGGCATTAACCACTGCCCTCTGGGTGCAACTATCCAGCCAATTCCTCATCCACCAAACAGTCCCACTACCAAATCCACCTCTGCAATTTAGAGAGAAAGATGGTATGGGGAGCTGTGTCAAAGGCTCTACAGAAGTCCAGACAAACCCTTCCCTTGCCCTGTGATGTATCTCTCTGTCATGGAAGTCCCCTGGGCTGGACAGGCAGGATTTGCCCTTGGTGAAGCCGTGCTGGCTGTCCCAAATCTCCTCCCTGTCCTCCATTGCCTTAGCAGAGCTGCTGAGAGGATCTGGTCCATGATCTTCCCAGGCACAGAGGTGAGGCTGACAGGGCAGTTGCTCCCAGGATCTTCCTTTCTACCCCAGTTAAAGATGAGCACAATGTTTCCCCTTTTCCAGTCACCTGGGACTCCACTTGACTGCCATGACCTTTCATATATCATGGAGAGGGGATTGGCAATTACAGCAACCAATTCCCTCAGGACTTCAGGATGCATCTCCTTCCTCAGGGGGTCAAGAGCTGGATCTTTACTTGCAGCAGGGAACACTTTTCTGCCACAGTCCCCATCCTGCTGTCCATCGACTCTAGAGGTGTGGGAAGAGAGGTTGTCACTGAGGACTGAGGAAATTCTGGGATCCAATTTAGCTAGTACTTGTTAAAATTCTATATTTTGAAAGCAGAAATACAATGCTTCCTGGCTTGTTTTAGTATTAGTTTTAGCATAACCATTATTCCATGACACTGCATATATAAATTATTCCATAACCATATTTAAACTAAGATCTGAAAACATATAATTATGGCACCAAAATTGTGCCCTAAAGCACATTCTTTCTGAAAGAACAGACATTAAAAAAACCAGTTCTCAAAAAGCAGGCTGGAAGATTGTTTATCACAACCACCAAATGTTAGCAAGGAGTCCACAGCAAATATGTCCAAGTTAGTATTCCCTAGTGACCTAAACACAATATTAACAAAATCTCTTGTCCTGAAGTATGAATTCTAACCATCACAAACAGAATATGTTTGATAGGTTTGCAGCTGGTTTCAGCTACAAGTAGAAAAAAGGGTCTTCAAATATATGGAACAAGTATGAGTTTTATACTTATTCCACTTAATTATTTTCTTTTGCTGATTGTCCAAAACTGAGCTTGAAGGAAGAATTGCCTGGGATTCAGATATTTTTCTTATGTTCAAATTAAACACCTGAATGGAACTTTGCTTTTGGAACAGGGGTGAACAACATAATAATTGAACAAATCTTTCTATCAGACTACAGAAAATATGAGTAAATTGTATTTATACTCAGAAATTTTAGAACAAACAGGTCTGCTGTAACATTACTTCAAAACTACAGTAAATAGAATATAACTGCCCACAATCAGTTAAGAACTGTTGACCTCTTCGTATCCATAACTTCAACATTGTGTCATACTGTTTTCACAAGAATGCTCTCCAAACAATTTTCAAGGTTAATTTTGATGTTACTCCCTCTGGCAACGTAAGCAGATAATTCTGTCTCCTCACTAATTCTCAGCCTCTTTGATATCAGTAACTTGTACCCATGCTAAATGAAGTTTTTGTATTTTGCCAAGGCTGCTGTTTGAATTTGTCTATCTGTTATATTTCTAAAGGTAATATTGGATATACAAAGGATATAGAAAAAACATTGTCTGCTTCTTGTCAGTAAGATTGCTGAGGATACTCTATACCTTCAGTGACAGCACTGTAGGGCAAGCTGCTCTATCATCTCCATTTCTATTTCAGAGTAACTAAAATCAGAGAGGATTAGCTTGAACCTGATCAAAAGTACTTCCTCCTGTGAGCATATAGCAGATTGGGGAAAAATATAAATCTCTTGGTCACAATGTCAAGCATTAAGATATAGATAACTGTATATATGTTAAAGCTTTCTTTTTCAGCTCATACCCTTCAAAAAGTGTTCAATTCCTTGTGATACTCACATTAGTAATTGTACTGCAATAAGACTATTCTTCTAAGTGTAAACATGTAAAGTTGTTTAATTTAGGACCCATGAAGCTTTTGGCTACAGTCAGTTTAGCAGTTTATAAAACTAATAGATTCAGATTTCAACTAAAGAACAAGCTCCTAAATACTTAAATATGAAGTTTTGTTCAATGAACAGCACGAAAACTTTAAGGCCTGCTGCTGTGAATCAACACAATTTCACCCCCCAAATCTTTACTCATTCACATCAGCTGGGGATCAGTCTACAGGAGAGGCAGGAGATTCTTTGCACTTGAGGCTAACAGGTTATTCAGAAGTGCTACTGTCCTTTACTAATCAGTCAGGAAAATACTTGAAGTCCTGTGAGCCAATACATGTATTTACAGGTGAAAGAAATCCTCACATTTTATTAACATGTAGCTATTTTTCACATCTGAAATGTATTCTTTTTACAAAATTCTATCAATTTTAAATTAGAGACAAAACCTGGTGTGTGGAAATGGCACACAGCAGTAACATCATTCTGAGACAGATCACAGAAAAATTCCTGCAATTCTGGCTTTTTACACTTTGAAGGTGTGGTGCTACAGTCAGGCCAGCAAATCTTGCTTTCATGAAAATGGGGAATCTATTTCCACTTTTTTTTTTTTTTCTAATTAATCACCTACTGAAAACTAACTAGTGACTTGAACTGGCTTATGAAGAGGAACACCAAAAGCCAGAATCAGCACAGAATAAGCAATAGAGGCACGTGACCGGGACTCAGTGGAAGAGCAAAGAGGTAGCAGTGCTCTATTAAGATTTTCTCTGTTGGTGTAAAGAAATAGAACCTTTAGAAAGAGTCAGAACTGACTCAATTAAGGATTTACCTTCATTGCCCTATCTTCTATCTATATCTTCCTCTATATTTCTGCAAAGATGAACAAGAGGTTTATCTTTGAACATGCTGGATTATACTGAATGCATTAGTATTTCAATTAGTGTACTAATGAAACAGAATGAGTGAAGACAGCAAAGTCACCTGCAAGCACTGACAAATTAAGAAAAGTTTTAAAAACTGTTCTCTACATGTTCCTTTCTAGTGAAAAACAAGATGACAGTGATTCAAATGCTTCTATCAATGCTCAACTTTAAAAACAACTTTTTTTCCTAAAAGCCACTCTGTATGCAGGGACTTAAAATGCAAATTATTTTAGAGTATACTACACTGCTGAATTAACTGGAGTGATCCATTCAGGTTGTATAGGAATACACAGTTCAGATACCAGAAGCCAGAAATGAAAATCCATTTTGTGGAGTGTTCATTATACTCTGCATATCTGGCAGAGATTAGAAGGCTTGGGGCAGCTTATCCCCCCAGTCATAACATTACTCTAAGCTCAACAATCCTGTCCAGGGAGCTGTGAAACAAGTGAAACAAGTTGTTTGTCCTACTGAGGACAGGAAGGTTTGCCAGCTACTGGGCTGTTCAGCTTGTTTCCTCACTGATACCCTGGGAAAAACACCTTTGTGCAAAAACCTCTGGCAGCTTTATCACACACTCGAGATGGGTCATTAATAGATGTAAAATGGGGCATCACATTTTAGTTCAGAAACTCCACTTGGGAGGGAAAGAATGGAAAGCACCAGCACACCAGAAATGGTTCAAATTTAGCCTGCCCTAATGTGCAAAGCTGAAACCAATTATTTTTGGTAGCCCAGAGTGATCTGCAGTTTAAGACAACTCCTTACCACATAAGTGAAAAGTGTAACTGTGGACGTTTGAGTTCTACCAGTAGATCACCCTACAAGCACATAGCTAAATAGTACTTCAAAGGAAGAAAAAAGAGTAAAAGCCACACTCACAGGGAAGAAAAAAATTGAACCCAAATCAAATATTGGAAAGGATAGGAGCCTTTCCTCCTTTAAAAGAGCAGCAAGAGGCAATTGAAGAATAGGGTAGTTTCAAGACCTGTTTATGTTAGTTAACATATATTAAGTGGAACATTAATATAACCAGATCAAATATCTTCATTTTAAAAACAATTATACTAATTATGTTGGAATTCTGGTGCATTTGTACAGTTAAGCAGGGTTTCAGCTTTGATATGTAAAATACTGGCACTTCATACATCCCTCAGAACAAAAGGAGAAAAAACACCCCAAAGATTTTGAGGTTCCAGTGTTTTTGCTGAGAATATTTTGCTGACTTCAATGTACACTGAATCAGATCTCTGAATGTAAGTTTTTTCCAGTTGATTTTCATAAGCTGCTTCCTGCAATTTGCAAAAAACAACTTCGTTCACATGACTTAACCCAGGAAAAACAATTTTGAAGGCCAACTACTGTATCTTGTGTTCCTTTAGCAGTTAAGATATTTGCCAGCTTCATTCTTTCAGACAAAATATGCAAGCTTTCTTTCCAACAGCTTTGAGCATTACCACTCCTGACAGTAGCATAGTTTTTATAATTTATACCTCAAGTATCTGCTCACATTTCATGCATCTTCACTTTAAGGCAATTAAATTAAATTTAAAAAAAAAAGAAAATAGAATAATGCTTCTTGTTTCTAAATTATATTTGGCATTTGCAAACAAGAATGCTCATTCTTTTCTGGTTATATAAAGTTCTATAAATGGATTTTGTGCAAATGGACATTTTTTGCAAGGATCACTTGCAGATGGTTTTATGCATTCATTACATTTTCCTGAAATGAATTTGCAGTAGTCATACTTTTAAGCTAAACATTGAAGACTTTAGACACCACACAGTGAAGTACTTTACATTCACAAAATAAACTCAACTTGGGCAGAACATTTTTATATAAAACTTAGAAAGCATTATTTATAAATATTATGTATTCAGTGTATTTTCTTTAGAATGTTTACCACAAATGACACAAAAAATAGTAATTTAATTATATGTTTGTTCAGGAAAGTATGATGTATTACAGAATAAATAAAAAACTTAAAACCTGACTAATTTAAATTCAGTAGTTTTGTCTGCAAATCCTTTCGGCTTCCCTAGTCACCTGTCAAGAAGCTGTGTGTTGATTTTTCTTTGATGAATCACACAGGCCAATGCAGAGCTGTAGTTTCATTAAGAGCAGTTCATCATCAGAGAAAAAGGCTCTGAATCCTCACAGAACAAAAAATACATAATTTTAACTCCATATACTGAAGTACAAAACAGAAGATGGGGGGAGGTTAAAACAAGGAGACAATTAGCCTCTATAATTAGTGCTGGCAAACTAGTCAGCACTATGAGATCAAAATAGTTTTTACAGGTACTGTAGAAAAAGGTGATTTTTAACAAAAGATTTATAGAAAGCAAATTAAAAAACTTTGTATGTGCTAGAGCAAAACCTTTTTGTAGAGTGGAAAGAAAAAGATTCTCATTTGAAAAAGTAACAATGAATGTTGTCATCCTTGGTTAAGCAGAGGTACTAATCAACTTCTCATTCATGAATAAAAGGAGGCAGATACAGGTACTGATTGTATATGGAAGGCCTGGAAAGCAAAAAACATCCCTACACCACAAAGTGTTATGCTTCAATCCTGAGAAAAATCCAACTCAGGCCACTGCAATCCAGAGCCCTTTTGGAATACAGCAATATCCATTCTTAAGAATGTTTTAAAAGCTATTTTCAGAATGTGAATTTAACACATATTAGGCTTATGATAAGTACTATGACAGAATATAATTAACAGACAGAAACCTACTGAGCTCACACATATAATCATTGGAATGTACATTCACCACCCAGGTACTCACCAAGAATGTCAGATTCATTGTGGGCACCAAGCACCCTTACACATCAACCATCTGAAACTGCATGATCATCATCCTGTTGTTGCTTAGAAAAGGTCTATTGGTCCAAGAAAATAAACTCTAAACAAAGTATGAAACTTAAAGGTAAGAAGAAACCATTTATAGAAGTGTGTGCATATGTATGCTCCATTTTGAAAGCCAACACTGTAAGATCCCATTCCAGTTAACAGTTCTCTTCAGTCTGTATTCATAACACACAAACAAAAACTCCATTTCTGATCTTCCTCCTCTTGGTCATTGCACAAAATGTGGAATTATGAATGTGTCTTCCAGTTTTAATTCAAATGCTATGGTAGAAGGTCTAACAAACACAATTTCTACACTTAAAATGTGTGAGAAATTCGATGGGAAAGGCCTGATTTTGTCACATCCAAAGTTTTTAAGAAATACTATTGCACAAATTTGAGCTTAACTTGATTGTAAATAGTATCTTGTAATAGTGACCTCTCAAACTGCTACTAAAATTCCTGAAAACCATGCCTCCATCCTAATCATAAGTTTCCAAGCTGGCACACAGGTTCAATGAAGTGCATTCCAACCTATTCTCTTTCAAAGCTACAATTCAAATACTATAAATCATGCAGCTAATGGAAGATAAATCCAGAGCTTTCACTCACATCTCTGTGTTACAGCCCAGTTTTCTCATGTGGCTGCGTCTGCTCTGCAACAATCCTTCATGGAAAGACAGGTCACAAGTGGTTTAGAGGAGCAGCCTAGAACAGCTTTTAATGTTCAAAAGGGGTTGTTCAAAGTGCTCAAAAGTTGGCAGCTTTATGCAATTAAGAATGTTCTTTACTTAGACCACTATATTTTAAATATCAGTTTAAAAATGCCAAACTCCCTCTCTCCCCCAAGGCAGGAATCAGTAAATTAATAACAAGTGCACTGGGATGGGGAGGGATGGGGGGTGGCCTGAGTTGTTGGTTTTGTTTTTTTGGTTTTTTTGAGGTTTTTTTTGTTTGTTTTTTTTTGTTTCTTTGTTTTTTTTTTTGTTTTTTTTAAGAAACTTTGTTTTATCCTCTCTGGTCATGGTTTAAAATCAGTTTCATGAAGCTCGCATGAGTCTTTTTATAGGAAGTGGTTGCTAAATATTTATGGTATCAAATTACACATACAACACATAAAATATTGGAAACATCAATTCTTGAATGCATTAAAATTTCAGGCTATTTATTTTACACTAGCTACCAACCTTATGTGGCTTTCAGAGGAGTGCCTGAATGGAGTAAATTTCAGAAAGCATGCCTCGAGGTTAAAAAGGATTAGGTCACCACTTTGTATTCAACATCAAAGGCAAAAGATTGACTGGTGTGTTATTTTAATTTTTTTTTTCTAAAACTTCGAAGTTGTCTGCTCTATGTATATTTCTGAATAAAACACAGTTTAAGAAAGATTTAATTCTGCAATCCAAATCAAAACCGGCTTTAACTGTGCTCTAAGGAAAGATCGACACATTACAAATCAGCTGTAGCAGGTCCTTTACAAATCCACAAGTTGATAATAGCAAATATAAAGCACAAAAATCAAGCAACTGCTCCTTCACACACAAGTGAACAATCTTATTACTCTCAGTGAGGACCTTTACAGAGCCCTCAGACCCTACACCTGATTTCATTATGGGTTTCTATGGATAGAGCCTGAGTTTCACTGACCATCTAATGGCATTAGGTGGCCTACTTAGAACTCAGGACTAGAGCTCAAATACCATCAATATTCCAGCTGCCAATCCAGCAATTAGTGTTCAACCCTCCAGGAAAACAAACAAAAACCAAAGAAACAACCTTTTCTCTCTCTCTCCCTCAGAACACCACACAGCAAAACCAAAACTGACAATTCCCCTGGCACAGCTATTATATGAAAATGTGTTCACAGTGTTCAATGTGTTCCTGTGTTTCTGGTTTTGTGCAATATAGATTTTCTCTTTCCAGGTGATACAGCTGTCTGACTGAAGGCAGAAAGCCCAGCAGAACTGAAGTAACCATATTAAAAATCACAAAACTAAGTACTTGCTTCAGATCACAACTGGGATGGCTTCACAAGCACAGAACCTGAAGAAAAGCTGAAAGAATTGGTTTTATCTTTGTAAAAATCTAAGGAAACATTCATTGTAAACTGCAAAACAAATTCTTTTGTAAATTCAAGGTACTTTATACAAATCAGAATGCAATGACTGTTTCGTATGACAGAAAAGAACAAAATGAATCTGAGATTAAAAAAGGAAAATTAGGAAATTAAAGAAACTTTGAAATCTTCTGACACTGAAAGAACACACAGTGAATTTCAGGAGTGTCTAAATTTATTAATAAACAACAGCAGGTAGCAATTAATATTGTGACTGTTTGTGACTCTGCTGTTCTCTGCATTCTAATCACTTCAAACAATTTTAGCTGATCACTTCAGACTTCTATTATATAAAGTAGATTACATAGGAGATTAGATGCAGTTTTATAGTGTAACAAATGTCCTAAAAGAAAGACAGGAACTTGAAAGCTAATGGTTAAAGAATTTGTTAGCAAATAGGACTGAACACGGTGAAAGATGTTTCCCAGCCTTGGCATCCAGCAGGGAGCCTCACTGGTGCCTGGATAAGCAGAGGAAAGCCTTGTACACAGACCTTGCTATCTCCCCAGCAAAGTCATATTTGCAAGTGAAGGACATTGATAGAGATTCTCAAAATAGTGTGCTGGGGAAAAGGGGGGTGAGTTAGGCTGAGAGCACAGCACAGGCTTTGAGAACAAAAGGTCCTCTCACAGATTTACACTTTCCAAACAGCAGTGATGTATGTGAAAGAAAACACAGACGATAAATTCTCATTCTCAGCGCACATTTCAAGACATCACTTTAATTATTCCTATCACTTCTGTTGTCTACTGCACTCCCCCAACTTATGAGCAATACTTCCCATGTTTTCAGCAGCACTTTTTGTGTACCCAATGTGCAGGTGCAGCAAATACCTTGGCAAGGGGCAAAGCGATTATCACTTAAGAAAACAGTAACACTGTATAGTTCATACTTCTTCAAGGTCTTGAGCAAAGCATAAATTCTCATGAAAACGAAGTCGTTGCACTTCAAGCATCAGACAGCAAACCAGGTAAGTCTTACTGCCACTTGTAGTGCTGATCTTACAATATTTTTTAATTTATAGACTTTTCCTTTCTCTCTCTCCTGCATTTGTTCAGTAATTCAAATAAGTATTTTCTCAGGTCTTAAATATAAAAGCATCAAATACTGTGCAGTAGTGCAATATATTGAAAAGGGGATATTGTTACTAACTTGTAATTAATTTTCAAGTCAAATTTACAGAGCTGCACTTCATTTTTTCTAAGAACTCTGCACTTTCTTGTACGTATTTCAAAAATATGCACTGAAGAATTTTTAACATACTAAGTACTGCTGAATCTTATGTATTAATGTTGGTTATCTCATATTTCAACCTCTGTTTTAGTCTGCAGTAGTTTTTAACAGCCTTACAGCTCGAAAGAAATGGTACTGTGTAAAGAATATAAACCATTTTTATTCTCTCTAATATATAGATTTATATTCCAGGTTTACTCTTGCCGCAAGTGGAGAGGATTGTGATCTGGCTCGTTGTTCCTTTTTCCTATGCATATACTTCTTTGAGAATTGCTTCTAAAGAGGTATAGGGCATGGGAAAATGGGGCAACTGAGGTACTGCACCACTCATCTCGAGCAGCACCACGAAGGCAGCGGCAGAAACGTTTAGAGAAAACAGACGGGCAAAGAAATTAAAGGTAAATTTATGGAACTCCCAATTAATCCTCGAAACTTGTGTAAAAAGATACAGGCACTATTTACTCTGATCTAACATCTAATGTTGGTTTTCTCTTAATACCTGATTTATTACAAGAGTAATATTTTAAATGTTCCTCCAACTAGATTATTAAATATATCACTTGGTCCAATGCAAAACACATGCATTGCTAAGAAGTTATTCCTATAATCCTTATTCCCAGAAGTCTCCAACTGAAAATAATGGAAATGCAGTCACACAAACTGCCCAAAATGTCACTTTCTCCCTGTCTCACAGGTGCCGGGATCGGCCATCACCAAATCCAGGTAATGCTCGTGCGTGTATAAAGCCCCCTAAGTGAGTTGTCTGTAATATATCAATTATTCTTAGGATTTTATCCTTTCAGAACCTAAGTACCTTTTACATGATGCATGCATGTGTGGAATTGTGAAGTCTTCTCTTATAAAACTCAGTTAATAGTAAATCAAATTAAAAACATACTAATTTTTTCTTTCTTTCACCCACAGGTGTCCCAGAAGTGGAAGTAGAAGCTCTCTTTGCTCATTTAATTTAGTAGAAAAAGAGTAATTAAACACAATTTGTGTGTTTCTGTCCAATTACTTTCATTTACTCTAAATAACAATGTGTCACATCAATTC
>VXBI01005669.1:1181913-1202204 GCA_013397375.1 Toxostoma redivivum | reverse complement strand
GGGGGGGAAATATTGCCGTTGTGAAAAAATGTAACTGTGCATAATGTGTGTCAAATAAATAACTAATATTTCAGTCACAGATCAAAAGTTTGTGTTACATTCATCAGTTTCTAACAAGTGTGGTAAAGCTGTGAGCTCAGAAAGAGCAAAACAAGGTGCATTACAAGTCATCTTACCCAGTGGTTATTGTTATGCTACACTCTTCAATATTAAATGAACATTTTAGAAGTTAATTTTCATCTCTCTCTAATATAATACTGTCAAAAGACTATTCTATTTACATATCACTTTTTTCTTAAATTAAAAAGCAATTTTAAAACTTACATCCACAGCCATATCATTCACTGATTTCATATCAAAGCTTGTGGTAAAAAGAGCTTGTAAGGGTTTTTTTTTAATATTAAAAATATTAGATCTATTAATAGTCATTAAAGTCAAAATGAACCCTCAGAATTACTGCACAAAATGTGGAAAAAGACATACAAAATAAAAGTACAACTAAACAAGAGACACCCCCCCATATAACTTAGTTTCTCATATTTCACAGAAATTTCACATATAAAATTTAAAAAGCAATTGCACCAGAAAAGTGTATGTTTTACCTTGAATACATCTCTTTTAAAACTGAGCCTATAACAAATCCAAGATGCCTATGTAACAGGGTTGCTACTGATTCTTTTTTTTTCTCATGGCACAGAATGCACAGTTTAAATTCAAAGCTAATAGGAATAATAATGCCATCTCAGCCATTACCAAAAATAGAAGGAAATAAAGTGTTTGAGTTAGGACAAGATGATCTCATTCTGTAAGGTTTAACTGGAAAGAGAATTTTAGCTATAAGTATCTTTTTCACCTCCTGAAAACCTCAGGCTAAGATAAACCTATAGAACAACGTGATGAAAATAACACACAGAGGTACATGTCAAGTTATTGAATAGTGAATACTCAGAGGTGTAAAATGAGGGGCTGGAAAAATGCAAAAAACATTGCAATACAAAGGAAATCAGTATTAAGGGTTGTACTGTCCAGCAAGTGCATTAGAGTTTGTACCCCTGAGTTAAACGGGCAGTGAAAGCTTTCACCAAGGTCCTTTGCGCAAACGTGCTGCTGCTGCACATTCGGTTTGTCATGGCTCAGGTAACTGCAGGGAACGGGGGAAAATTGAACATGAGGTATCATTTTTTAGAAATCATGCCCTCATATTTGGAAACATTGTGCACTCACGGTTAGTATCCTGCAGTTCCCATGACTCCCTATTCCTACTTTTGCTTCACTGTATCTGGGCTTTAAACTAGATCAGAGAATCAACCTATCTTGGGTGGGGGGGGGAAGTATCAGATAAAAATTCTCCTTCCCTCCTCACAGTGGAATTATTCCTGATCTAATTTCTTTTGTACCTGCACAAATGACTGCACCAGTATAATGAAAGAAATGAAAGAAGAGAAGCAGAAGTTGCTTATGCTGGCAGGACAGTTAGGAGGGACCTCTTTGAAACTGCAGTGTGAGAAAAAAATGTTACCCTTCTACTGTACCCAGTTTGCCTAACACAAAATGACAGATTGGTCCTAGAGAAAAATCTTCATCTCTGGCTATTTCAAAGACTCACAGACACTCGTAAATGTAATTCATCTCTAAACACCACCTGTCAGCACTGCCATAAGTGACAGTGGAAAAGCAATAAGGAATCATGGACTGTACGTCCAAATACAGGGGTTTTGCTACAAAACCAACACAAGTAGGAGCAACATACTATACTATGAACACCTACATTTATTAGTTACTGAAACTGAAGCTAAATCTTCCAATACTATTCCAGCATACACATTATTTTTTTTTTAAAGATGCCGATGGTCAGCTCCATTACTCCATGTGAACAAGAGAGGTGCAGTTCTACATAAAAATTGAGCAGATAAACAGCTCACTGATGCTGAAAGGAGCAGTCCATCATACCTTTCTCTTCCTCCTGATTACCTTGGACCAATTCAGGCTAATTTTCTGAGCCTCAGCTAATTTTTACCTAAGACAGAAAGAGGAAAGAAAAAATTCTTGGCTTTGGGGCTAAACAAAACAAAACAAACAAAAAACAAACAAACAAAAACACCCCAAAGAAACAACCCAGAACAAATTAACAGGAAAAAATCCACCAAAACAACTTTGTATATTAGATTTTTTTCCCCTAAAGAACTACAATTTAATGATACTTTACACACCATGCATGTGGACATAGAGAAAGGGAAATAAGAGTCTGACTCGATCTCAGACCTCAAACAGCTCAGTTCGGGACTAACCTGAGGGTTTCTTGCTCTAGTAAACAAAAGCTACATCAATTAAATTAATGAGCTCTAGCTCTTCCATCTCTCACCACTTGGACCAGACAGCTGGATTGCACAGAGCCCCCAGGGAGGACCGGCTGAGCTGCAGCATCTCCCCAAACCCTGCCCTCAGCGCTCCCCCTGCTGACCCCGCCGGGCAGCGGGAGCCGGGGGAAGAAGAAGCAGAGATGGAGGCACGGGAGGACTCGGTGTTTATAGAGTAAATCGGAAGACAAGATCTATTGCTAGGATGGGAGGATTTGGGGCCTTTAGGGTTTTTTTCTGAGCTCTTCCCTTTCTGCAAGCCATTCATTTTTATAGTACAACCCCCTTCAGAACCTGGCGTTATAATGCTTATTCCTGTCAGTAAAATGCGTCTTTTACCATTGATAGTCAGCTTTGATATGCATCCACACTGTGGGTTTATTTATTTATTTTCAAAAGTAATCTTTGCAACTGTTACGCAAACTACCACGGGCTTAAAACTAAAAACATACTGGCATTATTCAATCTTAAATCTAGTTCAAAGAACATGCCTTACAATATGGACTGAATTTTCAGTCCAATAAATTATTCTTTTTTCCCCATACTCCTTCTCCATTCTGCAGGACCAAGTAAGAGAAGCTGTAGGTCAAGTGAAGAAAGGAGATAAAATAAAAAATTTACAGTGAAGAAAGGCTAGTGATACAGCAAACAGGGTCAGGTTTTCCACGAGTCGAGGATTTTAACAAAACCTCTCTGCTTTTTTTGTTTTTTGTTTGTTTGTTTGGTTTTTTTGGGGGGGTATTTTGGGTTTTTTTGTTTGTTTGTTGCTTGGGGGGGTGTTTGTTTTGTTTTTTTTTTTCATGCTCTGTAATATGCCGAGGGGGTTAAATTAAGATTGAGCAGTATTTGGATTTTAATTCTAAAAAATAAGTATTGTTTTGCATTAAAGGGGAGGGGGGAAGGACGATGGCCGTTACCGTGTCGATAATTCAAGGAAGAAAAGCGCATCCCGACCCGGGGACACGCGGAACTTCCCGGCGGGAGGCGCTGCCCCCGAGCGGGGACCGAGCCTGTCCCCAGCACTGCCCCCGGGACCGAGCCGATCCCGGGACCGAGCT
Organism: Toxostoma redivivum; assembly: GCA_013397375.1. NCBI lineage: Eukaryota > Metazoa > Chordata > Aves > Passeriformes > Mimidae > Toxostoma > Toxostoma redivivum. The sequence continues at coordinate 1,198,789 of VXBI01005669.1, read as the reverse complement.
GTCCCCAGCACCGCCCGGCGCCTCCGGCAGCCGCAGGGAGGGTGACGACCAGCGAGCGACACCCGGCTGGGGCAGTAGTGGCTGGAGTGCTCTGCTGGAGCAGAGGGCAAACAGCTAGAAAAGTTGGCAAAAAGGAAGCCCTGAAAGTAGAAGTCGTATTCAAAAGTCAGTATTTATTTACTAGTGGGTTACATCTCCACCTGCACATCAATCCAGCTCTCACTTTGCTCTCCCTTAGTCTCTCCATCTGGAAAAAGTAAGGAATTATACTGACGCACGGACTGTAGAGGTACCTGTATTTACCTATATAAAGCTACGAATCTACTCACTACTGAATGAATCAACCTCTTTCCTTCCATGCTTCAAACATTGCTCTGTGTGCAAGTTAAAGAGCTCGTCCAACTTTCAGTGAGTGGCTTAATCTCCAAACTGTTAAAAAAAGCAATTTTCTTTTCTTTTTTTCTTTCCCCTGTGTTTCCTGCTGGCTTAGAAATTTAAATGGACTCCCTGATAGATCAGAGTGGCATCTAAACTCATAGCATATGGGGAAAAGCATGGCCAGAAAAATGGGACCAGGAGTGAATCAATTCTTTCCATCAGCAGAGCTAGTGTTTCATTTAGATAGGCATTTCTGTTGTATGAGATATAAATTAATGTAGCTTTTATCTGATTAATGTCCTTAATATTTGTTAAAATAATTGAATAACCTGTTTCCAGCGTTCTTAATTGCTAGCATACTGACAAATCGTACATCTTCTACGCAGTAATGCTTTCTGTGCTCAGACCAACACCAGAAGAACAATTGCTGCTTTGCAGGAAATTATCTTGACAACTGATGCAATGATTAAAAACATTAACAACTATGAGACACGTCATAAAGTTATTTCTAGAAGACACTTAAATAGACAATAGAAAGCACAGCTGTAGGTGTCACCAGACGTCGTCATTGAGGGCTCTGTCAAGAAAAGCTGTCATTAAATCTCAGCAATAAAATGTGGGTCAGTTGCACCTTCACTACACTTACTTACAGCTTGCCAATTACATTCAAAGTTTGAGTCATCATGGATTTTGTAGTCCACGCGTCCATAAAAAGTGCTGATAAACAATGGAAAATGGGATATGTGTTTCATCACAGGTTCTGACGAATGGTAATTGCTAACTAGAAACACACGACAATTACCTTTTGACTTGTAATTGCTCTCATGTGATGGTCGCTTATGAGATCTAATCGTTCCATCAAAGTCTTTTTAATGGCAGCTTTGCCTCAAGCCATGATCTGTATCTTATGTAAATCATCACAATAGCACTCAGGCATGAACATTTTGAAATTAATGTGTTTCAAGCATATTTTTTTCAGGTGTTTGTCACCTTCATAGCCACTGATACTTCTAGCTTTATTGAGCTTCCTGTTTAGTTCTATCATTGCAGGTCAAATGGCAACTGGCAAAAATAAAATTTGTTGTTAATTAGGACACCGCCTCCCCAAAATCAATCAATTACACAATACCCAAAGTCTCTAAATTTTAAATATCAACCAAAGGAAACATAACAGAAAGATCATAGAGACGGAAAAAAACACGCTAGCAAGAACAAAACCCATTAAAAACAGAATAAAACACATACTGATTTTCTAACATACTAGAACCTTATACATCTTTTTAGTGCAGTCACATGCCAGTACAGGAAAGTTTAGTCATCGTATTATCTACTTCTGTTTACAATAAAAGAGCCAGTGTCTATAACAGCCACCAGAGTCACTTTCATGGTATGTCTGTACATGGTTTTCTGCATGAAGAAAAGTAGGAAGGAAGCTTCACAAGCTAAACCATAGTCTGAAAGACTGCTTTCCTTAGAAGTAAATAAAATATTGTATTAGCTTCCTGTGTCTTTTGAAATTAGGGCTTTTCTCCTGAAATTGTGCAATCGACTATTCCAATATAGTCAGATAATAACATGATGGATGACAGCAGGATAAAAAAGCCAAAATACCCACAAATCAACAAGTTTCATTAACACTAAAATACAAATTTAAAAACTGCCATCATGGCGGCAAAAACGTCATTGTTTCAAGACATTTGTTCATTTGTTAAAATAAGCACACTAATAATCAACAACTAGAAACATTAATATAACAAAGGAATCATACCTTGCTAATCCTTCTGGTTAAATGTTGCCTGTAACACTAAAATTACAATGATTCACTTCAGAAACTGTCTGGTACTTATTCATTTTTTTCAGACCAAACTTTAGTTTCTCCAGGATTAAGTTGCAGGGTTATAGGACTAGGAAACAGGCTAACTAAAAAATAATGGTCCATTATTTGGAATGATCCATTCCAGACAAACCATCCTGAACACTGAATAATTTCCCAGTAATTTTTACCATAACCTTATGGAAACTAAGAGGAGGGGTGGGACGGTGATGGTGGTGGGTTTGGATTGGCTTTTACTAAAAAGAAAAGCTGTAGCTTTCAACTTGCCTCTTAATTGCTTTTAAGAGCTGCAAATTGCTGTGGATGGAATCAGAAGCACATGAAGACAATACAACACCGTTAGCTTAGTCAGAAGACCTTTTCTTTAAAACGTAAGCATCGGGTCAGCCAAGTCACTGCTTTATCTCAAAGCGTATGTAGTCACCTACAACAAGTGTCATGTTTATTAAAAAAAACCAAAACAAAACCAAAACAAAACACAAACCAGAAAAAACCCAACCAAAACAAAACTAATTTAAACAAAAACGAACAAACAAAAAAACCCCAGACTGCTCAGGTAGATATTCAAGATTTTCTTTTTACTACAAGAAGAACAAAAGACTTATAAAAGCAGATGAATGTATGTATGAAGAATATTCAAAATCAGAGTGTAAAAATTTCTTACTTGTGTCATGTTTCAGCATAGTTAACAAAATTACATTGCATTTTATGGGAGACAATAATAATCCTACCTGAGAAATACAGAAAACCTAAGAAGAGAGAGAGCTGCGAGCGTAGCATTATCTTACTTACGCCATCTCACTATAAATACATCACCCTTCCTAAAAGGTGACATGAATTTCTTTGAAGTTTAAGAATTAGCACGTTGTCTCAAACATGTTCCGCTCCGCGTGGAAGCTGCTTCATTATCTCTGGCTGTGTAAACTCAAGCAGCGGTGGCTGTTTACTGAAACAACCTGTAAATGTGTTAGCCCGTGCTTGCAGAGGATAAGGACAGTGCCATCGCAGGCCCACTTCAGACCGTAAAAGTGGTTCTTTTCTCACCCTTATCTGAATCATTCTTGAACAGACTGCCTCTGAACAGAGTTTACACTCCTCTTCTTTGATCTACTTCATAAGAACATCAGAACTGTTTACTTTGAAATGCACACATTTCTTTCTTGGGATTCAGGGAAAGGAGATGGCGTTTTAAGACATGAACAGATAAATTCAAACAGACTAGTAACTTTTTCAGTGTTTTCTATCCTGTCCAATATCCTGACATATAACTGCTCATTACTTAATCTTATTCTTAAATAAATTCATAAGCATGAACTCAAATTATTCCAGACTTTCCACCCCGTTCTCTGAAAATGACCTAACAAACTGCTGTGCAAATGCCTTTGTCCTCTAGTTTCAACCATTCTCTTCCTGAAGACTTCTTGAAATCTCTGATACTACTTAAACTGAAGTCAATAAGTATACCTAAGACTTCAGAGGAAGATGAAGCGAGTCCTGACTGCAGCACTCTGCCTCATGGACAGCACCAAAAAGCATTCAACCCTGCACTTTCCAAGCAACTCCAAGCTCAAACAACCTCGACCCACCCAGACTTAGTAAAGAGCACTGAGCTCCTGACAGGCGTATTGATAAGATACTGTGTCAGTGTTTCTTCCAGATTTCTATCTGACGAGGACTATTTCCTTGCTCCTACCTCACGTCCCTACTTCCTTTGCTGATAGAAAGGCAAGGGGATTCTTTCAAGCCTTGCATCAGACAGGCAAGAGGGGCTCAAAAATTGGGTATAAGACTTATAAAAGAGGCTTCTCTCTGTCCTTCTTTGTTATCAGTCCCTTCTGAATCCCTATGAGTACCTTCATAGCAGGAGACAAAGATTGGAGGGAACGGCGGGGCCGAGAGCAGCTCGGGCAGCGCGGCGAAGCCCGGGCCGTGGTGCAATTCCCGGCACCTACGTGGTGAGACGGCTCCGCGCTGAACTTGGCGCCAGGTCAGGCAGCCTTGAGTTCTGCAAACTACTGCGCTCGGAGATTAGGCGGATGTAACAATCACCTGAAAGGGAAGATTAAAGCGCCTCTCAATGAGGTCCTTTGTCCCCGGCCTCATTTGATGCTCTCGGCTTTTTCAAAACACGCCGGGAAAGGCGCTTTAAATGTTTGCCCCGGCTGCCGGGGCGGCTGCAGTGAGGGCCGGCAGGGCTGGGGACATGGAGAAGGGGCCCTTCTCGGTGGAGTGGCTGGCCCAGAGCAGCCGTGGCGGCGGAGCCCGGGAGATGCCCGGTGAGTCCCGGCCGTGCCCTCTGGGTGCCCCCGCACGGCGGCGGGCGCGGCGCTTTCGGTCCCCGCGGGCGGGGCACGGCCGGCGTTGTGTCACCGCCCGCCGGGCCCGGGGCCCGCCGAGGGAAGGGAACCCCGAAAGGCCCCCCCTTCAGACGCTCCCATCTGTCCCCGCAGACTCGCCCCGGGACCGGGAGGCCGCGGAGGGCCGCAGCCCCGGGCACGAAGCGCGGTCGGGGGACTCCGCTCCCGGGCGGTCCCGCACCAAGTTCTCGGCGGCGCAGCTGCAGGAGCTGGAGCGCAGCTTCCGCGAGCAGCGCTACATCGGCGCCGGCGAGAAGCGGCGCTTGGCCGCCGTGCTGAACCTCTCCCAGAGCCAGGTGAGCGCGGCCTCGCCCTCCGCCCGGGCCCCGGGGTCTGGGAGACACCGCACCGGGGACAGGGACAGGAACAGGGACAGGGACAGCTCCTGCAGGGACAGCTCCCGCCTGCCTCGCCCCGCTGGCAGCGAACGGGGCTTGAGCAAACTGACAGCCCTGCCTCGCCCGGCGCTGCTGCGCCCGTCACAGCTCCGAGCGCTCCAGGGACAAGGTGCAAATGGAAGATGGTGAATGCAAGTTCAAAAGCTGAAACTTCCCTGGGGGGTAAAAGTACTTTTGCAATCTCCAGAACCTGAGTTTTCAAGCTAATTCTTTCCTTGATTATGTATCTATTTGACAGGGCTGTTGTAGGATTTTTGAACAGAACTACTACCCAGGCCCTTTAGCCCCACTGCACAAGCCTTCTGTTACAGCCCTGGTCCGTATCTGAGTATTGGCTTGCCGTACATCATGTTCACGGTTTTAACTCCTCATCTTGCTAAGACAATTATTCTGCATTAAATATAGACCAACGTTATTAGGCCTACACCTTTACTGTTAATGCATTCTGTTACTTTGACAATAAATCTGCCTTCAGGTTGTATTACTGTATGGAAGAGGGATAAGGTGTTTGGTTCTTGACTCTTTTTTCTTATCCTCAGATAAAAACCTGGTTTCAGAATCGTCGTATGAAGTTCAAACGCCAGACTCAAGATGCCAGGATCGAAGCTCTTTTCTCGGGCTTGTTTTTACCCTATCATTGTTACCCAGACGCAGCTACATCCAGCTATCCTCGTGGGGTGGATGTCAATGTCTCTACCACCTCTGCTGTTTCCCTTCACCCAGCTCTGCCAAACCCTGCCTTTCTGTTACCTTCTGTTCCAGCTCAGACTCTTCAGCCAGTTTTGTCAAATCCAGCTTTACTGTTGCCTCCCGGGCCAGGATTATCTTGTTACTCTTCTGTGCTTCCAGCATTGACTCTAACCACGAACATAAAAGACTGATGTTCCAACCAGATCTTCCTTTCTGTTAAAAATGTCAACGATTATCTGTAATCTCAAAAAAGTGCCAAATGTATCTAAGAGTAACTATTTAACTTATTTTGTTATATTAAATTAATTAATGATTCTTTGAATTATTTTCTTTAACATAAAAAAATTGATTAGAGGAGAAAATAATTTACCCATATTAGAGAAGTTATACTGAGAGTGGAGGAGAAGGACATGAAACCTCTCTATTTCTACAGCCTTCATCATGCTGTATGGAAATTTCTATATAAATTTTCCTATCTAAAAGTTTTCAGACAATAACCTATAATCACGTGGGGATCCCCAGTAAAAAAGTGGAGTACTGTTTACACTGAAATTTACATAAGTAACTATGTCATTTAATAGGCAATGGTGTTAAAAACTTTGTCCATTCTACCTGAGTGGGTGTTTTTTAAGGAAAGTTGTGAAGTACAGCCAAGTGCATTTAAATTAAAATATTACCAAAGGTAAAAATGCTATGAACAAAACTGAACAAGTTGTCCAGTATTCTCTTTTATGAGTATATTCTGTGCCATGCTTCAAATGGTCTTTCTGATGGACATGTATGCACTTAAAGAGAGATAAAGCTAAGGAATTAACTGGCAAGCACGTATGTTGATGCCAATGTCAAGCATACTTGCAATTTAAATCTGATTATGAAACTAAATTGTTCACCAATTCGGGACTCTTGGGACACTCAGAAAATGTTTCACTTTTTACTTCCAAAATTTGCAGCTGTAACTCAATAGCCTCCCTTTTTAAACTTTTTAAACTGCAGAATTGGTTTAGGCTTGATCTTAGGAAGACTTAGGGCTGTCCCTAAAAGTCACAAAGCAAGTTTTATGGAGAGTAGCAAAGCTAAGCCTTTAGACAATGGGGAAACTAGAGACTTTACAAAAGTATAAAGCAGTTGTAGCAGGTGTGACTACATCTCCTTCCCCAATCCAGACCAATCTAACTTGCTTGCTAGGTTATGGTTAGATACTCTACAGTTGTAAAGAGAGAAAAAATAAACACAAAACAGAATGAAAAACCACCAGGACCACCAAGGAAGAAACCCAAACCCTCCTTTCCTCTGCTCACGAGGTGAAAAAAGGGGCCTGCTCCAGCTTTGTGCCATGTATTCCCTTTCCTTCCTCTCCTTCCACCCTCCACGTCCTCCTCCCCATATCCCTTTTGGTAGACAATAGGGATGAGGGGAAGCTGGGAGACACTGGAAGGAATTTCCCCACCACACCCCTTCTGTGCCTCACCAGGGCAGCAGTGATCCGTGACACAGCCAGGCAGCTGAAGGGACAACCTGTGCATTTCCAGGTCACTTTGAACACTCTCTACAGAAAACTCACTTTACCCTTTCCAAGTATTTTTTTCACAAGTGAGAAGCCTCTAGGCTATTACATCGAAACTCTTGATGACTCACTGAATTAGAGGACGGAGGGTGGAAGTTTAGACTACAATGCAACAATCAAGTATTTAAAAGGCCTTACAGGTGAATTAACGAAACGTCATTAAAATCTAGACTAAGAAATAAGTATTAACTATGGTCTTTTAGGAGCAAACTCAAATCCCAGGAAGAACTAAAAAACCCCAACATATTTCAGGATTACTAAAACAAAACTTTACATGCCCAAAGGGAATAAATGAAATTGCTTTAAAAATTGCAAATTACAAAGTACGCAATTATAATATAAAAGCCAAATTTTCAGATTACAATCCCATTCAGATATTGCCTTGAACCAGAGACAATTATGCCCAAAACTTTTTTTCCTAGCATTTTTTATGGCAATTGTAAGACTTTAAAATTCCATAATGAAGGCCTGATCCATTAATTCCTGTTTAGAAACATGCTAACTTAATAAATATTATTACCTCTGCTGCCTTCACATGGAAGATGGAACTGGACTTGTAATATTTGATTTATATTCACAAGAGCAACTCACTGACAGCTTATCCTTCCTCTGGAGGATGTACTTAGCCTAAAGAAGTGCAGGGCAACTGGGTGCAGTTGCCTCTGTCCAGGATACCAAACACTCAACAATAGACAGACAATCTCGATGTGAGGGTAAGAAATTCAGACAAAACATATTTAACCATTAAATCCATTACCTTTACAGGAGGACAAGGGACCACCGCAGCTTGCATTGCACAAGTGCAACCTCTTGTAGCATTGACACATAAAACTCAGTTCATATTTTATTTATTTATATACACATTTATGAAAAACCTGGGTGGAACGGTGAAAACTATCTACATAACACATTTTAGAAAATATTTATTAATATTTTAATATTAATTATCAAATATAAAATTATTCATGGTCGCATTTAACTTAGAATAATAAAGACATTCTTCCAAATCAGGCAAAAGATTCTGAGCATTAAATACATTACAGTATAAAACAATGTTTTTTCACTATACTGCATATAAAGGGTGGCATTGCCTGTCCATTTTGTTCTGAATTACTGGATGGAAAGAAGGATGAGGAAGAAGGTGTTGATGGTAGTAGGGCAGTTCATTAGCCATGAAGTGGTAGGTACTTTGTGATGCATCATATCTGGGAAAGGAGAAGCTGAACTGCACAGCAGGCATCGGGGTGAAAGGCAGGAGTCTCTGGTGCTGGGCAGCAAAGGGATAGTGCAGACTATCCTGAAACAGAGCTGGTGAGGTCCCTGCGGCATAGCTGTGGATCGGAACAGGGGACACGAGGCTGTGCTGGTGGTCCTGGATCTGTCTCTTCAGTTTCATCCTCCGGTTCTGAAACCAGGTCTTAATCTAAGCAGCAAAAAGAAGTGGGGATGCAGGAGACAAATCAGGGACTTAGCCCAAGGGTAATGTGCAAACTGAGCAACGGTATCTCGGGTGCTTTTGCCATTTTGCTTCAGAATGCATTGTCACAGCTGGACTGATGTTTTTGCCCTACTTAGCAGAAGGCAGAGGACCTGCGGGATGTAGAGGGAAGAGCGGCTGGGTTCAGGGATTCTACAATAATCAGTTGGATTTTAAGAATCCAACTATCTGGATACGAGGTCTACATAGCCTACACGCAGTTTGGCGTATGTCCAAGACAGTTTACTTCACTAAGAAATTAAAACAAAACAAAGCCTGGATAGCTTCCCGATATAAAGTGACACAAATTTCCCGGAGTGGTAACTAGTTTATCCCCGAGGGATCCCACAGCCCCGACTAAACTCGAGTGCTACGTCTAGAAACACGGATGCGGAAGAGCCGACCCTGGCTGCTCCTGCCAAACGGGGCCGGGAAGGATCCGCTCCCTGCGAGACTAACCTGGATCTCCGAGAGCTGCAATGCAGCCGCCAGCTTCCTGCGCTCCGTGGCGCCCAGGTACTTCTGTCGCTGGAAGGTTTTCTCCAGGCGGCACACCTGCTCCGAAGTGAAGGCGGTGCGCGCCCGCCGCTGCCGCCCGCGGGTCCCGCCCGCCGCCGCGGCCCCGCCGCGCTCCCCGCCTGCGCTCTCGCTCTCGTAGCCCGAAGACTCGTCAGCGCTGAGCCAGCCGCTGTCGGGGGCTGCACGGGAGGAGGAGGAGCGGCGGTGAGACCTCTGCCCCGCTGGGGCTGTGCCTCCGCCGCCCCTCAGCCCTGCCAGGATGTTGTACCGGCGTGAGCCTGGATCCCGGCGTGTCCCCAGCCCTCCCGCCCGCTCCCCTCCTCCCTCTGCCTGTTTCCTCCTCACGCACCTGGCTCCGACGGGCAGGGGTCGGTGATATCCCGGGGATCGTCTCGGCGCCCCTCCGCCGCGCCGGGCTCGCCGTCCGCGGGCTGGCCCGGCCGGGGGCTGCCCCGTCGGGGCTTGGCTCTGACCAGGACGGTGGGACTCCCCAGCGAGGTGGGGGCGCGGGGAGGGGGCGCACAGCAGATGTGGGGCCTGACCCCGTGGGGTTTGGTCTCTGCCGAGGGGATCTGGGCCTGATTCATGGCGAAGAGAGGCTGGGCGGCCCGCGGCCGCGGCCCGCTCTTATATGGGCGCTCCGACCCGGGAGGGGTCGTTTGTAAGTGCGAACACACATCAAAGTGGGAATCGAGCAGAGATAACAGCTACCAGCGAGGAGGAAAGTTCACACGTCTGGCAAATGTCTACAGCCCTTGGCTCCAGCGTGTCTGAGGGGCCGGGGAGACCCCCTTGAAGTGCAAAGCTGCCCCTCTCCCCTGGAGGGCAGGGCACGGGCCACCCCAGCCCGGCAAATGGGCGTCTAAAGAACCGTGGCTGCCGGCGGCAGAGCGGGTTCACCGCTCCCTTTTCAGTCCGGGGTCCCACATTGCACAGATGCCCGAAAGCAGCGCCGAGACCCACACCCACCCCGGGGCAGGGATGAGGGATAAGGAACCTCGGGTAGAACCTGCCAGTCCCGCCGTCCTTTCTCCTCCCTGGAAAAAGCCATGGGGGACCAATGTTAAGAAGCCCCTATCCTCAAGGCTCAGCGCTCGCTCTCCGGGCCAGAGCCAGGCTGGGGGCGAGCAGAGCCTCGGGCCCTCTCAGCTTGAACTTGGCGCCGTCTGTCTAGCCAGAAAACGCGACCCATCCACCCAGTCGTTTAGTGATCAAAGCACTGAGTGAGCAGCAGAGCTCGCACCTCATCAGCTTCATACTACCCCAATGCATATGCCGCTTCCCGAGAAGGACGGTGCCCTTGTAATGCAGAGAGGATACCAAGACAGCTCCAGCACACCTTGGTTGGGGGAAAGGGGCATCTCGGCAGCTCAGCCCGTCTTCAGGTTGTTCTTTTGTTCAACTTCACCGGGCTTTCGGTCACGCCAGTAAAAAAATACCACACAGACCACGAGCACATCGGCAGTAGCGATACTTGAATAACTCACATTCTAACCCTCACTTAAAGGAGAATGGAAGCCAGCGCCAATCCCTCCAACTGGGTAAATGCATTGATAGGACCTCAGTTTCAATGACATTCCGAAACCCTCAGAGTACCTGCTCGGATGCATCAGCTGAAGGAGTGGGCACCATAAACCCGGGTCTAACAGGGAAGTAGTCTGTTTCTTTCTAAAACACAGCAATAATCTAGGTTCCTACACACATGGACAATGTGAGGCGTTTTTTTTTCTCTTAAAAGAAAAAAAGTCAACTAATCCACCTCCCCAGTTTATTAGGAAAACATTTGGAACAAAACCCCTCATCATTCGTGCTGTTCATTTTCATTGTCTCAGGTGTTCCCGTAACTCCGCGGGAATGGATAGAGGGTTGTCAACTCCTCCCGATCCCACAGAGCCGGCTTATCCCCACACTGGCCCCGGGGGAGGGATAAAGCCCAGGCACCTGAGCAACGCAAACACCTTACCAAGCACACAGAGCCCAAGAGCTGGATGCCTCCTGAAGCTTTGCTTGCAACACCATCTCCTCAGGGCAGGAATGGGAAAGGCTGTTGTTGCCTCAGCACAGCCCCGACAGAGAAATCGCCCTGCTCTTTGAGGAGTGCTGGGCACAGCCACTAAAGGAGTTTCACTTACTGCTGGCACAAGATTGTCATTTTGTCTGACATGCATAGGCCAATGCAAATGCCCAAGCAGTTGAACACAGCTGGATCCCACTCTGGATCAGAACCACATACCTGTGAGTGCCACTGACTCAATCAAAGCCACTGTAACACCAACATTTAAATCCTACATTTCGGTCAAGTAGGGATAGGTCACTCACTGTTTCCCAAATGAACTAAGAGCCTGCACATTGATCTTAATAACTTTGGGATTTAATAACTATTTCTGAACTGCTCGGTCCCTCTTTTGCTGAAGCAAACACATCACTATATTATCTCCAATCTTATTTCAGAACACCAATTTCTGAATTCCCTATATGTGGACAAATCCAAGCAGAAAAACTCATATTCTGCCACACAGAAACTCACTCACAGCAAGTTGTCCTTGGTAAAGCAGTGAGTGCTACCTGCAGAGCTTGACTAATCTTCAAAAAGAAGTTTAGAGACAATACACAAGAACCACTGGTATTTAGGAGCTCCTAAACAGAGCACACCCCTACCCAGCAAGCAGTACGCAGCCTGCTTCCCATAGGACAACCTCCCTCACTGTTTTCTCCAGTAGAAGAAACCTGTGCCAAGCCAGGTAGCCTTGGGTCTCCCATGCCCTGCAGGCTCCTCACCCGGGCACACAGAAACACCCGGGGACAACCTTCTAGGAGAGACACTTCATCTCCAGCTGCCAAAATTGAACTAGGCACAAGATGACCACTCAGTCCTGTACCCAAAGTGACCAACATTTGCAATGATAGATTATGCGTCTTATAGAAGGGAGCTATTATTAACCCTGAAGAGCTGCTGCCATTTCCTCCCTCTCCTTTGGCTGGGAATGCAAGGAAGCAGCTGACCTGTCCCACTGTTTGCTGAAAGTCAATGAAAACTGATTTTTTTTTTTATATTAGACTCCAGTCTGAATTGCCTGCTTAGCAAGACATTTAAACTCAACACAAGGATTCCCCCCATTCCAGATGAAAGTAGCTGCATCTGTGGACCACAAAACCCTAGAACAGATGGGAAAAGTGTGGAAGGTGTTATGTGGCCATTGTAGTTCCCATTAGAAAGAGGTGGCAGCTTGAGAAACTTGAAAACTTTAACGACCCTGGGTGGACAGAGGCCCTACGTCTGCAGTCAAATCTTCCCCTCACTTTGCAGTAATATGGGGCTCATATGAGACACAAATTTACTTCCCTTCAATTCTTTTCTATCACATGAAATTTTTACAGCATTCAGTTGGATATATAAACATTATGAAAAATAAAACTAAATTCTCAGGGAAAATGGTGTACTTTTCTATAGAATTCTGTATACTCAGAACTTCAGAATATTATATTATACTGAAAATTTGATGGATTTTTCTTACATGTGTAATATTAAGAACATAGCGGACTCATTTCTCCAAATCATATTTCAAAATATTTATTGTTCTGCCTTTGTATGTAAGCCTTACAACCATAAGAAACATGCTTGCTGCTTCAAGAAATGTACTGAAAACCTATGCCCTCTTGTAACTCGATATGATACCCTGAATGTCACTGCAGTGATTCATGCCAGGATGTGATAATCACAGATAGGGATGTCAGGACAGAGTGCTCTTCTCATGTGAGCTCTACAAGACTTCTAAGGACAAATGGTAGATTTCTCTCACTGGTATGCCTGGGAATATTTCATCTGGGGCTTTGAACACACATGGAATTTAAACCCATGGGAACAGGCAGGACTGCAGCAACTCTACAGCATGAAGGTATTGCCTAAGGAAGGTCCAGCCCATCGTTCAGGCTGCAGCATCTCCTGCACTAGACACTAGATACTCATCCTTTGCCAGATGCTGAAGTACTTTGTTGTCCAGGAGTGCTGTTGGTGTACCAAGGTCTTCAGCAGACCATCGCATTGATTTTGCATGAAAACATACGAAAAATTGGATGTATTTTGCCGACAGAAAAATAGTCCTTCTCGAGGGGAATAACTACTAGCATGGTTGGGCAAATCTTCATGTTGCAAACATTCTGTTTGCTAGCCAGGTCTGTAAGTAGACCATGGGAAAAAAAAAACAAAACAAAAAAACCCCAAATCAATATACAGACCAAATTATCATAGCATTTATCATAGACTGACAGCTGATGTACTAGGCCACCAGATCTGGGATAGTGGCTTCTCTATAGGTAGATCCAATTATATTTATGAAAAGCACAGCTTTTCCAATATCTTCTTGACAAAACTGGAGTAAGTGGAGATCATAGGGGGGAAATAAAAACAACTGCAATGCCACCCACTCCACCATCAGAAAGCAAAAAACCCCACAAACCCAAATCAAAAATACCCCAACATTTGGACCCCACAAAAACCGTGTTTAGCTGTACAAAGGGGCAGCAGGAGAGAGCCTGGGGAGGTGTAGCAGCCCTTTAGAGGCAAGTAAAGTCATTGTAAGGAACGGGCTTTTAAGATGCAGCAAGAAAAGCCAGGTTGCTGTGCTTCAGAAGGGGCCCCAGGAATCCCAGGCCCACAGGCAGCCGCAGGGCCCGGGCTGGGCTCCGGGCTGGTGGGACAGCTGATGGCTGTTTGTACCCTCCGCTGCTCCCCTTTGGAAATGCTAACTTGGTTATTCAGCGTCTCCTTTGATGTCCTGATAGGTGCTATTAGATAGTCAATTAGGCATCAACGAGATCGATTGTTTGGGAATAGACGCTTTTCTGTTTGAAGTACCCGTGAACACTAACAGTGCCATCACCCCGCCGCTCCTTTGCCCACGGGAACAATGCGGGCTAACACACAATAAATGACAAATGCTACTGACTCAGCCGGCAGCGGTGCACCCTCTTCCCTCCCGACTCACATGCTGCAAGCCCTGATATTCCCATTCAGCCACTGTGGGAGCAAACACGCACTTTACATTAAAAATTATTTATCCTGGAAATACTTTAGTGTGCTTTGCAGAACTAATGGAGAAAGCACCTAGATAAATAAAGTACAAGTTAGCTCGAAACAAACTAGTACTTGAATTTCTATGCACGCCATCGCCACGTTGGCTGAGGACTTGTGACACCTCCACAGTTGTTCAGAATTGCCCAGGAAGAATAACTAAGAGCTGAAATAAGAATTTAAACACTTAGCCTACCTGAATGCCAAAGGGACACTGGGATTAGCTCCCTACTAGGTACTACTAGGGGATAGCACTAGGTCGAAGCCTAGGAGTTTAAGACACAGATATAAAGGAAGAGTAGTAAAATCTACACAAGGAACAAGAGTTCTCTCCTCTTTCTTCCCCCCTCCACTTCGGTGGGATTTATCAAGTTAATTGTCATCTAATTGAGTATCAAAGAAAGAGATAATGGGCAGCAATTAGATGTAATGGCCTAACAGTGCGAGATCTCTCTCGATTAGCACACAACGCCGAATAACTTCACCTAGTTTGTAAAGAGGTCCCTGGAGTGGCTCCACCATGTCTGGGAGCTGCAGGGGGGTGATATACCCCGATCCTATTCCCAGTCCCCTGATGGCTGCTTTAGCCAAATTGGGACGGGCGGTTCCGAGCGCGGTGGCTGGCGGCTCCCCCGCCCCACGGTGTTAATTCAATCAGGTTTCTCCCCCTCCGCGCACGCACGGGGAGAAGGGCTTTGAAGCTAGCGCTTTGGCAATTTTCCCCTCCCATCCCCTTCTCCTCCCCGGGGAGCCCAGTTGCCACATTATACAGCCTCTTCCTTGAGAGCCGCCGGGCCGGGGGGTTCCGACAATTTCACCCCACGAGCATTAAACTACTCCTCCCCAGCTAATCGACTCGGCTTGTTTTTTTCTTTCTTTCTTTTCTTTCTTTTCTTTTCCTCCTTCGCACTTGTAGCTGACTTGCCCACACCGCTTGAGCGTTCCGGCGCTGGGTTATTGCGGTGCGATTGAAGACACAAGGGCGGGGCACTCCCCGCCGCGCTGCTGGGGCTGCCCGGCATCGGCTGCGGGGCGGGCGCGGTGCCGGAGCTGGAGCGCTCCTATCTCCTGCCAGGGGCTGATACCGTACAGGGGCCTGCACTGGCACTAGTGCCCCTTTACTGCTGCCACGGCTAAAGCAAAGTGAAAGAGAAATTCAAACAAGCAGGAATAAATGAAGTCCGAGCTCCTTTCTCTCAGATTAAAGGAAAAACGTGCATTCACATTTTAATGCCAGAGTTGGACAGCTTTAGCAAAAATGAAATTACTTAATATAGAGCTTTCTAGACAACTGGAACATAGTATTTACCTTCTAGAGAAAGCCTATTTTTGCAGGTAGGAGAGAAATTAACATCTAGGCATTCGGAGGAACCTGATACCATTAGGGACTCAGCCAAGTGAGCATCACCTCTCGCGTTCATTTGAGCAATTACCGGGAAACAGAGCAATATTTGCAAGGTAGCCTTGCCAAAACACTGGCAAAGTGTTTCATGTGCTTGCTGAGTATTCCTGTGGCTAAGGAGTCAAGTCATTATGTTAAGTGACCATTAGCACCCTTTCGAGCAGAGACCGGCTTCTGCCTCTCCAGCCGTTCTGCCGCTCGTATGCCCAGAGCCGGGATGCCCCTTCACTCCTCTTACCCAGCGCTCACCCCTGGCACGAAGCCCGCCAGCCTCAGCCAGAGCACGGGGAGCCGCACACATCCCCGGCTCGCTGAGCCTCCGTTCCCGAGACTGCCCCGCGGCTGGTGCCGCTCGGCCCCGCAGCCCCGCTCGTCCCAGCGGGGTCCCCACAAACCCCGCGGGCTTAAACCACGGCAAGGATGGCAGCACTGCGTGCTGTCCCTGTCGCACCAACTGTCTCTGCCTGGGTCTAAAGCTCTGCACGGAGGGGGAGCCGCTGCCCCTCTCCGGGCAGCGCTGGACGCAGTGGAGCCGAGCTCGGGTGCGGGCAGGCACAGCCCAGCCCGGCGGCTGCAGCCCCGCGTTACGAGCCCGGGGGCCGGGAGGGCAGACCCAGGGGCTGAGGGCTCATTCCGAGCCGCCCCAGATCACTTCTCACCGGGGACATGGGGACCCGATAAGGTGAGCTCCTGCCTCTCCCTTTTCACCATTGAGGTGGGGGGAGGACGACACCCCCTTCCCCTACACAAACTCCGTCCCCGCAGTTCCCCTCCCAGGAAACTGCGGCGGGAGCTCTTTGTTCTTCCCCTCTCCTCCTGAGCCTTTCCATCTGTCTCTCACTTTCCCCGGGCGCAGCTGCGGTGCTGCCCATGCCCACTTCCCTTCCACCGTCCCCCATTTGGTCCGGGGGTGTGGCGCTCCCGGAACGCTGCGGGTAGTCCCGGTGCCCTCAGAGCCCTCCATCCCTCCACCCCAGCTCCCCACACCGCCGCTCTGGCTTCCGCGAGCAGGAAGGGTTATAACTATTATTCCTTTCGTACGGGCTGAGCAGAGCATTTGGAGGAGTGGTGGGGTTCTCCTCTGTGGCCATACAAGATTAAAAAAGGAACACCTAACCCTTCAACCATTACTCTCTTGAAAACAGAATAGCCACATAGAGTCTAATGCTTAATAGTTTTTCTTTTT
>VXBI01005669.1:1110215-1181907 GCA_013397375.1 Toxostoma redivivum | reverse complement strand
TTTTTTTTTTTTTTTTTTTTTTTTTTACGGTAAATTGTACATTTATTGGCCTTGACTGTTTTGTTATTTTAAATATGAGTGCTTTAGAGCAGAGGAAAATATTCACCATTGCAGCTCTTTCTGGAGACATCCAGTTCCCCAATGGTGTTTGAAAGAGTCAGAGAGATTTATTAAAATCAATATTACCGTTTAATGATACCTGACTTCGAGAAATAAGCCTCCATCTAATGGGAATTTCACTTACGTGTCAACAAATTTCCTTAATCCATGACTGCATGATGTTCCTGAGACTTCAGCAAGGTGAGCAAGGGCTCACCTGAGCCCTTTTTAATTTAGCTGAAATTCTTTGCATTAGGAACACACAATTTGTGCAATTGCAAACAAAGACAAACATCTCAAAAGACTAGAAAAATACAGCATAGATTATAAAATAATCAAGGAGCCTTCCAGAAGTGATTGCAAAGCCCACTGCCCACAGCAGCACATAATGTTGCTTTTTACCAGGCAAGGGTAACTCAAGTGGCAGATTGGCCGCTGTACACAAAAGATACTCAATGAGGCTGATAGAGAACCCTCAGACCATTCATTACAGGAGCTTAAATTACCCGTGTGCCGGAAACCTTCTAATAACCCCCTAGATCACCTCTAAAGTGATAGAAATTTTTATTACGCTTTTCATGTTAGTTGACAATTGACTTTGAAAGATTTATGTCAACTTACTGTCAAAGATCATTTCTCAGAGCCCTTTTTCTGGCCTGAAATCAGGCCATTTTGATAATCAGTTTACTAGCTCATTATCCAGATTTTAAAAGTGCCTAGTGCAGTGGTAAGGAATTTTACTGCCACTTATGGAAAACCAGCTTTGGAATGTTAAAATTCTTTTGATCATCACCCTTGTACCCTGATAACTGCATGCGAGATGGCTAAATACTGTTTTGTAGGTGAGAAATTTCGAGATCCTTTCCATGGTCTGTTTAGGTAAGAGGTTCTTACTAATTTACTGAAGCAGCTCATAAAAACGTGAAGATATAATATCATACATATATAGAAAGTAATTTTTTTTAAATCTTAAAAGCATCTGTTCTGCTACTATAGAGAGCCCAGTATCAAGTAACAGGTGTATCCACATATTTGGCTAAAAGCACAGTTCCATGACAGAAAATCTCATGTAGTAAATAGTCGAAGGGGTGGATACCTGTCTTAGAAGACAGAGGGAAATTCACGCTTTTTTGCACTCAGCCACAGAGTAAATTGCAGGGGGGCAGAACAAATCTAGATAAGGAGTCTATGCTACTTTAAATGACGAGGAGCTTTCTTTTAAGGCAGGATGAATACCTCTACAATCCTGGAGGAAGGAACTCACATGAAAGCTGGGAAAAAATAGGTTTATTAAAAGATTCAGTTTATATTATTGTTTGTCCCACCCCATTTATATTTTACAGTTGCCTACAAATGCAAGAGCCTGAAGTCCATGATTCAGATTGTCCAGCATGTCTTTGTAAATGTTTAGATCGCTGCTGCATCTTAACTCCACCAGGCAGTTACAGACGTGGGCAGCCCAGATATCTATCAGAAGTGCAAATCCTCCTTAGTCACAGTTTGTATCAGAGGGTCAGACACCCAGCAAGAAAGCTCTGGGGTCCCGATACCCAACAAAGCAGGGTGCTGCCCAAAAGCCAACCGGCTGTGCTCTGCAGGCGCTGCTGAGGTCCAGGGCGGGTGCCGGCAGGGCCGCCAAAGGGCAGCCCTCAGAGGCGGCCCCTGGCCGGGACAGAGGTGGTGGCCGGGCCACGTATGTGAGCGGCAAGGGCACCACAGCGCCCTGGGGTCCGTAAGGGAGAGCGGGGCTGCAGAAGGGCTCCGTCCTCAGTTCCTGCAGCTGCCGCTTGAGCTTCATCCGCCGGTTCTGAAACCAGGTCTTGATCTGAGGGAAGGAGAAAAGACGAGGTTACAAGGCCGGCCAGGCTTGTTTATGCGGTCATTTGGAAGCGCGCTGTCGCCACTGAGCAGCCCGCGCTCACCTGCACCTCGGAGAGGCGCATCCTGCCCGCCAGCTGCCGGCGCTCGGCCGCGCCCAGGTACTGCTGCCGCTGGAAGGAGCTCTCCAGGGTGCTGATCTGCTCCGCGCTGAACGCCGTGCGCAGCCGCCGCCCGCCGCGTCCGCACGGCTCCTCGGGGCCCGGGCACTCGAGACCCTCTTCCGGCACGGGCTGCCCCGCTCCCGACCGCCTCCCGCCTGCTCCTGGGGACAGGGACAAGGAGGAAAGGCTCAGCCGTGGGGCACAGCGCGGGGAACCGCCCGCCTCCTCCGCCCCCGAGCAGCGCTGCCTTCCCGGGCCCGGGGGTGTCCCAGCCCCGCCGCCCCCGCCCGGGAGCCCCAGGCTGTGCCGGTGGTCGCGGTACCTGCGGCGGGAGTGGCCTCCAGGCTCTCCCTGCTCCTGCCGCCGCTCCCGTCCCGCGGGCCGGCGGGCTGATCCTGGCTCCGCTCGCTTCGGCCGAGGCTGGAGCCGGAGCCGGGCCGGTGGGCCGCGGACGATGCTCGGTGTGGAGAGTTCTCGGTGGGACTCTTGAGAGCTTGGCTGCTCTGGGACAACCATTCCACGGAGAAAGGGGCCTTAGTCATCCTGCCTTGTTTCGGAGATGCCGGGAAGGAGTGTGCCGGGGAGCACGGGCCTCCTCTTTATAGTGCAACTCCCGGAGGAAAACGTTGTTTGTGTAAATACACATCAAAGGGCCAGATAAGTATCATCTAATTGCTATCAGTCCTCCCCCCCCAACAAAAGATATCGTTCACACATTGCCCCAGCTCACGGAGTCTCGGCTCCGCCGTGTCTGCCCCTGAGGAGTTCGCTCAGCCATCAGTGATTTACAGCTCTTGTAACATCCTATCCCCATGCAAATGGCATTTATGGAGCTGAGCAGCCTCAAACGGCTCTGGGGAATGTACCCCGGGGGAGCGCAGCATCCCCGGCCGCTGGAGGGAGAGGGGACGCTGCTCCCTCCGATCTCCCTTCCCCTGGAGTTGGCTTTTCCATTCCTTTTCAAACACCAGGCCCACTGCTCTTCTCAAGCCTGCTCCTCTTTGGACTAGGCACTGTGTTCCCGAGACAGCCTCAGGCAGGCAAGCGGAGAAACTCACCCTCTGGGGTCTTCGGGATTGCAGCATCAGGTTATAAGCAACAGGCATAGGCTGAGGGGCTTGGAGGAGAAGGTTATGAAACAGAAAAAGGTAAATGTCAAGGCATTTGGATTCTACAAATCGACAGGTTCTGGTCGCTTATATAAAGTATGGTTTCTGGACTAACGACAGGAACACTTGGCTGCTGCAGTAAAGCCTCTGAAGTATATTGACAAAAGGCTCTCGGTGCTTTATGGGCAGTTTTTCACTGCAGGGTAGCTATGAATTCCTTCCCCTTTTCACCCTCCCCTCCTGTGCAAGAACAGAGCGGGACTTCCACTGCATTGATAATTCCTATCACAGCCCTGCTTGATATCAGTCTGCCTCCAGAGATCATGACTGCACATCTTATCTGTCCTTGTTGTTGCCGGCTGCTTTACACTCACACACCTGCACACAAACCCAGTGCTCTGCTGTCTGTCTACCCTGTGACTTAGCCAACCTGTTATTCTGCCACTGGCTCCATTCCTTAGCACTCAATTTCTCTGTGATAACAGTTACTGTAAATATAGCTCTAACTATTTCTTGCACTGTCGGTGGGGCAGAGGTTTGAAGACTGAAAACCCTCCTACTTAGTCTATGTCTAAATCTTCCAATGGATTCAATTTTAATATTATACAGATATATTTTTTCTGGTAAAAGTTATATTAAAATCTGCTTTGTCACTCTTTTCCTAAACAAAACATTTCAACCTCTTGTCCACTCCACATATAGTTGCTATATCCATTCATCAAGAAATCCTACAGTTTTTTGTTCACCAGAAAATTGTTTCATTGAACTATATCCAAGTTTGACTTGTGAACCCCTTTTAGGTTCTGTCTCTCTTTGATTGTTCATTTTCATGGCAGAGCATGAGTCCTACTTCGCTCTGCCAGTGATGACACCATTCAAGAGTTTGTCTCTAACCAAACAAAAATACAAACACGACTGTCACCTTTATTTAAAGGGGTCTAATAACCGATTTAGAACCACAACCATATATGACCAGAGCCCTTCTGGAGCATTTTGTCTCTGGTCTGTGTAGGTAGGGATTGACATGGCAGCCTGAGCCCACTAAACAAGCTTCCTGGAGGAAAAATGGTGTAAAAATGTGTAAATAAACATTCAGGCATTAATGCCTCCCATATATGTTATCTACCTAAAGAAGTCCACAAACACTTCTAGCATGGACAAAGCCTGCCGAACACCTACACACACACACATATACATATACATATTTGTGGTGTTTTTTCACCAAACAAATGGAATTGTTTGATATCTAATTATTTGAATCCTCATCCATTAATCCTTCCCAAACATTTTCTGATTAACAATGGAAGGTTTAGAAACACACACCCCCATCAACTTCCCCACTCCACCTTGAATATTTCAGGTTCTTAACTATTTTTTTCTTTAACTATTATTTTCTTTAGATAAATGTGAAAACTTCCCCTACCACAAACCTGAGGATAAATTTTAAAATACTAGAACTTCCGAACACAAGACAGTTCTGTTGGCAACATATCTCACAGAGCAGACCAAGCAGGCAGGAGATGGAGAGGAGACATACAGGAATGTGCTCTGTTCACTGAATTACCAAATGACAAGTCCCTTGACTCAGCTGCATTTAACACGTGGCCTGGCAGCAACCTCTCCAGTCAGAACAGGCAATATCAGTGCCACTGTCTGCTTGCAGAATCCTGCCAAGTCTCCCCTGCAGTCAGGGAAAATGCCATTCTCAAAGACTAATTCTCATGAACATAGGAAAAGAAAATGTAACTTTTCTGCAAGCTTCCTTCTCAATTTAAATCTTTCTGATTTCTATAAGAGCATTCTGCATCACAGGTAGGGCACAATCCCATCCCAATGAGATAACTATGTCCCATGTGCCCAGAATTATTTCCAGCCTTAGTTCTTACAGAATATAATATATAAGTATAAACAATATACTTATATTCTACTTATGTTCTTATATATAACATATATACTTATATATCTCTATACAAATACTTAAAATAAAAAGTCTGTTTCTATGACATTACTTTTTCCAGGTTTATGTCAACAAATAAAGACACTTGGCAAGCTATCATATAGGACAAAAAAGAATACATGACCTATGATGGAGCTCTAAAAATAGAAATATTGAGTTCTATCATCCACTGATACATCTGCCTTTACTGATTTGAAGACTTGCCAGTCTAGCTGCATCTTTATACACTGCTGGTTTATTAATTGCATTGTATTGAAGCAAATGGCACTGCAGAAAGATAGGGTCAAATGCTGAGCTCCCAGAGACACAAATTCATCATGATTAAACCTGATTTCATTTCCAGTACACATAAAATGTGTAAGTCTCCTGGACAGGTAGCAGATGACTTCTGAATGTAATGACTTCTACAATATTTAACAGCTGCTAGTTTCATTTTATCTAAAATTCTTAAGTTGCCTTCTTTCTGTTTCTATCTATTATTCATTAGATGCTGGCTTGAAAATCTACTGCTAAACTGTGATTCAGAAACACCGTGTCTGAAATCAAGTGATATTACCAATGGGATGAAAACCTGCTCATGCTAATGAAATTTGTCAGAGTAGGGCAGGGACAGATAGTAGCTTTTACTCTGCTGCTCCAGGGGGCAGAGACAAAGAGCTCAGACATACCAACATGATTGCCACTAGCAGGAGTCTGGAGATCCATTACCATAGATAATGGCAATACTCTATGCAGGTGTTTGCAGAATACACAGCTGCCCTCTTTGGAGAGGCAGGACCTTCCCCTTCAGCTTTGCAGAAATCTTCACACACAACACTGGTCTCATGTTGAGGAGGTTCTGCAGAACTGCCTGCTTGGCTGCTTACTAGACAGTTGATAATATTTAGGAATATTGGATAATAGATAATAAATAGAAATATTTTGGGATTACATCTCAACCTTTGAGAATTAATCGTGGCTCCACATCTCCCAGCCCAAAGCTCAGCTCTGCCATAGTAATCCAGCTTAGAGCCCTGCAGAGGGGCAGGATTGTGCAGAGCAATCCCCTCACTATTGGAGCTGTGGAGGAACTGAAGAGAGCAGCTGAGGGCACCTTGGGTTCCCCACAGGTACCAGGGAGAGCTGCCACAACTTGGCCTTGCTGCGGTGGATACACAAGATCAAAGGATGGGACTGTCATTTTGTACCAGCAGAAGACCCCTTTCCCATAGCGTTGGAGGGTTCTGTGAGACTAGAGTAGAGGGAATTTGTGGTTCTTAAGAGTAGCGAGGTGGTGATGCAACTCAAAAAGTAAAAACCAGGCAGTTTAAGCCACATGGGGGCCGTGTGTTCACCTGTGGACATGCAGATTTCCAATGAAGGTCTGTCCAGGGAAGCAAGGGCTGCTGGCATCTGCTATGCAATTTACATGGGCCTTTGCCCTGATGTGTTTATCCAAACATTCAGTTTCTGAGTAATCACTACTTAGGACTTAAAAGCATTACAAACGGCCTCCAACCAATCTCTTAATTAACAATTATTATCATCACTATCTTTCCTCTTTGACAGAATAAGAGCTACTTTTCCATAAGCCATTTAAAGACCATATGCGCAGAAATACCAGGAGGGCCTGGTATGAACACAGTGACAATGCACAGATGAAAATTAAATGTTTCATCATGTTTGGAATTGATCTAAATCAACACAGCACTCAAAATGCCAAGAACTCCCATGGCTCCTTAACACAAGGCTGCAACCAGCAGATAAAAAGAATCAGTGAAATGTTTTAAATATATATATATATTCTGCAGAGACATGCTGCAAATACTAAGAAAGAAAACACTTACTTGTTTTAATGGCTCCTTACCCAAATTTAAGCTTCTTAAAAAAAAACAAAACAAATTCCATATAAAGCAGGATCACATTTAGAACAGGTACTGCTGTTGTTACAGAAGCAAGGTACAACAGCAATTTTATTGTTTGTTTATTGTTAGACAAACTATTATCATCCAAACCATTCAAGTTTCAGGAATGTAAATCCTACTTCAGCACTCCTTGCTATCATATTGCCAGAGGGAGATCTCCATGGACACTGCTCAAATGAAACTACTCAGGAGTCTGTAGTTGGTTTAATTCAGTTTAGACTAGAAATTAAACTTAAACAATTAGACACACTTAGACACTTTGCAATCTTTTCAAAAGCTAACAGAGAGGCTAACTTCACATTTTACATCAAGGCCTTTTTCTTTGTCAGTCTTTGCTGAAAGATATTTTTTTTCATGACGATTACTTCTGAAGTTACATTTAGCAACATACAAAAGTAAGAACACATTAAATCAGAAAACTTCCACTACATTCATATTTCTCACAAATACTTTCTAAAGAAATTTAGAAAGAAATGAAAAAAAATTATACTGACCAAGCATTTACTATTCTTGAAAGTAACTTTTCAATTTCATTAAAGAATGAATAATTTTCCCTCTTGATTTTAGAGTTAACATTCGAGCATGATGAGTCAGTCAGCAGGAGAATGAGCTATCATGGCTGGCAGCCCTGGGACATCTATCAGCTCTGTGCCCATCCTGGCCTGTGCCATACAATGCTGCTTTGAAATGCATTGGTCTCAGCAGTGAAAATATTTTACTCACTTCTTTCCCCCCAACTTACACCTAAAATAAATCAGGTCTTTGTATTGCTCCAAAACCAGTCTGTTCAAATTAAATGGAAATAATATTTACCTTTTGCTTTTTTTTTACTGACTTCAAGGCTCTTCTCCATTTCACAATTTTAGTTATTTCTCCCCTTCATCTGTATTCCTCATGATAGACCTTTTCTTCCTATTTTCTTTATTCCAGTCGCTTCCATCAAGTATTCTGCAAATGTTACTATTGCCTGAAGAAGAGAGTAGCTTTGGCAGGATACATAACTGTAGCAACAGAGCATAAATGACACTGTACGTCTGCCTTCACTTATCCCAAACAGGGAGCACACACATGTCCTGACATTGCCTTAGTTTACTGATATGGGAAAAGCTGGGCTTAGTGGGTAAGGACAGGAATGTAGTTAGGTTAAGATGCTTAACACTGCCCCTGTAACCTGCAATTCGATGTCTACATTTCCTCCAGACAGTGCAGTGCAATTATTTTGCCAGGTTTTACAGAAATGGGTGTATTACGCATGGATAGAAGGTAAATAGGATGTGTGTGCATGTTCTCTAAAAGATTAAAGGGAGCAGCTGAACGCTGAATGTTAATACATGTTCCTTTTACAAATGGAATATAAAAATCTCTGCCATTTGGTGTTTGCATGTTTCTAACGGGCAGGTTTTGGGCAGACATTTGGACGGCCGATCCTTTCTTAACCTCCCTTTGCTCCCGGTGCAGCACCAACTTCCAAAACGCTGCAGAGGGCCTCTTGTGCCATCTCCTGGTTATAGCGAGACTTCACAGCCGCAAAGCTGCTGCAGAAAGGAAGGCAGGCAGCAGAAGTTTAGCTGAGGCAGTGATAGAATCAGGGAATCATTCAGGTTGGAGAAAACCTTTAAGACCATTGAGCCCAGCCCTTAATCAAGTCCACCACTAAACCATGTCCCTGAGTGCCACACGTACACAGGAACACTCTGGGATGGTCACTCAGTTCCTGGCAGCTAAAATGACTCACCTAGCATGGCAGGCTCAGCCTCTAATCCCTCCATTGCTGTTTTTAGCATCAAGTCACTTTTCCACTGCATTAGCATATGTATAGAAAGTAAATTCTGCATCCCTCTAGAACATCTTTGACATCAGTTCTAGCAACTCAACCCACAGCATCACCTACTTTTTGGTATGTATCAGTGGAAGCCTGCAAATAAACCCCTGAAAACTGAAGTGACTGGAATACAATTAAATTAATAATCAAGTTAATATAATTCTCTGATTGCAGGTAAGTATTTGAATTAGTGTCTAATTTACTTTACTGAAGATCCCTACTGAGTCCCTATCCCTTCACAGGAACAAGGAGGCCTGTGCACTTATGACAGTGTTTTATCTCACTTGTTCCTAAAAATTCACAGGAAAGCAGAACTTAGAGATAAGTAACCTGTTCCAGTGATTCACAGGAAGCTTTCCAATTGTAAAAACTGAAACAAGATCAGCCTTGCTTCAAAATCAAGTGCTTAAGCTTTGCAGAACACCAAAAAAATCCCCCACCCTGCTGCTCCTACAATTTTTTACAGCAACATTTCACATTCGCAAGTTTGCTCAATCCAATCTTGTCTATCTAAGTCCAATTCTTTCAGTCTTTCTCAGTTTATGTTTCTAAACATATACTTATTGGGGTCCTTTACTCTCTCTCATTTTGGCTGTTTGTATCCTAGCTGCAGTGCCTAAATGGTAAAGTATTCCCAGCTTATGCTTCTCTATTGCCAAACAGAGCAAAATAATTACCTTCTGTCATGTGCAGCTCTCGTGTAATACACCTCAGGTCTTCCTCCCCACATTCTTCTTTTCTTTTTGCAAACTGTACACATGGGTTCATATTCAGCTTGTGATCTGTTATGGTCCCCAGAGATTTTTACTGAAGCTCTGTAGTTATTTTTCATTTAATACTTATCCTTCAAAACCATAAGACTTGAAGCTGAAAATTAATCTATTACCATGATTATTGTGAGTTCTAAGCTTGTATGTTGTATAAATGTGCTTTCCATCCCACCTTGTCTTTCAGCAGTAAAATTTAGAGACATCCCCACACATTTCATACAGTGTAGGCTGTGAGAAGACTGCCCTATGGTAATCCTGAAAAGTTTGCTTCCCTCATTGGTGTATGCAGAGTCCCAAGCAGGTCTTATCTTGCTGTTACTGTGACTGTGATAGTTCCCTTCTTCCCACCAGGTGTGTTGAGAACTGAGCATGTTTTACCTCATTATTGTAAACCAGAGTAATTTGTTTCCCCCACCTGCATGGGTGTCAAGGTGAAGGCCATCTGCAGATCTTGGAATTCAAACAGCAGCACCTGCATTACATGGGGCAGCTAATGAGGAAAACAGGACATTGCATATGTATGAAATGTTAATTAGCACAGGTTTCTTTACTCACCCCCATAGCACTTGCCCTGGAGCTTCACTCCTGAGCAGGGCTCCAGTGCATTGGACCCTCATTTGATTGGTGCTCCAGGATTCCCACTGTGGGAATGCTACACTTTTGATAAAGCCTCTCACTTATTTTTTGCCTTGTCCCTGAGGGAACTGCACCTGCTTTTCACTTATATCATCTGGATAGTCCTAACCTCACTCAATTCACTTTCACAATTTAACAAGCATGTTAATTACCCTTTGAAATGATGTATGAACCAGTTGTGTATTCACCTTAGAGGCCCATCATCTGAATCTGAGCAGCCAAATACATAATCAGGCCAGGAGGCTCTGCTGGCAAGGCATTTATTGACTTCAATGTACAACATGTTGTTTTTACCTCTTGGGATAGTTACCTTGACCATAAGGTTATTTAAAAATTACTTCATGGACAAAAGCACGTCAGCCTTTTAAATTAGTCTCTACGCTTGCAGATTTTCAGACAGCTTTTTCAGTAACTCTTCTAGTGTCAAAGTTTTTCCTGGCTGAATCTCTGTCATACTCTTTACCTTGTCTTTCCACTCATTCCTGTGGTTTTGCCCATTTTTAAAAAGTAGTATTATCTTCTGGTTCTCTGGGAACTCACTCATTCTTCCTCAAGAATCAAAAAATACAGTAATCAAATATAATCAAAAATACAGTAATCCCAAGATTATTTCAATTTTCCTAATTATTATAGAACGGATTTAATCAGAAGTGAATGTCATGATACATTCAATTAGCTTGATAGCCTCTGACCTGCATTCCTAGTTAACTTGGCTCATGACACACATTGTTTAGAGAGGAGGCAGTGGAACAGCAAGCACTCCAAGCTTTTGTACCATCTGATACTTACCTCTTCTGGTAAGCAGAGAGCTCTTATTGTATAACAGAAAAATATTTAAAAATCCATTTTTATTATTTTGCTTTTCCCTTGCTGACAAAAAATTTTTGTCTGTCCAGTTTTGCTCCTAACCTGCTGTGCTGTTCTTTTATATTTGTTCTTGATAATGTAGCTGTCTTGTTTCTACTTTTTTTCCCCCATTATTTTTTTTTCCAGGTAATTGATGAGCTCCTAATGCAGCCACAGTACACTGAGTTTTCTTTTCTTTGCACGTAGATAAACAGTTTTTATACTTAAAATATGGCCTTAGAAACTCTTCTTAAAAACTCTCAGCTCTCTTGTTCTTTGTCTTTTAATTCCTTCCCCAGGACCTCATGTACCAATTCTTTGAGTTTGTTGAAGTTTGATTTTTTTGAAGCCCAGTGTTATTATTCTGCTTCTTTCATCTCTTTCTCTCCTTTGAATCACGAACTCTGTTGCCTCATGATAACTTTCCTCTTGACTGCTATCCACCTGCAGATTTTCAACAGTTTATCTACTAAACACTTTAAAATCTTTAACAGTAAGAGCATTCCCTATGGTTCCAGCACTAGCTTATATAGACAAAGCTGTATCTGAAGTGTGCTCACTCCAGGCTCA
This sequence comes from Toxostoma redivivum, assembly GCA_013397375.1. Taxonomy (NCBI): domain Eukaryota; kingdom Metazoa; phylum Chordata; class Aves; order Passeriformes; family Mimidae; genus Toxostoma; species Toxostoma redivivum. Next base: position 1,170,212 of record VXBI01005669.1, on the reverse strand, counting down.
GAGCAAATCATATCCTGGCTGTCATCCGGGATAAGAAGGTGGTATGGGTAGGGATATGAGCACAGTGTACTTCAATACATCCCCTGGCCTGGAGAAACAATAAATGAGAGACTATTTGTGACTTTTCAAAATACATCATCCTCACAATTTTAGATGCAGCCTAGGATATTCAGTATTTCCTCAGCTTACTTGATAAAACATCAAAACTTAATTTTTGGCACTCTACTGAGTTCTCCACATCTTTCTCTAGGTTTTAGCCTGTTATCTTTTATTTAAATAAACTAATTTGGGGATTTTGTATTCCCAACAATGGTCTTTAACAGAATTGTCCAACCTTTGACCTGCAGTTTACCTTCATAGAGAAAAGTTACTTTGCTCATGTCTGTGGATCTGTAGTCTCATCTCAGGAGTCATCTGTTCTTTTCCACCCTTTATTTTCAAGTTCTTTGCACTTTCACTTCCTTGCAACAAGAAAATGAGAACTAGGAGATATCTTGAAGGGATATCAAGACACTTTTTCCCCAGAAGAAGTGACTTTATTTTTCCGTTTCTCCAGAAAACCCAACAATCCTAGTCTATGACTGTGCAGCTGATTATCCTGGAATTTTGCTGCTTAGGTGAATAATTTACTACTGTTACTGTTTATGAATTTTATCACATATGACAGCAAATAAGCATCTATTTGCAGAGTTTTTTGTCTTTCATTGATTAAAAACAGTCACATTAAATGAAATTATGAGTCTCAGCAATGCTTATGAAATCAATCCAATACACAAAGCAAAGTCTAGAAGTGGTTGAAAATTTTCTAAGGAAAGGAATTTGACAGTCATGAATCAGTGTTGATTCATTAATTGTGTCCCAGGTCCTTGGTTTGGGATTCTACTGAATGGTTCATAAGATCCAATTGAATTCTATCCCTGTTTCCTGGCAGGCTTCTGGAGGTGTTGGAACTGAAAACCTGATTTCTAACAGAGCTGGTAGAAGAAGGACACACTTCCCAGCTCTCTCATAAGAGGAGTGAAAACCCCAGGGATACCAGGGACAAACAACTGCTAAGGGCACCAATACATAAAGCAACTGGAAAATCTCCCAAGTAGCAGAATTCATTTCAGAGCTCCATGGGTCACTGTTTGGAAAATAAACATAAAAGCAAGATGAGGGGAATGTGGAAAAAATGAGGAATAGCTAGGACACCTGGTGGTAATTGTGAATTAAAGAACAAACTCATTTTTTTTTCCCCAAAAATTCTAGTTTGGTATTGGAAAAGAAGCACAGGGCCAGACTGCAAAGTCCCTCACTTATGTAGTATGATTACTGATGCCAATAATATCTCGCCAACTAGATAAAAATTAACATGTTTCTTTGATATATTTTGTTTCATTCTTTTTTCTTAAAGGACATTCCCCACAAAGAGAGAAAACTTTAGCTCAACCCTTACTGCTTGTTAGTCATAAATAAGCAGCACAGTTATATGCTAGATGTAACTTCTGAAATCTGTGTCATATAAGATGCACGTACCTCAGTGTTCATGGGCAAAACCAAACCAGTTTCCTTGTAAAGGAATGGATTTTTTTTTCATTAGCCATTAACATTTGTTGCTAATTAAAATTTTTTTATTAGCTATTAACATTTGTTGCTGTTGTTGTTGTGAGGTGGTGCCTAAACACAAAATCTGAAATGTCTGATTGATGGAAATACCCCAAAGTAGTACCATAACTCAATACTATGCATTAATGCCAATAAAAGGTTTGATACACTGAAGCATTTACAAAAGACATTTTTAAAATCTTGCATATCATCATCATCATAGAATAAGTAATATTATCTAGATATAGTAACACAGAGCTATGAAATACACGAGCTAATTCTTATGAGTGCAAAATATAAATGATAAGAAAATTCACAAAAGTAATTTCAAAAGTCTGACTAGTAACTGTATAAATGAATTTATTAAGATCACATGATTAGCAAGTCTTGTGGAGTACTTTATATTAGTAAAACTTATGCTACTTAAAATTTTGCTGTTGTTTAAAGGCAAGGTGTGGGTTTAAGTAAATGGTAATTTTTAATTGACAAAACCCCAAATAACTACTAACAAAACCAATTATTTAAAGTAAGTGTATACAGATAAAATATGTGAAATGTATGCTGAAGATAAAATTATTATTATAACAATCTTAAATCATAAAGGTAGGAGGTAAGTATTAAATGTTTTTACATTTGGCAATTTTTAGAGAAATAGCAATGTGATTTACTTCCCTAAGGGTAAGTCAGAATACTACAATTAATGACATGTTAAACATACATACGGTAAATAAAATAAATCATATTAAAAGTAGGACAAAAGCAAGAAAACTCTGTTGAGGATTGAGTTCTTCAGAGTTTAAACCAATAAGAGCCAAAAGTTAGTACTATTGTATTAGTAGGAAAAAGTGAGTATTTAAAGGAAAGTACGGACACACCTTGTTTGTACTGAGGAAGATGAGAGAGGATTGAGATGTAATATTGCTGTTACTGACAAGAGAAAAGGAGAAGCCTTCCTCTTATACATTGGGAAAGCTACAGTTCAGCATGTGCACGTGCACTTCAATCAAACACAACAGTACAACTGTGAAATATCAGACATGTACACACCCCCATTTCTTACATCATTATCCTTCTCCATCACTAACACCTGATGAGATACTTAGTTCACATCTGCCCTTCACTTCTCTCAAAACATTTTCTTTCTCATTTTTTAAACACAATTCTAAGCAAATCACTTTCAGAACAGTGCTTAAGTGTTTCTTGCCCTTCCCTACTTCTCATTCAACACTACCATTGCTCCCTCCAGTAGAAATACATGTATTTTTAACTAATTTGTAGCCTTAACATTCTGGCCTTGCATAAACCTGTGTAGCTCAACAAATTTTCTAGCAGTAGCAACACATTTCATGGCCATTTAGAAGGTCTTGTAAGTATAAGCTGTATGAATAGGTTAGCACCACAGTTTTACAAGTTGCAGATCCAAATTTCACATGGTTATCCTCTGTTGGATGCTGCTGGAGCACTGTGATCTACAAAAACAACCTCAGGAGCAAAAGCCATACTCAAATGTGCACACATACAGACAGACATAAATTGGCAAAGTGACTCTTGTGCCAAATACAGATTAAAAAAGCAATTTCACATTTACGGTCTTCACAATGCCAGGAGTGCAGAAGCAGAGCAATGAGTTGGTAACTCTTACATTCAGATCTTACTTTCATTTGGAAACAGGTTAGTTTGATGACTTTAAAATCAAACGAAAAAAAGAAAGTTGAAGGATAGCATTCCTCTCCTTCCTTGACAGGAGAAATAGCCAGCCAATTATTTATGTCAGTTTTCATAATATACAACATAAAAGCAAGACACATCAACAGCCAATGAATAGCAGAGGACCTGTGTTTCTGAATTATATGCACAATGTGACAGGATATATATAAGTATACTGTGTTTATACAAAAATAGATTCAACATTTAATGAACTATGTTTTGAATTCTCCTAGGCCAACTTGGTAACAGAACCTGGAATTTAAACTTTTTCCACAGTATTTTTCAGATATTGGTTTTCAGGCTAATTAATTATTTATGCTAAAGAAGAGCAACAAAATTAATAAGCCGTTTCATCTATACTCTCCTTAATTTTATCTCTTTTTTTATTCTTTTGATCTGCCATCCAGTTGCCAGTGATTCAAATTTCATTAGTCAGCATTTTATAATTCCATGTTATGAAATATAATAATTTCAACTTGAGACAGTCACTTCACTTAAGTATTTGCTTGGAAACAGGTCCAGTAGATGAAGTTGTCTTAATCCAGTTTTACAGTCTAGACCCAGAACAGAACAGATGAAATATAAATAATTACTGAAATGTTGCTTTCATCCTGCGCAGTGTGTCCTGAATTTTTCGAGAATGTTTTTCTGCTGGTATCTGATGGAAGTTAGCACAGTTGTCAGCTGCCAAGGCAGAAATGTCTGCATCTTTAAAACGAGTTATTCTTTGTCTGAGGTAAGACTGCAGCTTGAAGTCTGGTGCATATGTATAAGGATTCTCTTGAAAGGCATGAACTTGGCTCACAACTTTTGCAATATTTCTTGTAAGAGAATATGGTAAAAGAGATTAGTTTGTTTTGCTGATGATAAAAACAGAAGCATAAACCAAAAAACAAACCTTAAAGGAAAGTCAAAGGCATCAAGCATTTTGTTCCATTGTATATGTACCTCTAGTTACATGTCTAAACAAATGAAATTATTTGAACTGTTAATTGTGAAATGCTGCATTAGCTTTCATTATCTCATTAGACAATAGTATAATAAAAAATAGGGGGGATATACACACATAATTAAAATAATTACCTAAGTTTAGTCCACTTGTGAGCTCCATTTGTCATTGTGAATCCTCCAGTTTCAAGTTGTTGGACATGCATAGCCAAAACATGGGCTGATGGAATTGTTGGAAGAGTTTTGAATCTGTCTCCTTCCATCAGACATAAGCTGTCACTTTTTAAAAACACCTAGTTAAAAAATGCACACAGATTAATCTCACATTCAATTTTGGGGAAGTTTTTACAAGTTCTCTATGTACTTTACATTCTCTATTTGTCGTGAATATTAACTTTTGGCACTGAAGTTGAAGACATCATTATGAATTCATTTGGTGGCAAAGTTTTTAAAGTACACAAATAAAGTAACTTTAATCAAAAGATATTTCATATGTAATTTCAATTGTCCTAAATCACAGGCAAAACTGCATTTTAAAACCTCACTCTATGTTTCAAAATCATACAGATCAATAAAAGAATGCCTATAATAAAATAGGCATTTAAGATTTTTCAAAACACATTACAGCTGCAAAGTTTCTGCAGAAATCTTCTAATGCAATGTAGCATATCTAATGTTTTAGCTTGCTTTTGAAATTTTGATTTGTCACACAGGATACATGTTGAAGAAATACTGAGATTAAAATCTATGTAAACTCTTGGATTAGGAGTAAAAATCAAATTAAACTCATAATTAAAAGTAATAATTACTGTTTACATCCTGCAGAGACACCCATTTAAGCAGATCTCGCACCTTCTCCAACCCCAAAGATGTAATTTTGCATTAGGGACTTTATACTCTACCTCAACAGCCTTGAGTTCCTCCATTATCTCAGCTACTTTTGCAGGTAGAATTTTCCAGGCCTTACAATAAAACAGAATATATTTTTGTTTTTCACATTAATGTCTATATTGGAACAAGATTATATTAAATAAAATGGTTAGAGAACAGGGTCCCAGACTTACTGGCAACTGTCGTACAATAAGATTTTCCAAGCCTGCTAGGATTTGCATTGCAGTAGCAAAATTTCTTTGTTCATAGCAGCATTTTGCTATAAGAAGAAATTTTGATAACAAGCTCACCTGTCGCTGGAAAAAAATAAAGATATATAACATACGTATATACATAGTAAACCTACATAATAAAATTAAATGAGAAGGAAGAAGAGATATTTCCTTTTTCAATTTGTTATCAGAATTGCTGACTGTAGTAACATTTCCCCTCACACAGTTTTTCTCTTCCAGTCACTCAGGTGTCCTTGACAAAAGTTTGACCTGTATTCCCCTCAGACAACCCAGTTCTTACATTGTGTTTTGACACCTGCTACTAAAAAGCATCCAAGACCCTCCTTGGGACAACAAATTCAATTATTGACTGCCCATTCCCAGGTCTATTTCAGAATATTTCTTGCAGGTTTGCTACATAGCAAGTCATAGATAATGACAAATAAAGAACTGTTTTGTAGGTAATAGTACAATAAACAATGACAAACCTTAGTTGTGTGACATGTTACAATTTCAGCAGCAACCCAGGTGCTGATACTGTCTGCGTTTTTTAATAATTGCAGAAGGTACTGGTCTTGTACACACTTTGACAGAAACAGATTACAGACTTTAAGTGAAACTGTCTCAGCAGAAACTGCCCTAAGGAAAATACAGGAAAAAAAAAAAGGCAAAAATAATTCTGGCTGATATTGGATTTTTAAAGAAAGCCTTGATTGTGAAGATGTCAACTTCTAACCATTTAAAATAATTTTCTTGCCATCTTGATTTTATACTTCGTGATGTACATAGTGAGCTGTGGTACTTTTTCTTCCTTATAATTACAAGGTAAGTATATCTGATCAAAAAATAAGTATATATATGATACATTTCTATACATAAAACCACTTTCACCACTCATTACTGCATAATAAAACCCCAGACAATCTGACACAAAATAACAGCCAGAAACCCAAAAAAAACAACCACAGCCACATAAGACTTTGGGTCTGGTATCATGTGGCACCACCCACGTTGTTTCTTATGGCTGAACCCCAAAATCTATATAAACCAGGTGATCTAGCCTTGGCCATTGAAAAACCTGTAAAAAATGAGTTGCTTTAGATGCTCATTCCCTATCCTTAGTAGCAAAAATCTACCACAGGTAGTGCAATTAATAACCACTAATTAGAAGCTAACTGAATCCACTGAGTATGTAAGAAGTAGACCATCATAAAAATAATTAGGTCTATGTGGCTGGATGAAAACATTAATTACTGATGAGCAAATAATTTAAATAGGTTGGTAACCACTCTAGTAACTACACGAAAATTCCCATGTACCTCTGAATACCAATAATTAATGTCCCTAACATGCAAAAGGAACACTGTACAGAGAAGCTGTGGAGTCTTCATCCACCTTCAAAACCCAACTGCACACAATCCTGGGCAACCTGGACCTTGTCTGGACCCTGGGCAAGCTTGGACCTTTTTTTCAGCAGGGTGGTTGGACTTTATATCTTGAAAGGTCCCTTCCAACCCCAGCTATTCTGTAAGACTGTAAATGTCTTTGAGATTTTATATACATGCACACATTCATGACCAAGAATCCCTGATATTTTTTCCCCTGCCAAAAATGAAACCTTTCAAGCAACTTCCAGCACAAGTTCTTAGAAATATTTTGGCTTCAACTCACTTCAGATTTCAAAGAAATCACCTGGCAAATGTGGCTTTCCACATACACGCATGGGCATAGGTACATACCTATATCACGTACAAAATCTCCTGAAATTAAAAAACCCATATAAACAGGCCACCTAGTCTGTGAAAAAATACTAAGTATTTTAATTGTTTCTCTGTTTCTGACTGTATTAAAGTGTGACACTCTAAGTTATTGTGTATCAAGAGAATCCAAGGGTAGTTAAAACAAGCAACTTACTTTGGCACAGCAACACATTTGTCTTTAACACCAAGTGCTCTGGAATTTAGGAAGTGTACTGGATGACATTTTTTAAATACTTCCTAAACAAACAAACAAAAAAAGATAAATCTGCTATTAGATCTAACAGTTCTTTTAAAATGCTAGGAGATAAAAATGACAGAGTATGTCCTCCTCCCACCCCACCTGCATGAATGATGAGAGGGATCACAGCCTAATAATAGCATTAGATATTCTAAATGTCACTGTAGAGATTTCAAGAGAAAAGTTTTAATTCAAAGTCTTATAAAACAGTATGAAATAAGCTTGAAACAAGGTTGGGAAATGGTAAAGAAAGAAGAGACAGAGTAAGAAGATAAATATTACTCCAAATAAACCTAGACCTTTGTACCTGTTGCAGTAGTGTCAGCTGCCAACAAAGCTGTTGGGCACTGCACTCAGTCAAGAGAACTGGTCCCACTTCATCTGCTCTAGCTAAGGTGACTGAAGATTCTTCTGCCAAACTGCTACAGCAGGGCTTTGGCAAAACTGCTGAACCTGTGTGCAGTCGCTCTCTCTGATACTGTGCAATTGGTCCCATGCCTTTGGATAGTTTCCAGTAGAAGTTCTGTAGAAAAAATAAATGTAAGGTTACAACTCCTCTAAAACAAACACTAAGTCTCCCCTTCATGTAACTTTCAAGAAAGTGTTGTTAAGAGAAACATCTTTGTGCGTGCAAAACTCTTCAGCTAATCTTCAAGGTTAGCCCAGAACAAATTGGTTTACTCAACACTGCTATTTTAAGCTAATATGATATGCACAGTGGATGAGTCTAAGCAAGAGACTGCCAGATCTCAATCAACAATCAGTATTTAAAACAAACCTCTGTGTATTCAAGCTTGCTTCCATAAAATATTTTACTTCTCCTTTTTGCTCCATGTTCCTCTATTCTGTTTGCCCTTTCTTGGCTGAATCCCCAGTATACCCATGGAACTGTGCACCTTTATCACAAGGCTGATGTTTAATTCAGCTTGCAAATTATTGATACATTTGACTTCCACATGTTATTTTGGTCACTCTGTAAAGACATCTATTTTTGGGAAAAGACTGCAGCAAGTTCAGACAAGTTCTTGCTACAAGCTTTGAAGTTCTAGCAGGGAACCTTGTAGCTCTTGCTATTTTCTTGTATTTCTACTCCTACAAAAATGCCTAATAAAAAGCATTAATGGTTGACAAGGAGGCAAATGTGTCCTAATAACTATAATAACTAATAACTATGCTAGCGTCAAGAACGAAGAGTTCTACTCTCAAAATTTTGATTATCTGATCTGTGATTACTGAAACAGCTGTCAGGAGTTAAAACTTAAGATTATTGTCATGGTTACAGAACTGTCTGGACCTTAGATACTTTCAAAAGAAAATTTAAAATGCAGGTACATAATTCTGGCTAAGTAGATCTGGACTCTTAAGTTGGACACTTCTATTTTTGTCAAAACATAATATATGGAAATGTGCTCCATACATTGCAGTCTGAAGAAAAGACACACCTTTCTGGAAACATCTTCTGACAGCTTTTTACATAGGGAATGTAATGTTTTTCTGCCCTCCTCAGTTTCCTCTTCACATTTGTCCACACCAGAGCACGCATCAGCACTGCAACTTTTCCTGGCAGAGGTGTCCTCGAGCAGTGACAACAAGCGCTCCCCGTAGCCATTTAATGAAGCAACCTGGGAATGCAAAATAGGCTAACAGCACGCAATTTCCCAGAAATTATAAGCAAGTTACAATACAGTTGTAAGATTCTTATCTGTCCAAGACCAGGCATACTGAACAGAGCTGTCAAATACACCATAATTTTTATTTACTTTAATTGTACTTAGGGCAGCTTTTTGTAATAACTATGTTACATATCCCATAACCGACTTTTTTTTTTCTCTTAAAGGATCTACTGAAATTTTGAATTACCTTGGAAGAAATAAATTCTTTTAGGGTACCCAGAAGATCAGTATTTGTCGCAAAGTCTACACTGTAGCAGTCTTCAATCCATGCCTGCAGGATGTAGAAACTGCGGTTACATATTTTGGTAAGGGATGTGGAAGGATCCAGGCTTGCACTGGTGAGAAGAAAAAGAAACTTATTATGTCAAATTGATATCCAATTCCAATTTAAAAATAAGTGTTGACAAAACCCACAAGTTTTATTTGGTATTTAATGTAGTATCTTAAATTCCTAAATTTCATGTCTCTAGAATCCATGGCTCTTGGAAACAAAGCTGAGGTTGTAATTACTACTCATTACTGGATAATTGGTAAAAGTGAGAAGCAGAACTGAGAAGTAAACACATTGTCAGATGCAGTTCTTGCTCTCATTTTACTCTCACTTGTTAAGAGAGTCTTACAAAAACAAACATAAAAATGCATTTTAATTAAATAGGACTTTTGAGAAACAGCTATTTGTTATTGGGAGGAAACTCAATTTTGCTTTGATAATGTTTTTCATTGCAATTTACTGTACCTGGATAAAGTGCTGCTGATTCTATCAAGAAGAAACTGCAAAAATTCTTCTTGTGTGCAGAAATAGCGAAATGTGTAAAGAAACTGCTGTACATAACCTTCTAAAAAGGCATTTCTGTAAAGCACAAGAAAAACTTCAGACAAGACAGAACACATCTTCAACTTGTATTCAACTACAGCAACAGCAAAAAAATCCTCAAACTATCAAGAATAGGCATTTTAAATTATCAAGCTCTTCATAAAACCTTGGTTATTTTAAAAATTATTTTTACACATCAAGTACTGTGATTGCCAACCCTGAAAGCATAATTTGTTTTATAAAGAGTTTCTCTACTTTCGATTTTGTGAATAATCACTTTGACATTTCTGTTACTAAGGCAAGTTGCAATCTAAATAGTATGGAAGAACATACTACATTTTTTTTTCTATTATCTAATTTGACGCTGCTTTAAAACATTTTTATTATAATAACAGCATAATAAGTAGCTACATTAAGCAAGAAAATATTCCCTGTAACTCTAATTAGAGTAGTTACTTTAACAACAGAATACACTTATTATACACACATTAAAAATGAGGGTATTTTATTTTTTTATATACACACACACACACCCTCAAGGTCTTAACACAGGTTAATTGTCTTTTCTCCCTACTGGCTTACAGCTAATCATGAGAGTTTGGGTTTGATGGATGTGGAAAGTCAAATTCCAAAACAATTTCTTCACTTTGTGCAAAATATTAACTACCAGGAAAAGCAGCACTCAGTGTAAGTAACTGGGTCTCAGAGTCAGGATGAACTGGGAGAAGTAGCTGGGAGGAAGTTGCTCCCTCTGCAGCAGAACAAGTCTGAAGGAGCCTCTGGAAATTTCCATCCTTCACACTATTACAGCTAAAGTACCTTAAAACAATACTGCCCTCACCAGAGGTGAAGGACACCTCTGCTCCCACTGAAATCCTGAGATAAGCCTGCATCTTGATCAGTGCCAAGGACTGATTACTGGGGCAATAATCCATAGAACCAAACCTAAACATTTTCCTATCCAGACCTTATTAATAAGAAATACCAAATTATATGATTATATGAAAAATTGTTGTATTGCTGGCAGTAACAAAGTCTTGATTCTATAGCAACTATCAGAGCAAACCTCAAACAAGTAAAAGATAAAGTTTGAAGTTGCCAGTTTTTTATTTATTATCAAATACTTTTAATGGAAGTCAGCTGATCTTTTGTCATTTTCATCTTCATTTCTGTAAATGAGTGTTCACAGAAATAACACAAACTTGATAGAAGAGAGAAGAATTTATTAAATGTTGAGTAACTAGGATTTATCACAGAGGCAAGTTTTTCCTTATTTAAGCAACTATGCTTCAACCCACTCCAAATTCATGTGTAAAATATACTATACCTAGAATATAAATAAGCCATTAAACCAAGTGGTGTACCAGCCTGCAGAACTCTCACTCCATTTTGATTGTTACACTGGTGTTTCTCTGTGTTATAGTAAAGGAGCAATGATGATTCATCCATAGGTGCCATGTCCATGGTGTCAGCTTTCCCATTGTGAATGACTGTAGGCAGCACATAGGATTCCACACCCCACTGCTCTGCATACATCATCTGCTCAAAGAAGCAAGGACATGGTAGAACAAGAAATTAAAGAGGAAAATTCACACAAAATACAATCAATTTAAAGACAAATTGTATTTCATAAAATTGATTTTTTTTCCTTTTTAAATAATACTAGTAACAATTACCTTTAATGATTCTTTTAGATCTTACTTAATTTGGCAGAAGGACACAAACCATTTCACATTTCATATAGCGATCTGAGCAGCCAGTTACACTGATGCAGTAATTAAATGACAAATGAAGCACAAGTGAAATAAAGTCTGACTTGCCTGTACATATTTCTTTACCAGTTCAAGAAACTGCACTTTTGATTTCATCTCCTGTAGCTGTCCTCTCAGTTTGGGCAACATAGATTTAATTTCAGGACCTTTAGATTTAAAATACATGGCATAAGAACACCAATGATTTATGGAACAGATCCTTAAAAGTACCATGTAGCCATTTTATTACTGGCAAATTGCTGTAATCTTACCTTTGCTTCTTCTTTCTTTCTGCAATAGTTTCTGGTAAAACTTTATGGTCTTCCTGTAATTTTTTGTCTCCATCATTAGCAATTGTTCTAGTTCCTTTTTAAAAAGAAATAGGATAGTATAAGAATTGTAAGCAGAAGGTGGATCTAATAAGAAAGTGAAGTTTCAGAAGAGAATTATTTTGTATGAAGACAAAAGAACATCCAAACAGACAAGAATATGATATTAACAATGAAAAACTACCCTTCACATCTGTGTTTACAGGCAAGATACAGCAGGGGTTACCTGCTCCCAGAAAAGCATTAGTGATGTCACAGTTCTACAGCTTAAGAACTGGAACAGGTTTGCATATGATGAGACTGTGTGGAAGTTTGTCTGAATCTGGTCACACAAATACGCCTTTAGTTATATTAGCACTTCTCTGGTTGTTCTCAAGAACATTTTTAAACTTAGAATCAGAAGTCATCCAGAATTAAAATCTGTATGTTCTGAATTTAGTGCAGGCCCCAGAAACACTTTAAACAGCTGACCTATATTTGCAGCAAGAACTGAAAGTCTGACTGAAATCAATGGCTTCCAAACAAGTATAATTACATGATATTATACAACCAGGTCAGAAGGCAGACAAGAGACCTGTTCTAGAAATAAAGGACATATAAATTTCAAAGTTCAGCTTTCATATTTTCTATTTAAATATTTCACAAAATTGAAAAAATTAAATTTCTATAGAATTATTATTATTACTTAAGCAATGAATAAAAATGAAAGTATATGAGGCCCCTCAAAATATATAAATTTAAAAGTAAAAATTTACATTTATAATTGTTTGCATATCAAAGGTTTCATTATTTTACCAGCCAGTAAAAACTGGGCCATCCACTTTGGGTTCAGCTTCTGGTTTATTATGAAACAACAAACATGATATATGTTGTGCTTTATAAAAGTGGTGACTTTTGCACTTGGGTCCTAAGTTAACTACCAGTGACCTAGTTACATGAAACAGCATTTTAAATGCAGTTAGTTCACAGAATGCAGCAGACAACTCCCACAAGCAGAGTGATCAGAAAACACACAGCTCACAGCTAACATATCAAACAACAGATTGGTAAATAGGTTAGCTTTAATGGGATGGACTTGCTAGAAATTAATCTGAGCTTAAGAAAAACCTGTCACTGTTTTTCAGAAAAGCTCAAAAGGTTTAACAACATGGTTCATTAGCATAGAGTCATAAAAGCCCCCTGGATTTTTAAAATATGTACTCCTACAGAGGCTTTACATAGAGAACAGGGAAAGCACAGGAAAGCTACTAGCCAGATTCTAACTGGAAGCTGTTCGCTTCTACTTCAAGATCTGCTTTTGCTTCATCAATTAAAGCAAAATCAAGGTGACTAAGAGACTATGTAAACAGAAAGGGAATCAGAAGGAGTGACCATTTGGAATCCGGTGGACAAAGTGGTTTGTCCCCTAAAATATCTGGGGGTAAGTAGCAATGAAGTCAGGGGCAAATTCCCTGTCTATTCCACATTTTCTTATTCAGGTAGGTCTAGAGTATAAAACCTTTTGATGAAACTCTATGCCTGTGATGAGCTCCAGTTACAGTCATTCTTAGCTCTTTTCTATAGTTTCTATAGTCCATGGGGTTGGTGCAAAGGGCAGACAGTGCTTTTCCAGTCAGCTTTAAGAACAGAAGATCAGTGATTGCACTTTTGTGTCAGTGGGCTTTATTTTGGAATACTACACCTCTACTGTGCTTTATTGCTAAGACATGACAAATCTTGAGGATTTAAAACTGCTTAAGAGTCAATATTTAAAAGAAGAAAAGGTGTTTTGACTTACTACAAGAGAACACATTTTATTACACTTTTAACCAGCAAGATGTATCTTAATGATTTAAAATCAGCGTACTCACCACTTTTTTAGCATCTATATTTTGTGACTCACTTGATTTCTGATTTCCAAGGTTTTTCAAGTAACTATGAACTTCTGAATCAAAACATTCAGCTCCATAAAATGCACTGCTCCAACCAGGACTACAGCCACAAAAGTCAGGTAGATTGGGAGATGCCAAGTAGCTGTTTCCAGCTATCTTTATCATGGCCTGTTCCTCCAAACTTGCATTTTCTTCTGAAAAGCCTAGACCACAGCCATTGCTTTGCAAATATTGTTGCTCTTTTGCTATGGGGATTGTACTCTGCAGAGTCGATTCTTTTTTATCCAAAGGTGACTCATCAAAATTCATTTCAACTAATGATGTTTTTATCATAGGCTCAGCCTTCACATCAAAGTTTGCTTCCCCTTTTCCTAAAGAAGGTGTGTGGGGGAAAAGAAAGAATGGTCATGTGCTGTAATGCATGCTTTGTTAAACTTCAACATGACACATACAAAACACTATTATGAGACTACCTATGCACTCTAACAGTGGGTTTAGATGCTTATTGTGACTTTACATTTTTTTTCTCAACTACACATTGTAAAATGATAAAGGTTAAAAACATTTCAGAACTATTAAGCAATAGTTAAACAATACATTTCTGAAAAGTACAAAGTATTTTCCATGCATATGCAACAACATATTTAAACAACACAGAGAAACATTAAAACAGAAATTAAATATGTCAGACCTAAGCACGTATTAGTAAAATGCTTAGCTTTTGAGTTTTTTCCCATCCATAAGTCTTGAAACTTTTATTCCATATAGAGAGGGAAAGAATACTTGATATAGCCAAATAGATGTTAAACTTCCTACTCCTACAGGACTCAATATCTTGAGTTATGATGGGAGTTTTTTGCAGTTATAACAACTACTACCAACCTTCAGGGACTGAGGCGACAGCTAAAGGTTGGTATAATGCTGACAGGACCATTTATATCTGCCAGAAGTCTCCCTTTTCACTTGAGCAACCCTCCAGGGCTTAGATATGCCACCTTGGAGTCAAACAAACCTAAATTCCTGGTGCAAAGAAATCACACATTCCACAGTAAAGTCTAGCTCTACATTTGCAATCATTCTGAGCCAAAAATGGAAAATTGTTACATTGAACAGTAGCAGCCAAGTGAAAAATTAAAAACTTATGTTTTGCTATAAAAATGAACAATATAAGTATATGAGCCCTTCTGTAAAGCACACATATTTTCACTTTTCTCAAAACAGAGAAGTAACCAAGTTTAAATGCTCAAATTTGGATGAACTACCTTGGAAAAAACCTCACACTGGTAAAACAGCAACCAAATAGAAGCTGTCCATCAATGCACCAAGCCTAGAAAGGGTAATGGCTTTATTATAATATCAGGATTCACCAGCCCCAGCTCAGTTTTGAGTTCAGTTACTGAAAGATAGATATTTTGTAAACTTTCAATCACAAAGTGTGTCAGAGAAATGTAAAACTCAAATCAAAGAAGTATAAATAAACAATCCACTAATATAGTAGACACTAGAATATCTACTCAAACACAAGGAAACGACATACAGCAGTTACCATCTTTAGGGTTTTCAACATAAACATCTGTTTAAATAAAAGTAAGTAAAAATAAATTACATCCCACAAAATAACATTGGGTCATATGTAAGCCTCATAGAAAAGGCATTTATGTCCTTAAGGCATTGATAATGTTCAGATTCAGTGAAAATGTCTGTAACTGTTAAGGAGAGTGCTTTCCTGAAGACACAGGCAAAGTGTCTCAAAGCTTATGTCATTGATAGTTTCCCCAGCACACACAAAGATCTAGAAACATGAAATCCCTTCTCACCCTCTGTCTGATCACTGCTTGCCAAAAAGCTTTCAGATTTCTTCACATCTTGTGATCTATTGTTACATTTTGCTTCATCTGCCTCAGTTATGCTGAAAACACAAGGAGACTAGGAAAAATTAGTATTTCCTATACTTTTACATTTACATCAGCAAAATGAGATCTTACAAGTGACTCTATCATGCACATAAAAAGGGCTTCACAGCATTTATCTAATTCCTAAAGCTTTCATGTTCAGCTTCAGTTGTTATTTTATGAGGAAAAAATGTTCAAAAGGCTATTCAAGCAAAATAAGATAGAAATTTTCCTGTACAGCATTTGGCAAAACTCCAACAGAAGTATCAGAGCACACACAAACAGAAGGCATAACTCCAGGCATAACTACAGACTCCAAATTACTGTAGTGGGTTTTTCACTCAGGATTCAACGTCTGGATAAAACTGACTCTAAGTCAACCCTAATTAGAATCATAATCTTCAAAGCAGCTAACACTAAAAAACTGCTATAGTCTTTGTCAAACTAATGTTTAAGTAAGCAGTGTCTGAGAGATATTTCAAGACAGGCCTTACATGGGATGTAAAAGCTAGACTTGTATTTTTCTCTGGATAATAAATTAGGATCTCTCACTGTCAAAAACTACTTTGTAACAGAAGTTCATATACAGGATAACCCTTCATACATCTCAGTAATTCAGCTGCAACAGCTCAGGTTTCTCCTACCATATCACTGAACTTTGGGGAACTAAGGGCCTACCTTCCAACTTATTTTCAGTATCTCCTTAAAAATCCCAACGTAAATGTGAAATAGGCCAGCATACCTAGGTTGGGTATTTGGAGGTCATAATCTACTATCTCTGAAATTTTCTGTAAGATTTACACACCTTTCAACACTGAAGTTTTTATAAACTCTATCTACTAAGCTTCTTTGTCAAAATTTCAAACTTGTAGTTCCAAAAACCCCCAAGTTAATTTTGACATAAATTGATTACTTTTTTAAACAGTATTCAGCAAGAAGCTTTTATAAAAAGTGTGCTACATTTGGAGGCTGCAGTCAAACAAGAATTTAAAAATTATTTTTCAGGTAGATACATATGTCATTGAAGATTAAATAAGAAAATGAGAAATAAATTTAGCTGTTTTTTGTCACTTAACAGCCTACTTACAAAACACTGCCAGGAGGAACACCGAGTCAAACTAAACCAGTTAAGCAAAAAATTTATAGCAAAGCTATATTAATTTCCTTTTTCTTGGGTGTGATTAGAGCATATGATATATAAAGAACTAATATCAAACAGAATAAACAAACTGAACAGTAAGAACAGTATACTTCTGATACAGAAGTATACAGAAACGGACTCCTTCTAACAAGACTATGAAGCTCTCCATCAATGGTTTTAATTGATCAGAATTGGGTTTACATTATTCAGCTATCCTAAGATGGAGTTACAGAGCAGTGTGGTAGAATTTTTTTTTGACTGAACCATTAAGCACTATCTGCCAAGGAGAGAGTTTGAAAAACCTCAAACTGAAATTATCAGTTTACAGGAAACTAGTATGAATACCTGAAGAGAAAAACACATATTCTTTCCTGCTTCTATGAAGTAGGGATAAAAGCATTAAATTCAAATGTAAGAAGGTAAAAGTATGGTAGGAAAAACACCTACCAGAAATGTGAAGATCTTCCTCTATTTACTACCTGATAGAGATTCTCCAGTAACTTTTCATCCCAGTAGAGGTCACAAAACTTCTCACAAATTCTATCAGAGAACATACCAAACTTAATTTCCTTTAAGTTTAAAATGAAGTTACCTTGTTTAAAATAAAAAGAACAGAAACAAATAAAAGAGGGAGAAAAAAGTTAACAGCAATATTCTTACAAATCAATGATAATAACATACAGAAGAAAATGCACATACCCATATCAAAAACTTCAGCTCCAGTCTCTAAATAACCATCAAATGCAAACTCCTCTTGTATAAGATGAATCACTTCCTGCAGTAAAGTGTCACTTGTGTTCTGATGGGGCAGGACTTTATCACTGAACAAATTATAATTATCTTTACTCACTGAAGTACATGGTGTGTGCTCTTGCCCAATGAAAAAACCATTTATGCTGGTAGCACAGTCAGTTTCTTGGCAGTTGGTTTGAATAACTGGGCTACTTTGATAAAACTGGTTCTCTGTATTAGTAGTCTCTCGACTTTGCAAATTGCAAAGGGAGGCATCATTTTCTGCTTGCATGCTCATTTTATAACTTGCAATAGTACTTGAAAGTAGCACTGGCAAACTGGGATAGCAATCATAAGCAATTCTTGAGCGAAGAGGTTTATTTGGTATTTGCTCTGATACAGCCAAATGTACTGGTACGAATGTCAGAACTCTTTTCTCTGAGCTCTGTTTGAGAATGACGTTATTTATATGAAGAAAATTAGGAGATGTAGGACAAGTTAAAGAGCTGAGGGGATCTTCAGGTAAAATGCTCTTCTCTTGTAGAACATGTGAGGAATCCGATGGTGATGGTAACCTAACTGTAGAAGTAAATGTATTGCCTGAGTTTTGCTGTTTTGAAGACATCTGGAAGGAGTGGCTTGGAACTTGTAAATCACACCCAGGTGTTTCAGGCACAGTTTCAACAACACCTGTATCTCCAATACCACAGCTTTTGGAGTCATCTATATATCCTGATTTGTTGTGGTTCACATGTTTTTCTTTCCTTGTCTCTTTCTTGAATTGGTTAGAAACTGGTGTCTGAACCTCGCTGAAAAAAACCCAAAGATTTATTTTAAGGAAAATTCAAGTAGATTTAACAATGAAACTAAAGCTTTATTTTGCTTTAGGATATACTAACTTTGTTATATTTGTGTCTTGCTGCAAAATAATAGGCTTAAAGTGAGTTGCAGGAGAGGTGAATGCAACAGGTAATGCTGCTTTCTCACAGTTTAGTGAAATCTGACATGGTACCGGTCCTTTAACTGCTACAAGTTTACTTTCATTGGTAAAAGGCACAAATCCTAAAAGCAAAAAAACAGAAAGATGATCAATATGTAAAATACAGATGTAAAGTAACAATCAATTTAGATAGAAAAACAATTGCATATTGGTCTGAGAAAATCTTATGAGGAGAACTGAACTAGAGAATACTAAACCAGAGTAAACATGTCAGAACCTGTCTGCTTACCTAGACTTGACTCTGAAGGGTCCATTTCATGTTTCTCATTATTAAACTCAAAACTGACCCGATCTTGAGACAAGACTTCTTCCTCAACAGCCTAACAATAAAAATTGAAGTCCAAATTGATGTTACTAGCATTTTCTTTTTTCAAATTCTGCTCGGCACATTACTTTAAAAAAACCCAATCCTCATATACAACCTAGCATATTACAAAGCAGCAATCTAGCCATGCCAAGGTGAGGAAGTAAAAAAATTACATACAGAAGTCTAAGGACTGGTAGAACTGTTTAGAAATCTTGATAACTTGGTGTTTTAAATCAGAACCTTAAGATAATCAAAGTTTTGAACAAACTCAGTTCCATGGATTGATTGAATCCTGTGTGCATTATATAAACACATTTGAAACACAAACAAAAGCTAAAAATTACATTTTAATTTCTTCTGTGGGGTGCTAAATAAAAAGAGACATTATGAAATTAGTTACTTGTTCTTCACCCATACAGATTGTGGAGTCAGAGCATCACAATCTGTGATCACTCCAACAACAAGAACTATGAAAAGGCAATACTTACAGACTACTTGAAAATTAAAAAAAAAACCAAAACAAAAACCCAACCAAAAAACCACAAAAACAAAACCAAACTCAAAATCTAGCTACACTTGCAGGGGACAAAATCTTACTGGAATACATTTGCAGAATTAATTGAAAAAACATACATAATTAAAGAAAGGTGGCACTCTTACCTTAAAGATGGGTTTACCCAACAATGTCAAAATATTTTTGCTGTTTATACCTTGTTCAAGTAAATACTGATTGCATGTCTAAAAAAAAATTGTAACTTTCAGTCAGTAAGTAAGTTTTCAATCAAGTGAGGTATTCTTGGACAAGGATAAAGTCAAGATAAATAGTCAATTAGGAGTAATCTAAGTTTAGGAAGTCTTACGAACCTTGTCCAAGTCTAAGCACCTTGATAATTTCAAAATAAACTAAAAAAACAACCTTCTGTGTCCCTAACGACGTAGCTTTAAAAACAAAACTCAAAGTGACTGGTTATGATTTAATTAGATATCAGTCTATTACACGTCTTAAGTTATTACTTTGATTTAAAAAACACTCAAATCAGACTTTAGACACAACTAAATCTAGTAACCTTAAATGCAGCAGTTAGAGAAGGTCTTTCTTCAGGCTTTTTTCTTGCCATATCCAGAAGCAGTTTTTTAAATTTTCTTGGCAATACTAGTTTGTGACTCGGTGGAACACTGTATTTTGCAGCCATCCACAGAACTGCAGCAACACCATAAACACAGACCTATTGGTAAAATGAAAGAGACAAGAAAGATTTAAACAGACTAAAAAAAGCCTCCACTTCAGAAACAATTCCAGCAAATTATCCAAAAATTCCTCGCATTTCCTGCCAAAAAAAAAATTTAAAGTACAGATTACATTTGGCTTTTGAGGGTGCTGATGAAAATCCCAGCCCATTCCAAAATCCAGCTGTTTTAATAATGCATGCAGGATGAGTAACAGTAGCTATTTTTCTACTGGTGGAGCAACAGACATTAATTGTCTTATTCTTTACCTAGGGATATTATTCAGGAAAAAAGTATTTTAGAACCATTTTGAAGAATTCCTTTCTCAAGTAAAAAGATTGCTGCAAGCTTCAGAGCTCTACCATAAAACCTCGGCAGATGCAATTTACTTAAAAAAGGTCATTATAATTCAGCAAGTAAGTGGCACACAGTAATTACAAGCTAGCCAGCACAAGTCATATTTTATAGAGAAGATTACACCTGTCAGAAGAATGAGGCACTGCATATTTATTTTAGCAATTATTGTGCTACCTGCAGCTAGACCAATTGAAGTTGCCCCAATGAGGGACCTTGAAAAGGACTTGGTCTTTACCAGCTTTTTTGTTTTGTTTGAAGAATTACAACTTTCAGAGTCAGATTTAGTCCACTTAATGCTTAGTTTTCATATGTTCTCATGTACTATAAATGTAATTTTGAGAAATTCAAAGCACTAAACTTTACACTGCCTCTGAAAGATATTACAAGGGCTCAATGCACAGAACCTTAAGCACAGTAGTAAATAATGTGTTCCCATAAAACAATATTTTCTGGCACTCTTTTGAGCAAAGTGAACAGCAGTGAACAAAACATAACAAGCAAGTTCACTATAAACAAAATAATCTCGTGAATAGTGCCATTTGAACTATTGAACAAAAGCTACTAATAGGTACAAAAACACCTGAAATGGAGAAAGCAGCTCAATCAAAACAAAAATAATTTTCTTCCTCTTAGGTTTAGAACTCCAAGATTACCCTAATTTTATTTATTTAGGAAAAACTTGCCATTCAAGACATCAGATCCTTCAAAGAAAGTTCTTTTTAATGTTACTGTGACTGACACTACACAGTCTTCATTCCCATACCACAAATTGAACAGATTGTTCATAACTGGAAAGTTATACAGCCATCAGGAAAAAGGCAAAAAACGCCATCAGCTTATTCTATATATAATGTTCTAGAAAAACAAGGAAACAGATTACTTCAGATAGTCTAAAGAAAACAAACAAAGTGGAAAAACTTTAGGATTATTAATTTCTATTGTCTGGTGAAACTGCTGTATTATATTTCAGTTAAAGCTTCTGAAGCCTTTGAAAAACCTGCTTTGGATCAAAGCAGTTTAAGAAATAGCAATTTTAGGAAAGAGATAAAAGTATTTTCTAGTTACAGATAGCTTTATACAAAATTGAATGTTTTTAGTAGATTTTTATGAACTTTTATTTTCTGATTCATGATTATTCTGTCTAATTCCAAAGAACTCATGTGACACAAGGCACATATTAGCTAACCTCTTTTCTTGTTACATAACAGAAAGGCACTGTAAATTCTATTCCCTCAACTTTCAAGATCACAGTGGTACAATTTGAAATTCAAAAGTAGTTGCAGTGGAGACACATTCACCTGCTATTTGACATTTTTATTATCTTTGTTCTAAAAGCTCTTTATGGTTTTTATCTATAGGAAAAAGCTCGAGGAAAACTACATTGGAAAAAGACATTATTCATAATGCTTCCAAAGTGAAAAAATACTGGTAATGATATTTTTATCCAGTCTTCTAAATGTGAATCAAGTTTGGGCTTTTGCCCAGACAGTCTAAAACACAGATCTTACTGTGACCTTCAGAATGGGAAAACATGACTTCAAAGTCTGTCTTACTGCTACCAAACTGAAAATAATTAAGTCTTATGGAAAGCCACTGAATAACAAATTTTCAGCAGTTACCCCAAGAATTCTGGAAGGCAAAATTATAGAAGTAACTAATTTTATGAGAGATCAAGATATTTTAAAAATCCCCACAGATAACCAAGAAATATTGGGAGAAATGATAAATATTTACACAACCTTAGAAGAGTTTAACTTTCTTCTTCAACTAGCAGAGAGGTAAAACTGTCCTTTGATAAAATACAAAGCAACCTACATAACCTACCACATTACCTTCTCAGTATCCACATCCTCTTCTTCAATTTCAGGAGCTAAATAAAATACATCACAAGATTCTAAATGAGAAACGAAATGAGAAACAAAAGTTAAGATGTTTTCTTTCTTCTCCACTTCCCCTGAAAAGAAACAAAAGCTGAACATGCAATGTCTTGTTTTACCTTCAGCTTTCGGAGCAGCAAAGAGGATCCTTCCATGGCAGTCAATCAGCACAGAGTCCAAACATAAGACCACTGAAACAAAACCCAGAAAAGGAGAAGGCATAAGTATCTGTTCTTGTAGCTATTTAGCACTAATAAAAATAAATATTTTTTAAAAAAATTTGCAGTGTCAGAAATTACTGTACAATAACTGATGCTTTAAATAACATTTATGCTATAACAGACACAAGCCAATAAAGAGACAGTAGCTGTGTAATTACCCAAAGCAATTTCTGCAGAACAAAGACAAGCAACTGGAAGTTTATTCTCTTTATATCCAGCATTGAAAATGAAGGTCAAGAAAGAAACAAAACAAAAAGAAATAAATATAATACGTAGATATACTCTGGTCTTCTCACAAGGTACCAATAAAAGACGGTCAATTTATCTTAAGAATTTAAGATAAATTCTCTCTTCTCTTCTCCTCCTTCAACCCCACAAAAATAGAGGGTCATAATTTGGAGAAAGCTGACACACACATGGCCAAATTCAAAACTCCTCTAGGTGCAAGAGGATAAAAAGTCCAGTTTTTCACAAATAGTTATAATCACCACACTTTCTCAGTGATGAAATGTCACATAGTATTTGCAAGGCTATGAAATTTTTCATTGGTAAAAATGAAAAAATGGACTTCTAAAACTATTTTAAATGATCTGAGGTCTTCAGGAACTTAATATTAAGGTAATGAGATCATGTAATATAAATTTGATGTTGAAAATCTTGTGGCAAAACTGTGCCTATCTGTTTGCTAACTACAAAGTACATTTTAATTTAACGTGTTTTAATACATTAAGCCAACTGGCCAGTAATGTAGTCCTCTATTTCTAGGCTACCATCAAATTCATTGTTTTCTTATTAAAAACAAAGTACTGGAAGAATAGATTCTTAAATAGAATAAGAAATTCAAACATTAAATGTATTAATTATGAAATAAAATACTAAAGATGTCTAAGAGACACCCAAATATTAATTCATTAATAAATAATTGAAGAGGTCTAAGAGGAAAAAAATAAAGAAAAAAAGGCAGTTAACATTTTAGCTTTTTTTAGTTACCTGTACAAACCACATCTAAAATTAAATTATTCATTATGCTTAACGAGGTCTACTACCTTCAATAATATTTAAGCTGGACCTTAAGTATCTGTCTTGAAGAGCAAAGCTTTCTCAAATGAGAACCTTCACGATTGTTTCTTCAGAGGCAGCTTCACACCCACTTGTCTTTGTTTGTTAGCTGTGAATGCCCCTGGCCCTGCTTACACAAACCAGATCTCAGCTTGTTCAGTACAATGTAAGAATCCTACCTGGGCTCCCTGAATCACCCATGAGCAACATTTAAGCAACATCTCTGATCAGAGGAGAGGAATTAAGTTAAGTCCCAATGGAGGTTACAAACAACTTCCGTAGCAGACTTGAATTAACAAATACATGAAGAAGAGGCTAGCTTTGGGACATGTTTTCTTAGCCAGGTAATTCCTGCTTAGGATAATGAAAATAGTGTAATCAAGGAAGGATTTGGAGGAAAAGGCTGTCTATATGAATAAATAAAAAATAATCTAGCTTCATTTATTTAACCATGACACATCAGCTACCAGTCTTATTCTACCATTGTCAAGACAAAGGATAATTTTACAAGATATATTCAAAATACGTATCAGCTTTACCTTTAGTATTATTCAAAGGGAACATCAAGAGAACTTTGTGTGTGTATGTGGGCACTGATGTAGTAACACCACTATAAACCTTTCCATAATGCACCACTCCCCTCAGAGTGGTGCAGAAAATCCTCTTGCAGAAACATTTGAAATCTGAAACCAATATTCAACTTCAAGGTAGCTTCATATGTCAAATACAGAATTTTTAAGTAAGATGTCTTCCATTTGGTGGTTTGTATCATTATGTTCCCTTCTACAGGCTACATAAGGTTCAGATGACAACTTTTTAGTATTTTTAAGACATGCATTCAGATACATGTGAGTGCAGTAACAGGCTGGCTAAGCATATTACGTTAGAATCAGAGCCATTATGTGCAGTTATCTGAAACTTTCAGAAACATCAGAAACATGCTATGAGGCTGAAATAACCCTTCTGTTACAAGCTATATTAAATGCTAAGTTTTATGGGTAACAATTCTTAAAGTGCTCAGAATCTTCATTTACAGCATAATTCCTTTTAAGCAGTTTTTATCATAGAAATAAAATAACTGAAGCTGAAATTCAAAGAGATGCAGTGAGTTGCAGATAGTACATTATTATCCAGTTGTTTATATTCACTTACAGGCTTTAAACTCATTCCTGCCCATACTCTCAAAAGCAAGTTTTTTTAAAATCAAGGAAAAGAAAGGCAGGGTGGTGGTGGTGGTTAAAACCTCTGGTCTATCAGAACTGCTATAGGTTTATCATTAGTACAAGCTAAACCATCATTCAGAATGTCCATGGAAACCTAGGATGGTCTTCTGAGTCACACACAACATATTTTAATTTTGTCAAAGGACACTTCCCTCTTCCTCTCCCAGAAATTTACTGCTGATAATTTGTCAGTAAACTGAAGCACAGGGGATGTGGAAAGAGTAACAACAAGGAAGGAAGGAATGAGAAGATCCTGGGTACTTGAAAATGACAAAGTCCTGTACTGTAGAAAATATGTCAGGAATCATTTGTGACAAAGAAATCCAGGCAGAAGAGGAAGTTTTTTGTTTACATATATATATATGTAAAACTTACTTCCTCCTGCTTGATACAAGTTGAAGTACAGATTCCCCATTCCCAAAAGGTCTAAAATTTGTTTTACTGCTTGAAACCTAAGATCCATTTCTGCTGGAAAAGCCATCAAAACTCAGAAAAAATAGAAAAAAGGACATTCATCAATATATGGAAGAAAACTCCAGATTGAGTTTTGTCACAATTTAAGAGAGTCAAAATAGAAATATTGCCTATTATTTTCTGCACGCAAAATGAAAGTCAAGATCCTTTTGATCAACAGAATAAAGGAAAGATTAATAACACAGTGAACATAAATAACTAGGCAAAATACTTGATGATAATTAAGACTGTACCTGGATAATCTATGCAAGTCTGCAGAGTACATAAACATTCATGACATAATGCCCAGAGTTCATAATCTTTCAGAGGCCTACCATACCAGGACAACAGGAGTTTTAGAGAGATCCACTGAAAAAAACAGTGAGGGTGCAGAAAGTTACAAAAAATTATCACATATTAAAAACATTTACTAATGCAATAAAAAAAATCCTAATATAAAACATGCTCAACTTAAAAAGTAAAAATAAAATATATTTATTGCACTTACCAGTAGTGAATTAATACTATTTATTTAAAAAGTATGGCACAGTCAGCTAACTGTATAAATGGTTTCTTAATTGCTTCAGGAAAAGTGAGCTGTCTGGAAGGTCTTTCTTACCATACTAAGGAAAGACTCTTAGAATGTCCACTGTGTAATAGACATTTTATGATGAAACATAATTACATAATTATAGAGACAACACCTAGACTGAAAAACATAAAAAATTCAAATTACTGCCATCAACAAAACAGTCTTACATTCAAAACCTGATTTACCCTGACAGTTGCATGTCTTACCTTAAAGATTTCATCAACATCTCTTGTTCTTCTGTGAAAGACGTTAACAATATTGACAGAATTAATGACAGGTTTATTTGAAATCCCAGCACGTTGTTTTGTTTTTAATCACTGGCTGCTCAATTTGTAGTAACAGCATCTGTTTTTCTGACTATCAATTTAGATTTTGATATCTGGCATAATACCGTAATGTGACAAAGATACTGCTCCATGGAAACTTGCTGTTCTTCAGAGACACGCTTTACATTTAGTGATTTTTTATTTCTGGGAATTTAAGTATTGGAGATTTATAGTAGTGCACACACACACCTTCCCCATCAAACCGTGCTAATGGAAATGCTTATCTCCTGTAGTGGCTCTTGACATCAGCTGCACTTTTTGATTTCCATCTACCAAAGGAACACTAAAAAATTCATTGCAGGCAGAAACCTCTGAGTGAGAGCAGACCCAAAGAACTCTTTTTAAAAAGAGCACAGCATTTCTTCTCTTGCATATGCAGTCCTAAGAGAGTCAATTTCAGGCCATGTTCGAGAAAAGAATTACCAGAAGTGATTTAGGATTAACTCTGGAAAAAGCAAACATTCCACCCTCAAAAAAAACCCCAAACAAACAAAAACCAATCAAATAAAAAACCAACCTAACTAACTAAAGAAAACCCCAAACACAGAAGTGAAGCACAGGAGACAAACAAAAACCTCTCTGAACTGTTTTGTTGCTTTTACAGACACATTTATATCCCAATCAGTATTTGTAAAATCTACATAGACTAAGGGTCTCTCCCACACACAATGGCAGTATATCATTAACTTTGACAAATCAGCCTCTGCATTGTCATTTACTAAGTGCAATTTACTAAACTAAAATTTTTCATCCTTTTACTGAGATGCTCTTTGGATTTTATCATGAGATACGTAATGAGCTGACTATTGCATTGAATTTCATAAAGTTCAACAAACAGAAATAACTTCAGTGCACTCTATGGAGATAAGAAGAACATCAATTTCTGTAGCTGAAACTTTGTTAATAATTTTAACCAGAAGACCTTCTCAAAGAACACAATACTTTCAGCTCATATTGTTTAAATAATCTTTGAAGGTGAACCTTCAAAGATAAGATGTAGATAAACTACATTTTTTAAACAAAATATGTCAGGAAACACACCTTCTGATTTTCTGAAAAAGTTTCACATTCTGCCTACCTCCAACAGATAAAAAAAATGAACTTGGTGCTATTATTCTTCTATCCTACACTGTGGCACATTGCAAAAATTAGTAACTTCAGCATAGACAGATTTGAAGCCAGGTGATAAGATTCAGTTTCATTCTCCAATTTTGCTATCACCGGCACCCTGGAGTGCAACATTCTTTCATCCATGTGCTTTTTTACTGTATCTAGAAAAGTAAGCTCTTGAACTGTCTGATAAAAAGCCATCAATCACACAGCAGGAAGGAAAAGGACAGATAATCAAAAGAATGAATTAGTCTAGAGAGCATATAGGATATAGTTTCAAACTGTTGATAGATTACTATCCCTGAGCAGCACTGTTTCCCTCTCCAGAGCACCATGGTTCTCATGTGCCTCAAGTGTCCTTGCTCACAGACACTTTACAAAGAAAGGAGCAGTCCAATCTTCAAATTAACCCTGCACAGCTGACATGAGTGAAGAGAGACCATACGAGACGTTTGAGACTGACTAAAACATTAAGAAGGTTTTAGGAATTTTCTTCTAGTAAGTACACACTAGTGCCACATGTTTCTCTGTAAGAGAATCCCTCCTCTTGAAGTTTATGTCTCTAGAGGCTCTAAAAGCTGCAGCGAAAAAAGATGGACTTCTGTTACTGCATATACAAATCACCTTTCACTTCAGGAGAAGGTGATGAATGGCTAGCTAGGGAAAGAAGAATCTCAGCAAACTGGAGACTGAAGTTTCTTGTACAGCAGAAAGCTGCATAGTATATCTCAGCACCTCTGGGATATCCAAGCTCTTCAGAGTAAGAAAGAAATGACAGAAAGAAAATTAGGTGTGGCAGGAGAGTAGGAATAACCTAAGAGCAGCAGCAAAAGTTTATGATAAGACAGAAGTGTCAATGATAGATTAGAAAACAGAGGATGAAGAGGCACCAGAGAACCTCTATTTTGGAAGAAAAAAGTATGTAGGGAAAGCGAATCTTAGCATAAATGAGAATCATTGCCATCCACAGGATGGCCAAATCAAACTGAGTCAGGAAAAAAAAGGATGCAGTCTGGTTACAGGTTGGTGAACTTCATTTAAATATATGTGCTCATTGTTTCTCTGGCAATCATTCCAAAGAAATAAGAAACTTCAAATATAATATTGTTAGCTGGTATTTGTGTGCTAGCTGGTCTCCTGTCACGCTAATAAATACCTGCAACTGCTATTATCTCTTACTATAATTCACATCTCTCCTTACCTTGATCATATTGATTTTATTCCTGAAAGAAATACCTGAGAAGGTCATTCTTCTAATGTCCTAATTATTCCAAATTCCCACCTTCCTATACCAGAAAGAGAAATGTGGAAGACTTCAGATGAAAACTGAGGGCTCAGACCTGCTGGGGACTTGTGCTTCTAACACTTTGCAGAAGTTACCCCATGTAGTCAAGGTACATGACAAGACATGTTTCATCACACATTTGCATTTCAGGTGAAAAATGCATGCAGTCTGATTCAAACAGTTTTCAAAGGAAAAAAGAATACACTTCTCAGCCTATGGTTATGAGGCAACTTTTATTTATGCCTCAATCTTTAAACAAAGGTATTTAATACAATGCTCCTGGTACCTCACCTCTGAGGTATTTTAACTCAATGCACATTCTAACTCCACTGAACCTTGGTTTAGTAAACATCTAAGTGTAAAACTCCTTATTTAGGCATGTCTCAGGTTTGGCTGTTTTGGTTTTCAATATGCAAGTCTCTGATTCATGGCTATTACTAATCCTAAAACTTAAAAATAAAATCCCCACTCAACCACTAAGAAAAAAAAAATCAGAAGTACTGGAAAATATATGATTAAATGCTTTTAGTCAAACCATCTGTAGCATGCATTATTTCCTATCTATCTATTAATGTATTTTAGCAAAGCAAGCTCAAGACAACTCTTCAGCATTTATAAGTCCACTGCATTTAAACCATCAACATTATTTTAATATTGCTATTAAACATTCATTAATATATTATCACCAGTGAAACTGCACCAAAGAGGAAACAAAATTATAATCTAATTGTCTCTTTCCAAATTTTTTCATTTTCTAAACCATACCTTCTCACAACAGGAATAATATTACCCATTTTTTAAAGTAAGAAAATGTTTTCATAGCATAGAAGTTTTGTCAGAAAATATAGAAATGGCCAAATGAGCTGTTATTGCCTATAGCTACATCCTGGTGCCATTTTGATTTATGCCAAAAGATGGCATTTTAAATCTTACTTGTTGGAAAAGTGATGGGTTTTTTGCAGTGCTGCAAAGATCATCTAACAGTTCTACTTAATCATTGGAACCAGAATTGTAAACTCCAAATTTAGTAAAGCATTCAAACTATGCAAACATAATCTATTTTATAAACATAATGCTGGCATGTTTTAAATAGCCAAAGCAAGACTTCCATCCTTCTTTTCTTAGCAAGTGTTATTCTGGGAATTGACAACTTTTTTTCCTTCAAGTGTTATTTCCCCAGTGTTAAAGTGTCAGTCTCTAGCTACATGGCTTTTCACTTCTCTCATGCTTGACAGGGTATGAATGACCAACAGAAAACAAACTGGCATATGCCAGGTTCCCATTAACCCTTCCCAAGTAAAGGCCATAGCATTTAAATCACAGAGAAACATTTAAAAGGGTTAGAGATGAGACACACCTGATTGGAATGAAACTGGTTAGAGAAATAAAAGAACCCCACTCAAACTTGAAGTGAAAAATATTTATTTATGGCATGCAAAACTATAAAAATTACTAGGAAAACCCTCACAAGATACATTGCAGTAGCCAGACAAAAGCAAGCAAGTATTTTTAGTAATGCTTACTAGCAGTAAAGCATACAACAATAAGAAGCAGTGTTTGAGTATTAGAAAAATATTGTCCACTGGAGAAGTACTGACAGGCAAGAAAAACTGTCTGTTCTCCAGAGTAGACAAGGTTGATCTTCAACCGGATGGGGTTGGTATTGCACCTTCTCTAAACAACATGAAATATTGAAAGGAATGCTAGAGACACCATTCTGAAAGCTCTACTTGCTGCAATCATGCTGATCTGTTACAGACAACTTAGGAAAAAGCAGCCTTGCAAATCCTCTGTGGTGTTTTCTATTTACCCCACAAGGCAGAAATCACATTAATCTGGGCTTCACAAGTCTTGTGCTTTTGCAGTAAATGAACAAACTTAGACTCATGCTTTCTTACAAAAGAAAAGGTATTTGGTAAAATTCTGGCCAATGGGAACTTGAGAGAGAGACAGCAGTTGTACTTTTGCATGGTACAGCTTTTTTTTTTCAGTTGTCAGGAGGTAACACAGAGGCAGCAAAAGCTGCTGTATTTTGGAAGCCTGAGGAATAAAATCTCTTTTCAAAAAGAAAAAAAGAAGCTGAAAACATTAACCCACTGCATTTCTCTAAGAAGACTCACCAAAAAGTCTACTATACAGATCAACAACTATTAACTATGAATAATCTTCCTTCAGAAAACCTTCCTTCAGCTTCCTTTCAGAAAAAAAAATCAAAGAATTATGAGGCTAGAAATTCAGCATTTCAGGGAGCCATTTCAGAAGCCTAGGTATTAATATATTTAAAGGGTTTTTTTCTCCCTACAGCAGTTAAACAAGCAAAGAAGATTTTATTATGTTTGCTTTTTTTTTTGTTAAGACCAACAAGATTTTTCTAAATAGCACATTTTTATGTGGCAGAGCCTGAACATTTGCTGGGATCGTTTACTAAAAAAGAGAATATAGAACATGAGTCTATCAAATGTTTCTTCTATTGAAAAGACAGCTATAAACCTCTGATATAACAAAGAACCACTACCCTGCTGCCTTCATTTCAGATGCTATGTATTACAACACTGCTTAATAGGGCACCTGGAATAAGAGTTACCTTTTTTAATTCACAGTGACTGTCCTGTGAGTTCAATCACAGGTGGAAGCAGGATAATCTCACTGTTACTAAGAGCCTACTTTTTTGCAAGAATGGAATTCTGTTCAGGCTGAAAGGACACTTTATTTAAATTAATGAGGAAATATTTGAATAAAAAAGACTTCAGAATAACCTGAAAATATGTTTTGGTTTACTTTTCTGTCTATCAGTCTCAAGTGCTGCTGCAAAAAAGCAAATGAGATTCATTACAGCTTTTAATTTCATGGAAGAATTTTGGAAAACTATAATTCCAGGGAAGATTATTTTCTTAAAACTACCTTCATGCACCTAGACTTAAACTTTTGCCCTGGTAATCCGGTAAGGACAGAATACAGGTATTATTTCAACATCTTTTTCATCTTTAAAAAAGAATCCCTATCACTACACTCAACTTATGTTCATAAGTGATGGCAGAAATAGGAAAAAAAAAAAAAAAGAAGCATGTACAATAAATGGATTATTTCTCAGAGTGTGAAGAATGCACTTGCAGAGTTTAAAAACTATAAAAAGGATTCAATATGCATACAGTGAATAACCCCCTCAGAAAGCAAAATCATGCCATGTGGTACTTATCCACACTTACTATCCTCCTGAACTATAATTTAATAAGCACATCTGTTGAGGGAGAAAAGACAGGAAAGGGAAAAAGGGACGGATTCTTCAATTAGCTCTGGTTTTTGAGCTATGATGAACCAAAGACTTTATACACCTGATAGTGCTCCAGTGGAAGTGTTTGGGCAAGGTGAAAAGAGGGACAGACAGACTGAATATAATCCTAAGTGCCACTGTAAGGGATGGCTGGAAGATGGGCTGGTAGGCAAGGAGAACAAGGCTGACTTGCGAGTAGACAGGCAAGCCAAATAACCAACATCTTCACCTAATTTCTGGAAACAAAATGTGTGAAGTTTGTGCTGCTCATTTTAATCCTGCCATAACAAAGCTGGAGAAGGATAAACCACCCTGCAGTTATAGCCAGCAGCTCTCCTACCACAGGGATCGTTTACACCTCTGAGTGTGGCACAAGAGAAAACCATCTAGTCAGAGACCAAACTTGTCCACCCTGAGATATGTAATTTGAGCAGAGAAGAGACCATATTACAATTATCTGTCAACAAATTCTGGTAGATTCTCCCTCTCTTATTTGGCTATTTATAAAGACTTAATGCATGAGACAACACATCCATCATATTGTGCACATATTTCAATTCTATAGTGAAACATACATAACAAACAGAGACGTCAATTTAAGAACACAGAACAAATATAGTGTATGTACAATTTCTAAAAACTTAAATGTACATGTAAGATAAAAAAAATGCAGACTTTATCCTCCTGAAGCTGATGGGATATTGCCATTGATTTCAATGAGGTCAGGTTTACAGTCAGAAATTCTGCAATTTTCATAAGCACCTGGGAGGCTCACTGTAAGGTAGTGAAATTTATGCATTGACAGTAACATAAAGAGTTAAAAATACATGTATGTATGCTTTGGTCATGTTCTCTTACAAATGTAATTGCTCTTAAGGAATGCTGCCCCAACACACAAGTGAGTAGACTCCATTTGTAAAAAAAATAAAAAATTAAAATGGAAGTTGATTTTGCAACAGCATAAATTTCACTGTAGCACTTGACTTTTTAATTTAAGAGGAAAAAAGGATCACCATGTTTCCAACATTAACTCTTAAAGTGTGCAGACTAGCAAAATTCCATTTTTTGGAATGCTAAAGGGGACAAGGTGGGAAGAAAACACACAGTATTTAAGTCATCTCATCTCCACATAAGTGACTACAGCAACTATATAACGAAGACTTTATTTTTACTACCTGCTCATTACTTTTGATTTCAGAACCTCTGCCTCCACAAAGATTATCTTCATTATTGTTTGCACTCATCACACCGTTGCTTAATTCTGGTGGCCTAATAATGTTTGATCCATGTCTGTTCCCGCTGGGTTTTGTTGTCAACACTGAATCCATCTTGTTAAAAACTGGCACATAATTTTCATTGGACCCTTGAAAAGTTTCAGAACAGTCTTCCAACACCATGTAGTTGTCTAGCATTTTTGCTCCAGCAATTGACTGATTTGGGCCTTTTAGCATATCAGCTGGTTTTAGCACTTCAGAGGTAGCACCAGAAGAGTCTTCTTTGTGATCAGATGAAGAAAAACCTATATTTTTACCATTCATAAATGACATACGTTCTTCTAGATTCAAGCCAGACACTTGCGTGCATACACATGGCGCTTCTAAATGACGATCATCAACTTGGTGATTCTTTGATTCTATTTCTAGTGGACAACTGACAGCAAACGAATTGAGATTTCCCTTTGAGAAAGCAACCTCATTATTATTGTCTAGAGGTAGTGACTCTTGTGTTACGAAGTGATTTTTCATATCTAGTGGTTCACTGTTGGTTACAGAAGTAAAAAAGTTATTT
This sequence comes from Toxostoma redivivum, assembly GCA_013397375.1. NCBI lineage: Eukaryota > Metazoa > Chordata > Aves > Passeriformes > Mimidae > Toxostoma > Toxostoma redivivum. The sequence continues at coordinate 1,136,570 of VXBI01005669.1, read as the reverse complement.
GTATCTGCAAGTTCGAGTGGTAGCTTTGGAAAGGTTTTCATTTTTCTCAAAGAACCTTTCTTAAAAAGGCCATCTCTCTCCAGGTCAGTAACACATGATTTTATATCCAAAGCAACACTAGCAAAACTGTCAGTATACACTGCGTGTTTGTCCTCTTCTTTGCTCTTTTCAGTCTGAGTTGCAAGTTTAGAATGTTGAGTTTTCTCTTTATCCAGATCAATTTGCATTTCCTTTAAACCTCTTTCTCTGCCAGTCACCATGGTAACTACAGAAGAATTGTTATGACAGGCAGTCGTCACCTCTTCTACTGCAGACGAATCACCTGCAATGTTGTTTTTCTCATTTGAATATAATTTAGATCCCAAACTTCTCTGACATATTCTTCCCTTCCACATGTTATCACAGACATCTAGATACAAAAATAGATGCTTATATTAAATGTGTACTTAAACCTTCTAATCTATCCTAGTAAATCTTTACATTGCTTTTTTCTGCTGTTATGTATCTTTAGTGTTACACAAGTTCTCGATTTCTGAACAAATCACTTTGAATCATAAGGAAAATTTAAAAATTAAGTTAATTAAGAGTAGCATGCCCCTGTTTCCTCATCACCAATCTACAAATATATAGTAATGATTTGTTGTACCCTAGAAAGGAACCTATAATAGGAGATCACACAAGCACAGTCTTTGAAAAATCATTAGATATGTCAGGCATCTAAAGTTTTAGACTAAATACATTTTAAGGTTACCTTGAGAAGCACCAAATGATTCAATTGAAAGAACTCTTCTTCCAACAGCAGACAAGCTTCGACAAATATTACTTGATGAAGCAATCTTCATTTTTTCTTCGCATAATGACAAAATGCTCTAGAGAAAATTAATGTTAAATACTTATTTAATAATATATAGATTTGTGAATTTTGACTAACATGTATGATGTTAATTCCCACAGTACATCTGAATTTATATGATGCTACATTGGGGGTCTTTCTTCTCCAATTCTTTATACTGTGTGTTTCTATTATGTGGTTGAATTAATATCTTGTTTTTACAACGGGCTATTATGAAGCCATTTAATACAATTTAAGTTTTAGCCTACAGTTAGAACATCAAGAACAACAGATAAAAATTATCTTAAATGCTATCCCTTTATGAATAACATAGTGAAAATGCAAAATGCTAGTGTTGATTACTTTTTTAAACAGTGAATGCTTCACTTGAATTCAGTGACACAGGCAGGATGATGAATGTTTTTATTACTGAAATTACATTAAAATTAAACCCTGAATCTTTTAAAGACTGCAAAATACAAATATCTAAAAAAGCAATATTCCTAGTTAGAGAAGGCAATCATTATCGGATCACAAGAAGTAACAGTACTTCATATCTCTATTCTGCAGCCTGAGCACCATTTGACGGCATTAGCATTGGTCTCACACATAATTAACTACAGATATTCAGACATTTAAAAACCTGTTCCTTTGGGCAGGATGTAGAAGAGAGCTGCCTTTTCAAATACATCCCACCATTTCCTCAGCAACTATCCCTAGATAAACACTGATGAGACTTCATACAGCTCTTAGGAGATGCTCTCACTTCCCCATTAACGCACTCAACTGCTCCTCTGCTGTTGTGCATGGAAGGAAGAAATTGGCCCTGTTGGTTCATATATGGGATTGAAGAAGGACAGGAGAATGGAAGACAGGTATCCAGCTGTGCTGAAGTCTAGTAAAATGTCTAGAAAAGTCTAGGGGCTTTCCCTGCAAATAGCTCCCACAACTCTGTTCAAAAGTGTCCAGTGGAAAAGGAACAAAAGGAACATACTCTCAGTGACCCTTATATATTACCCAAGTCCAGTTATTTTTTGGATGATTTAAATAGTCAGCAACAGCTTTCAGGGTCTACAGACCACTTGGAGCCTTTATGTATTTACAGAAAAATTAGTTGCAATGCTTTGAACAACACTGCTTTGAACATGCCAAGGAACAGAGGTTTCCTGGGTGTAGGGACCCTACATCCCTTTCTTAAATGCAATCCAATTATCACACAAATTTCACAGCATAATGCCAGTGCTTTTTTTTCTAATGACACTCTGTCTCCCTGCAAACCAAATATTAAATGGGAAGAAAACAGCTAATGAGAAGATTAAGATCTACCAGTGTATTTACCCAACCTTCTTAAAAATCCAAGCACAGTCTAACATCTACATCTACTTTTCAGGTTGTATATCCATTAGAGTGGGGAAAAGGATGCATTTCTGCAGTCAGGGAAGACCTCAGTTTTCTTGCAAAACCTGAGCATACTGCTTATCAGACGATCTTGATAATTACAGAGATTAATGAGATAGAGATTAATGAGCACACACATGCAGAAATATTAGTATCACTTTCTTAAAAACAAAAAATGACGTAGGGCTGTTTTACCTCAATATCTGGCCTATTTTCAGGATTCTCTTCTTGCATTTGTTCCAGTAGAGTGTGCAGATCTTGCCCGAATTCTGATTCTGTCTCAGGTTCTACAATATATTCTATTGCTGCTTTCAGCGTTGCACCCAAAGAATAGATGTGTGCCTGCATGAAGTTTAAAAAAAGACATTAAATATGCTGCCAATTCTCTCTCTCCTGCCACCAAAGCTTCAAGATCGCATAAGCTTATACTATTTTCAATTTTAAGGTATCAGTACTGGAAAGGTGGTTTAATTTCAATACGACAAACAAAACAAGCTTTGGACCTGCTGAAGCTGCATACAAAATGAAATCTTGTGAGGTCCAGATCGAATTCATTTTTTCCCTTGTCAATAACCAATATTACAAGTATTACACCAGGCTACAATTAAGTATAAAACTGAGAAGCCTGTGTTTGTGTAAGTATTGTTTAAAGTTAGAAGCATGCTAAAAAGTTTGATTGAAGGGAGATTGAAGTGACATTCCTCTTTGCAGGGAAAAAAATATTAATTTGAAAAAACCCCTTTTATATATAGCAATATTCTATGAGTTCTGTGAGCATAAAGAAAAGGAGAAGAAAAAATACAGCATAATACCACTTGTCAGTGAAGACACTTATGACAGAATTTTAAAAAATACTCCATGATTTCCACCTCCGCTTCTCTTAAAGCCCACAACCTTGTGATAGGTTAGGGTTAGGTGAACCAGCAACTTTCTAAAATCTAGTGCTAATGCAGTAGATTTCCCACACAACACAGCTACCTCTTAATTTTAGAAGCATCTTGCTTCTTGGGGCAAAAACAAAAAAGAAAAAAAAAATTAAAAATACCTTTTCAGATCTGCTTAAGTAATGGTATTTTATCCACGATGGCCTGTATTTCATATTCCATTCATAGAATACATTTCAGAAAAATTTATAAGCAAATGTAAGTGCAAGTTTGGATAAACATTTCAACGGTGATGCAGCATAGCCAAGAATTCAAATGTACTGAACACTGTTCTCTGAGGATTACAGATACATACATAAATAAAATTATGACTGTATTTGTACATTAAATTGGTTTTAACACATTTTCTACGCACTTTACCATCTCTTATCTTAGAAAGAAGACTGACTTGAAGGCCAAAAGTAACTTCCTTCCTCTGCCCACCCCTAACTTTCTCATTAAGATGTGTTTTTGTCTCTAAATTGTATGAATTGTACTTTTTCCACAGGTATGCTTGTAGATTTACTTTCTAGTGAGGCAGGACACCTCCACAAAGGGAAGTGTAACACCAGCTATCAGGAAGAGCTGTGTGTGAGATTGAACAATTCCTCTTTTCCCGTCTCCCCTCCATGCCATCCCCAAACCAAGAACACATAAATCAGCACTGACTGCTGGCTCTGAAGCCTTGATTTATTTTGGGACACATCAAGATTAGGACAAGCAACAGAAAAGCAGACTATACGCCGTCTGATCTAGATGGAAAAGGTAATTTTTTTTCTGAAGCAGTAATTTCAGTCTCAAGTTCTTCACTGTTATACAACCTCATCATTAAGCAGAAGAGGTAATTGAAGAGTTTTGAGAATCTCAGAGGAACTAAGACAGGAACTATTATTTTTATTTTGATGTAGCAGAAGAATGAAGGTCGTTCATCTACTCCAAAAGTAAGGGTTACTTTACCCCAGCCCCACTCCCTGTGCCACATAAACTACCGTAACCCACACCGTGGCAGCAGCTCTACTGAACCACACCCTTGACAGACCAGAATGTTTTTTTTTTTTTTGGTAAGATGAAACAGACCAAGCTGGCAAAAGGACACAAAACTATGAAGCCTGAGCAAATAGTCCACCAACAAGGTGATGGAAAAAAGTTTTTCTTCATATACACTATAACCTTTACCTATAATTATTTCAGCTGCAGAAACTGCACTCCACCTAGACTAACAGAACTACTCACAAAGGAAGTACAATTCTTGTAAGTAAATGCTTAAAGCTTGATGGTTTACAGTCCACATAAGTTAATTTGCTATAAAATTAACTAGATAAAAGTAGCATCACTCTAAGCCTGCCTAAGACTGAGGGCCTGAAAAGGTAACTGTAACTGAGAAAAAATAATTTTTAAAAAAATCTAGATTTATAAACTTTAGTATATTTCACTTGGTAGAAGAAATTTAACCAAAATTCCTTCCAGAACAGGAACTTATTATGGTTTTAGGTTTTTTTTTCTGTAGACCATTCCATAAGGTTTTGAATAGTGAAGAAGCATACATTGTAGAACTTATTTCTTAATTTTGATACTGAACACTGTTTTTCAGTAAGTGATGTCATTTTCCATTTCTCAGTGGACAACATAACATAAAATGGAACATAAAGTTTAAAAAAATAAGGAAACAAGGACAAACTTAACTATATAGTACAGCTCCATTTAAAGAGCCTTTTGTATAAATGTAGTATTGTGCTGGGCAGTTTAATATATTGATATTTGTAAGTTTTCCACGCATTTGATAGGATCTGCAACAAGTGACATCACCTCTGTTCCGCAAAATTACTGTTATAGAAACAAAGTAATCACTCCCCTAAGAGCTGAAGTTAAAAACCACACTGCACAAGTTATGGACTAATGCCACACAGACCAAGCCATGTTAGAATACCTGAAGAAATAATGCCACGCAGTCTGGGGACACCTCCGAAGTCAGAAGGTACTTCCATATAGAATAACTTCTGAACAAATAATTTATTTTAGTAACAAATGTATAAGAATTTGCTATTTCTTATAATACAGAACAAGAAAGCCTATTTGAATATAATTTCATATATACAACTTACCAGTTCCAAAAGTGGAACAGAAAGATGAGATTAACTTCAGGGGAACAAATGAATTTGCTTTTGACAAATGCTGGATGTGAACCTTATAGGACATAGGGACAAGGGCAGAGCAACACATTACCTCATCCCACGTTTTCCAATTGATAATTTCTGTTCACAATAGGGTATAGCTCATTTGCCCTAGTCTGCCTTGAAAAGCACAAGTGTCTGAGATGCAAGCAGACAGGCTTCAACTCCGTTTTACTATCCTGTTTTAAGGAAGTTCACTGTGTCTATTCTTGTACAAGAGAAAGGCCAGTCTCAGACTGAAGTAAGATCTTTTTTTCCAACACACAAAAGGTTGCTCTGTTATGGTACTTCCTCTGTCATGCAGGAAAACTAGTTCTGCAGATGGTAGTTTTAAGCACCATAGCTTGTAACTAATTTCCGTGTTAAAACATTTATAGAGAATGTGGACACCTTTTTCAACTTGAAACTTTGTTTAATGCAAATCCCCTTTTTACCTTTCCTCTCTCCCAGCACTCCAGACACCACCAATGCCACCCCAAAAGAAAAAGAAGAAAGAAAACCCAGCTATTTAATCAATTTCCCAAGCTGGCAGTAAACACGGGTAATATTTAAGGTAATCCAACATAACCTTAAGTCTGTTCAAACTGGAACAATGAGAAAATGAGTTTATGATCATCCACTAGGTGGGGCATTCTCCAAGTTAATGCATCAAAATGCTTCTAACTTAACAACACAGCTGGGCTTAGGAAGAAAATTCCAGTTCCTGGGAAAGAAGAGCAAGATGGGTATATGCAATAGATAAAATACATTCTTAAGTATAAAATACCTAATGCTTACTAGAAGTGACTGCTCCCAATGAAAACAATCTCACAAAAGACATTTCAGTCTGCTGTATGGAGAGTAACAAAGAGGAAAGGACAGCAAACAACTTTTCTTCTGGCCAGTCAGAATTGGGACAGAATTGGCCATTAGGGACTTTTTTAAATAATTAAGAGGGCCTTTTTCCTTAATTTCTGAAAAAAAACCCAAACAAAACCACTATCACAAAAAGAAACAAAACCAAAAACCCAACATAATACTCCCCCAAAAAAACCCCTCACACCCACTTGTTTTAAATGCAGGTAAGGAGAAAAGCTTTTTGAATTATAAGCATTTTGCATTCATTACACAATAATAATTTAATAGCTGATAAATAGCATGCATTTCCAGAGAGAGCCAAAAGAAAACCCAAACTCAAAGCAATCTCTTCAAAATTCCTAAGGAGGCTCAGGAGTTAAAGACCAAATGTCACTTGTTACACAAATATATAGACCATGCCAGCAAGACTCCACCACAATGTCAGCTCCAAAAAGGATGGGAGGAAAGGGAGGAAGTCACATTAGGAAACCAGTTTTCCAAATCTTGTCCAAGAGACTACATATCCTCTTAGACCAAAGCCAGCAAATATAACAAGAATTGTAGGTAACCCACTATGGTAAGCATTACTGGGAAGGTCATCATGGAAATAATGTGCCCTTTTAAGAATCCCAATAGCAGCACAAAAAAAAGAAGTTTGAAGAGAGTAATGATTTGAGGTAAAAAAAGACCTTTCAGAAACATGCTGAAACAAGAGAACTCACGTATTTCAGAGAAAAATTTGAAGTTCATGATCATACAAGTAGCCTCAAATCAAAATAACTTTTAATACTAGAGTGGTTTCCAAGACACAAAGGCATAAGAAGACAAAAAACCCCAAAAAGGTAATTCAAAAGGTGAAGTTACTACATTTTTTTTTTAAATGATCAGACTAAGTACTGGAAGCACTTGCCAAGGGCAAGGAAAGCTTCTGCCACCATGTTATCATTTTATATCATAATTGAAATACACTCCAAAAGGCTTCTGCAAGTTCTAATCAAAAGTTACTTGCCTTGCTGCATGCCATTTTATAGTCATTTAACACTACAGGAAGTGAAATCAGAGAACAGTAATGATCTGCTCTAGTTTTAAAATCTGCCAATCAAAAGATCAAGAGAGGAAGTAAAAGCTCCAAGTCTACACAGAGAGTGTGACAGAGGCATTGTTGTATTACTGCTTGATAAGGCTAAAGAACTGAACTTCTCCAGGAGCTCACATTTGCAGACAAAAATTACAGGAAAAAGTAGACAAAAGAGCTTTTGAATAGTGACTGCACAAGTATGTAGCAATTACAAATAATGGCCATTTATATTTTGTATTGAGATTTCACTGAAATACTTCCTGAAAATATTTCTGATTAAATTACAAGTTACAGAAATTGTGTAGAACAATTCTTGGTTTTGACATTCTTATCTGACCCTTATTTGACTTTGCATATTCTTCTTTTTTTTTTTTAAATTGAGATTGCACAGATATATACATATACTTCCACCCTTTCACAATTCAAAGCATTTAAGGGTTCCATTAATGAAAGCTCCAGTGTGGTTTTAAACCTCAAAGTTTTATAAAGAAATTCAAGGTAATGCTTGAGAAAAATACTACTGGGAGAAAACATTTAATATTTACCTATGTCATTTTTCTGTGTAGTCACTCTAGAATACACTACTTTTATGAAAAAGAAAGTAATATTTCTCAGTGAGAAAATGAAAGGGAAATAGGTCTATTATTTTCAATACTTTCCTTCATTACAAATGCCTTTCTGCATAATTGTAATTACTGGACGGTGCTGTATTAAATATTAGCTTTATATTCATTTGGCACTCTGGATGCTTTGATAATTAGTCTGCAGAGTGTGCTAGAAGTGCTCAGCCACTGCAGACTACTCACAAAACACACAGTCTAGCTCAAAGTGGTTAACAAATGCTGGAATGTGCAGTTTGTCCCTTCTAACTACAGCTAACTTTGCCTGGAAAAACTTCTTCCCCAAAAGACTTCTAAAAAAATTTGGGCCCAAAATGCATCTACAGGTCAGATTTTCTCATGGCCAAAGTTTGCAGGTATTTTAACTCTCAAATAGTCTTTAACTCTCAAATAATCTAACAAAAGTAAGTGAAAGCTTTCAAGTTTGTTTATGTTGTTTAGCAAACATAAAGTCATCAGATTATATGACAAGACACAAGCAAGGCTTTGTTACCTAGTCCCTGCATTTTACTGGTTCAGATTTCTGGTGACCTCTATTTGCCTCATCCAGTTTGACCTGAGAAACACTACTTGGGACACCAACCTCATCTCAGTTTTATAGCTGCAGGCTTCTTGTCTGTAACAATTCATACCCACTGTTTTATCTCCATTAATTTCTCTAAGTTTTATCCACATGCAACCTTTCTGCATCTAAGTTTTTGCAGCAAGAATTTCCACATGGTACAACATAAAAAGGCAGTATTTTGTTTGAATCCACCCATGTACATTGTTGCCACCCACTTCTTCATTTCTGAGAGCTGACACTCACTCCATGGCTCCTGCCACAGCACTCCTCACAGGTTTTTAGCAGAGCTTATCCTTCAGGGCATTGTCTTCCAGGCTAAAGAGTATTACTTGAAGTGTTTGTTTCTTTTACAAATGCTGTTTCACCATCTGGTCCTGGAAATTTATGTTACTGCTAATTTTGTCAGGTTGGTCACTAATATATTCTGACACTCTTAATTGAGCCAAATTTTTTATAATTCTCCATAAAGAAGAGTTGCAATGTATGAACCTACTGAAGGTCCTACAAGATTAAAACATGTTCAAAAAAATTACATAGCTTTTTGGCTATGGCTTTCTTTGAAAAACTCTTTTGTATCTTATTCATTTGCAAACATTGCAGACTGTGGGCAGCATTACTGTGTTTTGAGAGATTTGAAAAATATCAGGTTTTCAGTCTTTTGTAAGTTTTGTTTCATGACAGGAGATACATACTGCTTTTAAAAAAATAAATCATAAGATACATTTACAACAGTCTCTGTGCTACCTGCAAATATTTTAACAGCAATAGATTTCAGCTTTCCATGGGACTGTTGATTGCTGTCCATGGAGTAATTTGCCAGCATCTATAGTAGAAATCACTTTGAAAAGAAATATGTCAATTCAGAGCTACACACAGAAATGAAAAAAAGAAATCAAAATTTTCAAATGGGCCTCAATACAATTTCAAAAAGCTGTTGTTACCTTAACTACCGTACTAAAGACACATCTTAAGATACTTACTGTAACCTCAGTAAAGATTCATTTCCCTCTTGGAAGTCACATGAAGTGAACATACACATAATCTTGAGCAAATTTAAACCATGCTATTTGCAGGAAATTACTCATGTATTTGCAGAGTGAAGACACAAATTAAGAACAGGTTTCTTACACTTCCATCCCACTTTTAGGCTCCCTTAATCACAAAGGTCAGGCACCCCAACACAGATGAGTAGCACACCAATTGACTCCTCTCCTGCATGACTGAATAAGTATAATTATGACAGGTAAGGAAGAATACAAAAAAAACCTGCAAAAAACACCCTGCTGAAGACCTCAGAGGTTTAGATAGCAAAAGTTACTCACATTTATCTTTCAAGCTTCTTGAACAATGGTATTTTTTTAAAACTCCCTTTGAAATGGAGTTTCACATGCCACAGCTCTCCTTATGATTTATCAGCCATTAACCTCCTTACTTTTAAGTTACTTGCCATAGGTAATTCATTTATCACTTAATTAAGGTAACACAACTTATTCCCTGTAGGCATAGAAACAAGGGAGCCTGAGAAACTGCTGTGTGCATGCTGAGCAGACTGGCTCTATCTTCTCTGAACTGTGTAGGATTTTTTTTTCATTTTATGGCAAATACAATGTTATTCATAGTACTGAAGTTCATTATTTAAAAAAACTACATTCTTTTTATCTTAAGCCTAAGAGACGGTGCCTACTGGTAAAGTCTGTCACTCTGAGTAATGTATTCACACTATTCTGAGGAATACTTATTACACATTTTGGAGGTAAAAAATTGAATTGCAGCATTTCCAGTTAAGAACACTATGGGCCAATACACTAGAATAGCATCCCAGTTCTTTTACCGTTACATGAATCAATGACATCCAGACTACGACACATAAAATATTCATTACTGTACAATTACCAGTTAACTCTTTCTTAACAAAATAAACTATATAGATTTCTATTTTTTTCCTATCAGGATCATATATAAGATGAAATGCAAAATGTAAAAAACTGGTCAGACACTTCTGTATTTACCTCTCTGCATAATATGTTGTTATGACAACATTTAAAACACCAATTTTCACAGAACAGCTGGAGGTGACAGAAGCAGCCAAGGAACAGGTAGCTCTCATCGTATATTACAGGAAGGTAAATACTTGGTGGGGGAGGGTTGGGGGCTGATTTCAGATCAGTTATGATTTCAGTTTGATTGTTTCACAAGGGAATGTTTTCCGCAGAAGTAAACCTTGCTCCTTCTCTGCTCAAGCACCGAAGCAGTATCACAGTTGAGAGAAAGAAGTTTGCTTGGGGTTTTTGGTTGTTTTGTGGGGCTTTTTTTGCTTTATTTGTTTTGTTTGTTTGTTTGGGGGTTCTGTTTGTTGGCTTCTGGGTTTGATGGACTTTTTGTCTTTTTCTGGGTTTTTTTGTTCGTTTGTTTTATTTTTAAACTTGGCAAAAGGGCTGAAAATTTCAAGAATCCTGAAGTATGTACGTACAAAAAGATTAATTCAAAACGCATTGCAAGCTTATCTAAGAAAACTTAAGTCACACTCAATATATTTCCCAGGAGACACTATCCTCAGTTTCAAAAGCATGTTTGCAATTACTCTTCGAAGGTTTCCTGAAATGCTGTAACTAAGGACACTGACATGTGAGTGACAACCATTTTGTCACAGTTCTGAAGGCTCTGTTGATTAAACCTCAACAACCTAATCCTCTACAACCATCTAATTCACAGTGGAAACTGAACTAGTCTTGAAATTTTATCTGGAGATTAGGAAGCCACCTACCATCTACTTCGAAGTCAATTGTTTCCTGAACCTTTCAGAAACAGTGGTATTTATGAATGTTCTCACATACTGGTGAAATGGCTCTATTTTCAGTTCGTGCAAATGGTAAAAATTAATTGCCATTATTTCAGGAAGTATAAATTATCCAGATCCAGAGTAGCAACGATCATGGATCTGAATATCCATGTAAAACAGACATAAAATTAATGAAAGAGGAATCTTTTGATACAAAGTAATTATAAAGAATAATTCCGTGCTGCCTTTAAGGGTTCAGGCTTACATGTCAACAGCACTGTTAACCATTCTAAGGAGTAAATGATGGAAATAAGTGGAAAGGACCAGAGAAAATTAAGTTCTGCATGTAAGACCAGTATGATGATGGATCCATCAAAGATATGAGTTTGAATGGGAAGCACCAGAAACTGACAGATATGAGGACTAAAGAAGACAATTTCATCCATGGAAGAGGCTGGAGACAAACAACTGATCCAAAACATCTGTGCATCCTTAGCATTAAGAAGCCCAGAGATTTATGACACTGTGCATGTTTAACAGGAGAAAACAATTTCTTCTCTTTTCCATAGTTTTTTGCCCATGATGGAGACTATCCACAAATTTATCCAACACAGCCCTTCAGGCTTCAAAAAAAGTAAATTTCAACTATAAGAACCACCTGTTTTAAGATAGAAGACAAAGTCCTCTCTTCACTCCCAATCTTTTCCTCACAAAACAAAAATTATTAAATAAGATACTTTACAAAATTCTATTGTTCATCAGGGCATAATCTTCAGAACTCTTAGGGGAAAAATTGTATATCTTAATTTTAAAAATGTTTTCTTATAGGAATCTTGTAGCCAACTAAGGAAGAAACCTAAAATTCTATTTGTTTTCATTGACCAGGTTACCTGTACAGTAATTTTTCTTCTAAAGACATTTTTCTGCCCAGGAGACAGACTATTTCCAATAAAAATGAGTCTGAAAAGCTGTTTCAGATTTAGAGGCAAAACTGTAGAAATACTGGCAATATGCTCAAAACGTTTGCTAGCAAAGACCAATATGACAACTTTGCAATCCCAAATTCAGGACTAAGCAACCGGCTGTAGATTTTTGAGGTAACCAAATTATTAATTTTAAGATAGCCTAGGCATTAATAGGAAAAAAAAAAGAAACAACAAAATACAAAAAAAAGACAGATGTAAAAAAAACTCCCAATGGCCTCATTCTTCATTTTGTTAACTTTGTGTAAAGCAACTAAAGGGTGTTTGCTCAGTCCTAAGTTCCTGAAAGAAACCTCAATTGGGATGGTGATGTAAAAGCAAGAATAGGAAGATTCCATTTCCTCTTCTATAGCACAGCAGAGGCAGAGGTAACCAAATGAAAGTAATTTATTTTTGTCACTGAAGGAAAAGATAGCTTTAAATAACGCTCAGAAGATCGAATAGTTTAGACTGCAGGAGGAGATAAGTTACCATTTGCTGATGACAAGCCTTGCTGCTGTTAGATAGAATTAGTCTCAAGGGGAGACTACATGAAACTAAGGGAAACAGAACTAAAGAGAAAAGGCACTAGGTGTTTCAAAAGACTTGCTTCCCACGTCAGATAAACACAAAATCAAAAACCCCTCTAGGAGAACATATAAAAGTTTTCTTTTTTCATCCTGCACTGAGAGCTAAAGAAAGAATGGAACAATAGAGATAATCTCACAGTATTCAAAGCTATTGCTTTAAAAGACTAGCAAAGTCACAAAGACAAGACTTCCTTTATACTGTCTGCTGTTTGGATTTGGGAGAAAGATGAAGGCTTTCATATTTAGAGAAGGACCAACAGCTGAGACATGAGCACTAGGTTAGTAATATCAGCTACTGAGAAATACTGCAGCATGCAACTGTCTGCCCAGTTTTCTTCAGCAGGCCTGGCATAGATAGATACATATATATATACACTCACATACCCTGAACCTTTCTTTATCTATTCTGCAGAACACTGTTTCATTTGACACTTCAACCCATGCGTTTATACGTACACAAAATATTTGTATGTATGTTGCATTTACCATTCCAACTGCCTTGTCAATTTCATAGGAATAAGCTATATGAATCTTAATAATTTAGTACTCAAAAACAATGTAGTAACATTTTATTTCTTATCTTTTTTATTTGCAGCAGTTCTACCACTTCATGTACATTTGTTTATTTTTAAGGTTGATGAAACACTTGGACTTTTTTTATATAATATAAATCAACTACAGCCCACTGAGAACTGCAAGTTGACAGTCATGACATTTCAACAGACAGCGACAGCATTCAGCCTTTTCCAGTTGTGATTCTCTCACAGGTGAGAGATCAGAACACCCCATTCCTGTCCTGATAGATAAAAGCAAGAACAAGTTCTAGATGAGAAAAAGAGGCAGTTTGAATTTCCCCTTCTCTAACCCGTATTTCCTTCTTCTCTTCAAGGTAGTATTTTATTCTGTATCACATTTTCAGTTTTTTATTTCTGAAGGATTTAAGCCTGCCACACAGTGAGACTTCTGAACTACTGCATCTTGTCACCTCTAAATAATGAAATAAGTCATTAACAGAAGTATTATCCAATCTCTTTTAGATAAAAAAAAAGGCAAGAGTGAAAATTCACTGATTTCTATTACAAAAGTTCACCAGAACAAGCAAAACTGAATAGCCACATTATTAAAAGATTATAAATGCAAGGTCACACATGGTGGACATTGGTCCTTCATCTCACTGAAAGCTCATATCTTAGAAATGTGGTGTTTCACATCAATGAACCTCTGTGTGAGACTCAATGACAGTTTTGTGATGCAGACAAATAGCTATTTGAAACTGGTTTGAGACAGCCAATGTTTTTAACCTGAGGCAATCTTGTATTGTAGTGATAGAAGTAAGGCTATTAATGAACTCAACAATATTTAACTATTCATGTTGAGCCTCTCATTGGTCAAATTTCACAAGTCTAACACTGTACTGCTCAGGGCAAGAAAATGAAATAGGAACCATTTTCATCAGGAAAAAGGCTAAAGTTCTTCCTATTTAGAAGGCAAAATCAGGGAAAATTTTAAAAGAAGCCTCAAATATGTATTTTTGCAACTCAGTCTCTTCCTGTCTTTCAAGAACAGAAAAATTCACATTCTTTGCTGTTCTTTACAGTATGATGAGTAGAAAACTATAAAATTAGATACTAGTCTTTATGCTCCAGATGTCTCTAACTGAATTGTAGCTCAAGATTCAGTGAGAGCAAAGATATGGACAATACTTGCAATAGCAAATTCAGGCACAACTTCCACCTTAGAGGAAAAGGAGAAACTGAGACCTTTCCATCAATGCAGGCAAGTGACAGCTTGAGTCATCTGAAAACTTACTGAGCACAGTTGCATCACATGCCTGCCTCTGCATTAAGAAAAGAAGTGCAAATGATTATAAGTGAACTGTACAGAAATTCACCTTTTCCTGGCAGTTACAGTATGGATCATAACTCTAAAGTGTAACTCCTATTCTCTCTTTTCAGCACCAATTCTTAACAGCACCTTTACTAGAGCACAATGGTAATGGAAGTCTGTAAGGAGATAGCACAGTTAGAGGAAAAAAATTAACATGAACAGATAGGCAGGAGATTGTCTGTTTTAGTTCAGAGCTGTCCTAGAGCCCAGCAGTACCTGCTTGGCTGCCTTTCTGCCCTTGTACTGCAACCATGCAAACACCTGGAAGAGGAGAACATACCAGAATTGGCCTACTCAATTCCACTCCAACAACTTAGCAACACAGTGACTTCAAGGTCTCTTCAGATGCTCAGAAACTGCAATCCTTCCTCCAGGTCCACAGGATGGAACTGTGGCAGCACTAAAGTCACCATGCAAAGTTCAGCTGCACTTCACTGTTGGTACCACAAGCTCCTTTCACAGCTAATTTCTTCTTAATCATGTTTATCTCTAAAAGATCTCTTTTACCCCATACTGAAACTGAAGGGCTAGTTTTCACCTTCCAACTCTCAACAGTAATTGAAGCTGGTGCTATTATTCCTAGTTTACAAATGGAGAGCAGGTCACGAAAGAAGGCACAAGTCTAAAACCAACCACATGAAATCAAATACTTTTCAGTCTTGTGCATTATCATTTGGACAAAGCTTTAGATCTCTTGCTATTTGAAATTCCAACTAGAAACTGACATCTTTAATAGTGTTGTTTCAGACACCAGGACAGAATGCATTTCAATTTGTTTCCTGTGTCTATTACCCTTGTGTGCTTGTGAGTGCCAGCTAAGTTTAGCAACTAATTAGGCTGGAGTCACAATACTGCTAGAGGTCTGGATCAGTAATTCAGCAAGCAGGAAACAAAACATCTCTTGTTGAAATAACTGTAGCTTTAATTAAAGGATTTTTTTTAAAAGAGTTTAAAGAGGAAGAAGTCATCCAGTAGCCATACAAACCTCATTGTGTGCATCCATTTTAGAAGCCACAAAATAGGTTGCACTCAAATCCAGCAAAACCTCTGGCTGACATAACTATTTTAAATCAGCTGAGCTTTGACACTGGAGTAACAGCTGTCAAAGATCATTCTGAACATAATTAGTAGCTCCAAACTTTATACTGAAATCAGACAGTTTCAATACAAACATTACTTGCCATTATTCTAAACAAAGCAGCCCAAGCAGCTGCAAAAACACGCCAACAAAGAAGAACCAAGTCAAGCCATCACCAAGGGAGGAGCAAGCAGTAATACAAGAGACTTGACACCCCTGTAAAGAGGGCAGCTTATTGTAATCAAAGAACTTCATAAAACTGAGAGAGCACAACGGGCCAGGAGACGTATATAAAGCACTACTATTCTGCTATTGCAGTAGCTAAAGGTTTCAACAGGGGTAAGGGGATAGACAAGTCTCAATACTTTTGCAAAAGAGAATGAGTATTAACACCAAGAAGGAAATGGCCAACTTGGAAAGATTACAAAATTATAAAACCCTTGAAACAAGTACATAAGCATTAACCCACTGCATATCTTGGAAACCGCAAAAGTAAAAACGAGCAGAGATCAGCATGGAATCCTTGACAGAAATTGGTCTGGTACTAAAGCACTTAATAATTCAACCAAACTCTACATCTGCTAAGAGGTAAAGCTTCGAAAGTTCCACAAATAGTCTGAATCCCATAGATGTCTGACCAAATGTACACAAATCACAGAGTAAAACAATATATTTCTGCCTTAATTCAGGGGAAAGCCCTTGCTTTTCAGTCTTGTGTATTGCTCTAGGGTAGTCAGTGAAAAACAGCTGAGGACAGCTCAACAGGACACTGTTGTAGCACTGCTCTCCCTGCCCTGGAAGGCTTCCCAACTTGCTAGATAATGAAATAGCAGCAGCATACAGAAATCAGTGCACTCAGCCCTTACCCCACTGCATAAGAGACAAGGCAGAGCAAGTCAACTTCCTTCCACACAAATGTGTGCCTTCATGTATCTTTACTGACCTTTGCAAAAGGAGTAAAAGGATCAATGTTCAGAGCCACTCCTGACTCAATCAGCTTTCACTGACTGTTTAATTGATTGTGCTGTGCTTGGTATTGAGATTCAGTGGGACTTAACAGGCTTGTATGTGCTGCTGAAAGAGAAGAGTTAAACAACAAATCTGTACGCAGATGTGTTTTATCCAAAAGGAATACAATGGCCTTGGCTATCAGATGGAACAAAAATTTCAGGTCACTTCATATTACCACAGTCTTTCCAAATTCCGATTTCACCTCGTTCCATCTCTTTGGTCTTTGAACTTCTGTCAGTGTATCTATTTACTTTATGCAGACAAGTTCAGCAACTTATAGACAAGGAAAAAGGGTTGGGGGAAATCAGTTGGCTCAAGGAGTAAATAATTCCAAAAATATGTGTTTCTGCGTCAGGTCTTGTTGGTCTTGGAAGCTTGTTAAGGGATGAAGAACATATTTATGTTAAATCTTAAGTCCAGCTTCAGAAGCACAACAAAAAGAAAGAAACAAAAACCAGTCAGCTTTGGGTCTCCTTTTCCTCAATGACATCTGAATATAAAGGCTTCTACAGTCACGAAGTTTGCAGGCAGCGCAGGCCACCTCCTAACAATTCTTGTCCACAAAGGAAGACTCCCCAAAAACCATCATGGGGATGAGGAGGAGAGTGAACACAAAATCACTAGAGCTCTGCTGGCCTATGTAGATACATTAATGAAGCATAGCAACAATTGAAATTTTGCCTCTTTAACCTTCAAAGACTGCACTATTTCATATTCTAATCTACCACCCTTCCTGCCTTATCATTCTCATTTAACACGTGGTACTTCACACTTCCAAGGTTCACTTCTCCTCCTCCCAACCTCCCCCCATCAAGGAACACAGAACTATAAACATGAGACTATGAAGGCTGTAACTATGAAAAGCAAAATACATTTGTATTAAACAATAAAGAACCAGATTTTTAAAAATATATGTTGAATTAAAGGTGTTGCTAATTAAAGCATTTGAATTATCTAAGAATACATGCCAGAAAAAATAGTGTATTATGAAAAAGGATATTAAGCAAGCAACTGCTCCTGTAGCATGCAATGAGATGGTTGACTTGGGAGGCTAATGAATTAGTACAAACAATTTAAATCTAATTTAATTTAACAATGTAGAGCACTTGTGCATTGCAAAGCAACAGATAGCAATCTGTTTCTTCATTAAATCAAAGATAAAATTGCTGATTACCCTTCCCTGAATTATTTTATTGAAGAGAATAGCAAACAAATTTGATATTTAGTCATAAAAGTTCATGGGTAGTCCCCAGACAAGCCAATGTAACTAGTGAAGGGTACCAGTGAACATAATATAAGCCAGCTGTGGTTTAGCACCACACATTATTCAGCAAAAATAGATTCTCACATTTTAACAGTTAGTGAGCAAATGTTTATGCCAAAAATTAATATATCATTTTAAGTTTACTTTTTAGTTTCACAAAACATATCTAAACAGCACCATTTACTACTCACAATCTTCAGAAATTCTAAAATTATATACTGAGAATGCTGAGCATTTGGTACTGCCAGAGGTACTAAAACTATTAACCTTCCCCTCTATTTTTACAGATAAATTTATGAACTTGCCTCAAAAGTGTTACCGGTGATATCAAATTCTGGTGGAACAAAGGCACCTTCTGGATCATCTTTGAAAACAAAAGGAAACATGCCAAATTAGAAATCAGTAGTCTTGTCTAAAAAAAAACACAAACCAACTTGATGATACAAATTTAATGATACATTCCTATCTGATACAACAGAAACTTTGTATAGCAGTATTTTGGTTCACTCCAATTCCAATGTACAAAGAACTTGTTATCCATGTTTCTAGTGCTGGAAGTAAAATTAAGTGCTGTTTCCAAACTTTCTTCAAGAAGGTATCATAACTTCTCTACTAAGAAACAAGACAGTTTAAACATCCACAAAGAAATAAATTGGAACATATCTAACCACTTCTTGCCTTCAAGTATTTATGTTTGGACCCAGTGATCATCTAAGCTGGTGTGGCTTAGCTGTGGCTTAGAGGTTTGATTTGATTAATTGGACGCTTCCATTCACTATTTTCCACTACAGACCTGGGTGATAAGGGTTCAAGCAGCAAAGCCAGCCTGAACAGCTAATTGCCTCTTCATTTACAGGCCAGCTTAGAACTCTGACCTTTCTGCTTAGTTTGCTTTACTTATGATAAAAGAGTAGAGGAACTAAATTCCCCACTCATGTGCTGCTGAGCAGAGAACTGAGCTACTGCAGCAGCCAGTTCTGAGTGAGGAGGCAGAAAGAAAGGACATCTTACAACAGACTGTTGCTGTTTCTGCATCCAAGCAGGTACACAGTCTCACACTGCACTTAAGTGACATGAACCCAGAAAAGAACATCAAGGAATTAAACAAGAGCACAACTATAAAACTACTCTCCACATACATTTTCAGCTCACCTAATCTATCCTTTTGGGAAGTCAGGATGATTGAGATGATTTACACGCAAAAAAGTGTGTTTTCCTTCTCAACAAGAAGAAAAAAATAGTATGTTCAAAGGCACAGCATAATCATCATAACTTTAGCTTTAATAGAACTTTTGTGCCTGTACTTCAGAATTGATATGCAAAGTTATTATTAAACCCAGTTATACAGCAGAGACTACTAGAGAGGACTTTTTTTACAGATTCACACGTTGCAGCTACATGGCATGGCTGACTAGCCAGACAACAGTAACTGATTTACAGCTCCTTAGGACATTCCCAAATGTACTTTCCCACTGAAAAAGAGGGTTATGCAACTAATTTTGCATTCCTTACCCACCACCATATTTTTTTCCTGATTTTGGGGGTGGGCAGAGGAGGCAGAAGGGGAAGGGAACTAATGGACAGATATTTTGTTCTCCCCTCTCCCCCACCTGCACACTATTCCTTATCTCCCCACTACCTTTTCCCTTTCTTTACATAGAATGCTTTAAAGGCTGTACGAGTATTTAACTTACCACTGGTACAGCTCACTGTATTCTTTTAATATAATGTTTACAATGGGAATTTATATGATCTGAAGAGACAAGAAGGTATCAGACCCCTTGGCAGAAAATCCTACTGAATTTTTGTCGCTTTAGCATCACAGAACCTGCAGGAAGCAGAACTTGCTGCTAAAGCAGAGATAACAGGCTGTTCATTTTCTCTCACTGGAAAGCAAATCCAGAGGTTATAATTTTCTTCTGGAAGAATAAATCCATAAGTAGCAACTGCAGGGAAGTAAAAAGGATAACCTCCTCAAGTGTCTACCTAACAAACTGTATTTTAACCAAACAGTAACAAAATCTGAGAGAAAGAGCCAAAGACACAGTGGAACGTGAGAGAAGTAGAACATGGGCATAACTTTTTTGCATTCCTATGGAAAACATACCTTTCTTTAAAGGAACTAATGAAAAGTGTTTTCCTTGGAGACTAACATGCCTTCAGGGAACTAAATCTTTATACATTTGCTTTGCATAGGAATTTGTTATCCCACATTTTAAGTACTTGAATACAGCGTTCCTGGATCAATTGTTTGCCAGCTATTCAATTAGACTAAAACATTTAAGAAGAAATTGATTTTTCTCTTTCCCAGCTACAAGGAAAGATCTTAGTTGAGGGGCATTTTTCATCCACTAGATTTATGCTCTTCAACAAGTCTTTCATATACCCTTGGCTTCTTTTTTTTTTTAATTTCAAGGTATGACAAGCTCCTTAAAATAAAGGAAATTGATTCCTTAATATGGAACTAAAAGCTGTCTCATGTCTATTTAAGGAACTTAATAAAAACAAATATCACAACAATTATGAAGACATATTTTCATCCTTATTAATTATATTTTATGATGTTCCATTTATATGAAATACTATCTTTAATTCTAAAGAGGCAGAAAACCTTTATTTATTGCAATGTTATCTTATCTCAATTTTATTCTAGTTTTTTTTCTAAATACTGTGATCTAGATTTTGCCTAAAAGAATAAACACGTATCCTGACAAAAATTTAAAACTAAATTAGGTTAAAAAATCACAACAAAAACTTGACTAGTGTGTATCTATAACTAGAATGGTTCTCCTAGTTATGAGCCAATATAATTTTTTAAGTACCATAGAGTAAGAGCTGTTTGGCTTTCTTTACTCTTCTGTAAAATCATTAGGAGTCTTAAGACCCATCATCTTGAGATGCATCACATGAGAAAGGAACAGCAACCATAACATGCTTTTTTGTCTAAGCTGAAACAAAGTTTAGTTTTTTTTGAAGTCAAGCAACTCCCTGTTCATCTGCTATGATATGTGAACATCTTCCATGCTATTACATGCGGGTTTTTAATATATTAAAATTAATTTCTCAGTCAGTCTCAACTGACTCAACTTTGGCAAGTTTGAAAATCATTACTTAAAAAAATAATAATTTTAGTTCAATAGAGAGCTTTTTTTAAAAAAAGGCATTTATTTGAGAGCACTTGCCCTTATCATAGCAAATATGAAATAGAATTGCTCCATTTTTTATGGTCACAATCACCAAGATACATTGAATATCAGACTTCTCTAGAAATAGAACATACCCACGAAATCAGAAGATCTGTAAGAGGTGAAGGATATACTTTACAAAGGTAGAGACTTGCACACACAGGTACACAATCTGTGTGTTTTAAATGGACATAGAGAAGACTTATCATCTCAATAAGTCTTAAAATAACTAGGAGGAATTTTCTAAGCAAATTCAGAACAGCCTTTGTTCATCAAGTACAAAACTGAACACGCAGTTTCACATGTGCATATACACACCCCTTCCCAAGTAAGTTTTATTTTCTCTTTATTTTAATTTTAAGTCTTAAAAATAGAATGTGATGTTTTACTGCAGTTTCTCACTATGTGCTAAAACAAACGACCTGGAAACACAAATACTCACCACTGAGCTGTTCCATGAAGCATACATTGCCATTGGTGTTAAAAGCCAAAGTGTCAGGAGTGATGCAGAGTGTCTGGAAGATTGCAGAATGGGCAATGCTCTTCAAAGAATGGCAACACTCCAGGCAAATTGCCCAAATATCTTGCTCAGTAAGACAGCTATCCCGCAGTGACAAAATATCAGCAAGGGACACATTCTCCTGCCAAGATATGAATTAATAAATTACCCTGGATTTCATGACACTACTTTCTGTATAATAGATTACATTTGACACAATTGGCTACAAGGAATTTTTCCAGCAAGTTCTCAGACTTTCTAGGACACTGATTAACACCCCAAAAACACCAAGTGCATGACTTTGCTCTTAACACAGAGACGTTTTAAGATGCACAGTTAACCTGAACAAAGATAGCACAGTATGCCAACATAAAAAAAATACTATGGGATATATGAAGTTACATCAACACTACATCAAAGGAAACAGACCACTTGGACGTAAAAGCAGAGAGACTAAATGACAACATTTTGTTTCACCCATGCCTTTCAAGCTCTCCCAGATGTCTTTATATAAACTACTTTAAAATTCTTTCACAGCACTTCTCTCTACCATTTGTGATCTGGGAAAAAGCTCCCTTTAGATTAGCCTGTCTTAACAATGATGCTGTTGTGAAATTTAGTGGGGTAGACCATTTAATACTTGGACTTAAAACCAAATACTTTGGCTGTTCAAGGCCTCCCCATTACATCCAGAGCTTTTAGTGATCAGAACAGCTCATGGACTTAAGTTTCTAAGTTGTTGTCCTAAACTGTAGTCAGCTTGCATTGACCCTATTATCACAGTAAGGCTGTGAGTCCAGTCCCAAACAAATGTTTCTAATGTGTTTTTCCTGGTCAAGATGTTCAGAAACATTGCTTGGCTCAAAGCAACCAGCCTCTCTATGGATATTTTTGGAATACAAACCCAATACATTACCCACAGCTACAGAAGTAAAGTTTTCGCTAACTTAAAGGAATGAGGGAAACAAACCCAAACAAACAAAACAAAACATCAATTCCATCTATAAGGAAAAATAAGGTAACAAAAATGGAAGGTAATCTACAGAGGTTACTTTGTATCAGAGCTACAATTACTATTAATTACACAGTATTTTCTCTTTCACATTGCTTAGCATAGAGAAAAAAGAAAGTATGTCATTATCAGCAAAAAAGGAAGTGAAGTATCTTACAGCTCAGAAAACTGCTGTGGTTTAAACTTTTAATCCCTTGCAGAACAGTTAAAAATTTCTTTACCGACTTCAGCACTGGAGAACATCAATGATGTCTGGATTACTAGAAGGGGTTAACAGTTTATTAACATGTCTTTCAGAGAATTAAGCATTGCTTTCAAAATATCCTTCAAATAAGAACCAAATCTCAGCCAAAAGTGTACTGTGCTTTTTAGTCTAAAGTATAATGCTTAATAAATATGAGGTAGGAAATAAAGCACACTCACTGCTATTTGGCAAACTCAGCTTCTCTTTTCAATGGTCTTATTTTTCATAGACACAGCCTAGACACGGATTGATTTACTAATGGCAGCATTACTCCAGTGCCTTCTAGCACTAATCATGGATCCTGGTCCCATCAAAATCAGTCCTATATAATAATGAACAGCAAAAGATCTCAGCACAAAATCTTGTTTTCTCTGTACTGTACTCAGTATAATTGTATAATGCTGCCATCAGAGTTTGAGAGTAGATAAGGAGGCTTTGCACATCTCTATAGGGAAGCTGTTCCAAGCACGAAAAGTAGCACAGAGGTTCCTCTATCTGCAAGCAAAAACATATGGCAAGAAGCTCTCCTACAAACATCAGGCTTTGAAACTGACCAAACTGAATGGTGGGATGAGGATAGGGTTGGAAAGAAGAGACTCACAGCTTATTCCATGGCCAGCACAAAGAGTTAAAAAAACAGAAGTTCTATGATCAAAACAATGAACAAGTAATTATTTTTAACTCTCCTAGAACCCTTCAGCTAGGTGACACAATAGTGTTTATTACAACAGAGAAATAAAAGAATGCTTCACTAATCAAGATGCAAAACTATGAGTTTCAAATGTGCATATGGACAAAAGAGGCTCAATTTAGAGTGTACATGAAAAAATTAAAATTGCAATCTTTAAGACAGTCTCAATACCACATTCTGGTCACAATAAGGTCTTGAGAGAACTTTTGAATTAAGCTTTGAGGCTGAACTGCACTGCATATAGCAATTATCAGCAATGATATCTATAGCACAAACCTACAAAACATCTTTGTCTTGTGGTTATTTGGGAAGTAAACAAAAGGTAATGATCCAGTGTCAGATAAGCTTAGTTTATCTTCCTTCCCAGAGATGAGAAAGTTATGTCATATAGAAAAAGGAAAAAAAAAAAGAAAAAAGTCCTATGACTGTTCCATGGCTTCCATCAGCAGTGGATGGCTAGGTGAAAATAAAACTAACATAAAAAAAGATAAAGCAAAATACCACCACCACCATATTGCAGGCCTTTCCATTTCTAGTACTACAAAGCAGTAAGTTACTTACTTCACAGAAACCACGTATCTCCCAAATGATCACACTTCCTTGACCTCAGCTATTAAAGCTGCTATTGCAGCTAAGAAAGGCCTTTGTAGAGAATGAAGCATTGAAAACACTGAGACTTGCATTTGACTAGCTTGTGTCCCCAAGTAGCACTGTTGCTCCCAAAAGTTATCACTGTGGAAAAGACATCCTTTTAACACTGTAACACAGGAGGTTCTGGCAAGCTGAAGCTTCTGGTGAGCAACAGATTCAGAACTTTGGACCACTAGAAGTTGCTTCATTTAAATGTCGTAAATATCAGACAGGTTGATGCCTCTTTTTTGTCTCTTTCAGCAAAAGACACTCGTGTCTGGTTTTAAGATAAAAGTATCTGGTTTTAACAGTAAAAACTACAAAAAGTAAACCTGTCAGGCAACCATGCTTAACTGCTCACTTTAGTTTTCAGCTTTCCCTTATATTTTCTTCAGCAAGTACAAAACAGTAAAGTAACATATAATTAAGCAGAGATGATTAAGAGAGAGTAGAAATAAAATAATTAATTGTCCACAGACCATTTCTTAAAAATTTTGAAATTTAATATTAAGGAGTATGAAATGAAGAAAGTTCTGGTAAAGAGAAGAAATCAAAACACAACCTTATCATTAGCATTTTCTACTCTTCAGCTCAGGCAGATTCCTGCTTTACATAGTGGTAAAAAACCACCTGCATCAGACGCCAATATCATTCTTTATACTTGATACACTGATGAGAAGAGCAGACTCCACTAAATGACTAAGCAGATCAGCTTAGTACAGATCAGCTTCAGTACAACAGCACTCACAGTGTTCTGACACCTTTTTGCCATGATAATTCACACAAACTTCAAAACAATCTATTCCAGAATCACAGAAAATATAGCAAATGCCATCCATTACATTCATCACATCTGAAGAAAAACACTGGGCTGCCTTGGTAAGCTCTCTGAGTATTCTTCAAAGCAGCTTTTTTATTAACTTATTGAATCACCAGGTAATAGGTCATGCTCATTGTCCCAAGGAAAGTACTGAAACTCTTTATGTTTCTGTATTAACTAAATGGATGGGACTCGCAGGAACCCACAATTAAAGCATACATTGAGCAGATATGAAAAATGGGCCCCATTCTTTATTGTGCAGAAAAGTTGACCTTTAGTCTTCTCCATTCTGAAGTATTTAAGCCACTGTGTAACAAATAAGGGCATTACCACCTTTCTCCTAGATTTTGCATGGGCCAGACTGAGAGGGCCTACAGCACTGAACACTAGATACAATGGAAGAGCCGAACTGCCAAGACATTGGGTGACTTAGGAAAGCTGAAAGGGGCTTTGCGTTTTCAAACTTGCATTTAACTCCTGATTCAGCATGGACTCTTGACACAGCAAGTCAGAAAGTTTGCAAGATTTGGTTTGGAGAATGAGCAGCTCACATATGGTTCACCAAACCTTTACTTGAAAAAGGAAAAAAATCTCCAAATATTTTGCCCCAACATTCACAAGGGGGTAAGAAACACACCTCATGTTAAAAGATATAAAGATGAGCAAGAGCACCAAAAAGCAAGGGCAAAACCTAAATTAGAGCCAGACAAATGTGATTACAAGAACAGGTTATTTGGCATAACAACCGAACAAACAGATTTAACAGTTTGATATATTTGATTTTTATTTCCCAGTGTCAAAGGCCTTTTAGCACAGGGCAGTAATATACAGCTGTACAAAAAAAGTGGTTGGCAGCTTAGGGAAACTGCTCTGGCCATGTAGATTTTCCTTGATCGGGTGCGACAAGGACACGTACTTGCCGACTGCAGCATTAACCCACAGCTACGACAGCAGTGACGAGACACCCCGCACTCGAGGAGCATGACTTTGCTGTTGTGTGGAGAAGGTGCACGGGAATGGGCTAAGCCCAAGTTGGCGGCCGGGACCGCGGGGCAGGAGGCAGCGAGGAGCCGGCAGAGCACACACGGGAAGCGAGCGGTGCGGTGGCCGCGGCCTGGCCGCTCCCGGGGGCGAGTGCGCTCCGGCCCGGCCGCCTCCCGAGGCCGCTACCCTACAGGTGAGCGCAAGGGCGGCGGCTCCATCCCCGCACCTGCCACACTCACCTCATCCTCCAGCAGCGTCGGCAGAGGCTCGAAGTCGTAGCAGCTCACCTCTTCCT